>JAENPR010002150.1:0-69745 GCA_018135685.1 Themeda triandra | reverse complement strand
GTGTCAAAATGCCTTAACCATGGCGTACGGGCATGCTTGACTCGAGCCGGGAGCCATAAAATGCGTTGGAACCGGCCGTGCGGCGGCATGATCGAATGTGCAAATATGGCGGTTTTGGAGCCGTGGAGGCATGGTTAAGGGCCCTTCGGGTTCTCGGGTGATGGAAAACTCTATGGTGGAGAGGTGAGAGGCATCAAAATGGCTTAACCATGGCGTACATGTGCATGCTTGACCCGGTGCCGAGAGCCATAGGATGCACAGGATCCGACCATGCGGCAGCACAGTCGTGTGTGCAATTATGGATGTTCGGAGTCGTGGAGCTGTAGTTAAGGGCCGTTCGGGCTCTCGGGTGATGACAAACATTGTGGTGGTGAGGCCGAGGCATCAAAACGCCTTAACCATGGCATACGGTCATGCTTGACCTAGTGTCAAGGGCTGTAGGACACGCACGAACCGGGCTGTGCGGTAGCATATTCGTGTGTGCAAATATGGCAGTTCTAGAGCTGTGGAGCCATGGTTAAGGGCCATTCAGGTTCTCGGGCGGCAACAAACGCTGTGGTGGAGAGGCTAGAGGTGTCAAAATGCCTTAACCATGGCGTACGGGCATGCTTGACTCAGTGCCGAGAGCCATAGGATGCGTTGGCCCGACCCGTGCGGCGGCATGGTCGTGTGTGCAAATATGGCGTTCTGGAGCCGTGGAGCCAAGGTTAAGGGCCGTTCGGGCTCTCGGCGATGGCAAACGCTATGGTAGAGAGGCCGGAGGTGTCAAAATGTCTTAACCATGGCGTACGGGCATGCTTGACTCGGTTGAGCCATAGGATGCGTTGGAACCGACCGTGCGGCAGCATGGTCGTGTGTGCAAATATGGCAGTTTTGTAGCCGTGGAGCTATGGTTAAGGGCCCTTCAGGCTCTCGGGTGATGAAAAACTCTATGGTGGAGAGGTGAGAGGCATCAAAATGTCTTAACCATGGCATACGGGCGTGGTTGACCCGGTGCCGAGAGCCGTAGGATGCACAGGATCCGGCTGTGCGGCAGCACAGTCGTGTGTGCAATTATGGATGTTCTGGAGTCATGGAGCTATAGTTAAGGGCCGTTCGGGCTCTCGGGTGATGAAAAATATTGTGGTGGTGAGGCCAGAGGCATCAAAACGCCTTAACCATGGCATACGGTCGTGCTTGACCTAGTGTCGACAGCTATAGGACATGCAGGAACTGGCTGTGCGGTAGCATAGTCGTGTGTGCAAATATGGCAGTTCTAGAGCTGTGAAGCCATGGTTAAGGGCCATTCGGGTTCTCGGGTGGTAATAAACGCTGTGGTTGAGAGGCCAAAGGTGTTAAAATGCCTTAACCAAGGTGCATGGGCGTGCTTGACTTGGTGCGAGGAGCCGTAGGACGCATAGGAACCGGCCGTGCGGCAGCAAAGTCGTGTGTGCAAATATGGCAGTTCTGGAGCCGTGGAGCCGAGGTTAAGGGCCGTTCAAGCTCTCGAGCGACGACAAATGCTATGGTAGAGAGGCCAGAGGTGTCAAAATGCCTTAACCATGGCGTACGGGCTTGCTTGACTAAGTGCCGGGAGCCATAGGACGCGTTGGAACCGACCATGCGGCAGCATGGTCGTGTGTGTAAATGTGGCAGTTTTACTGCTGTGGAGCCATGGTTAAGGGCCCTTCAGGCTCTCGGGTGATGGAAAACTCTATGGTGGAGAGGTGAGAGGCATCAAAATGGCTTAACCATGGCGTACGGGTGTGCTTGAACCGGTGCCGAGAGCCGTAGGATGCACAGGATCCGGCCGTGCGCCGGACACGTCGTGTGTGCAATTATGGATGTTCGAGTCATGGAGCTATAGCTAAGGGCCGTTCGGGCTCTCGGGTGATGACAAACATTGTGGTGGTGGGGCCGAGGTGTCAAAATGCCTTAACCATGGCATACGGTCGTGCTTGACCTAGTGTCGAGAGCCGTAGGACACGTAGGAACCGGGCCGTGCGGTAGCATAGTCGTGTGTGCAAATATGGCGGTTCTAGAGCGGTGGAGCCATGGTTAAGGGCCATTCGGGTTCTTGGGCGGCAACAAATGCTGTGGTCGAGAGGCCGAGGCGGTGTCAAAACGCCTTAACCATAGTGCATGGGCGTGCTTGACTTGGTGCGAGGAGCCGTAGGATGCGCGGAACCGGCCGTGCAGCGGCAAAGTCGTGTGTGCAAATATGGCGGTTCGGAGCCGTGGAGCCGAGGTTAAGTGCCGTTCAGGCTCTCGAGTGACGGCAAACACTATGGTAGAGAGGCCGAGGTGTCAAAATGCCTTAACCATGGCGTACAAGCATGCTTGACTCGGTAGCCGGAGCCATAAAATGCGTTGGAACCGACCATGCGGCGGCATGGTTGAGTGTGCAAATATGGCGGTTTTGGAGCCGTGGAGGCATGGTTAAGGGCCCTTCGTGCTCTCGGGTGATGGAAAACTCTATGGTGGAGAGGTGAGAGGCATCAAAATGGCTTAACCATGGCATACGGGCGTGCTTGTCCCGGTGCCGAGAGCCATAGGATGCACGGGATCCGACCGTGCGGCAAAGACAGTCGTGTGTGCAATTATGGATGTTCTGGAGTCGTGGAGCTGTAGTTAAGGGCCGTTCAGGCTCTCGGGTGATGACAAACATTGTGGTGGTGAGGCCAGAGGCATCAAAACACCTTAACCATGGCATACGGTCATGCTTGACCTAGTGTCAAGAGCTGTAGGACACGCATGAACCGGCTGTGCGGTAGTATATTCGTGTGTGCAAATATGGCAGTTCTAGAGCTGTGGAGCCATGGTTAAGGGCCATTCAGGTTCTCAGGCGGCAACAAACGCTGTGGTGGAGAGGCTATAGGTGACAAAATGCCTTAACCATGGCGTACGGGCATGCTTAACTCAGTGCCAGGAGCCATAGGATGCGTTGGAACTGACCGTGCGGTAGCATGGTCGTGTGTGCAAATATGGCAGTCCTGGAGCCGTGGAGCCAAGGTTAAGGGCCATTCAGGCTCTCGAGCGATGGCAAACACTATGGTAGAGAGGCTAGAGGTGTCAAAATGCCTTAACCATGGCGTACAGGCATGCTTGACTCAGAGCCGGGAGCCATAAAATGCGTTGGAACCGACCGTGCGGCAGCATGGTCGTGCAAATATGGCAGTTTTGGAGCCGTGGAGGCATGGTTAAGGGCCCTTCAGGCTCTCAGGTGATGGAAAACTCTATGGTGGAGAGGTGAGAGGCATCAAAATGGCTTAACCATGGCGTACAGGCGTGCTTGACCCGGTGCCGAGAGCCATAGGATGCACATGATCCGACCGTGCGGCAGCACAGTCGTGTGTGCAATTATGGATGTTCTGGAGTCATGGAGCTGTAGTTAAGGGCTGTTCAGGCTCTCGGGTGATGACAAACATTGTGGTGGTGAGGCCAGAGGCATCAAAACACCTTAACCATGGCATACGGTCATGCTTGACCTAGTGTCAAGAGCTGTAGGACACGCATGAACCGGCTGTGCGGTAGCATATTCGTGTGTGCAAATATGGCAGTTCTAGATCTGTGGAGCCATGGTTAAGGTCCATTCAGGTTCTCAGGCGGCAACAAACGCTGTGGTGGAGAGGCTAGAGGTGACAAAATGCCTTAACCATGGCGTACGGGCATGCTTAACTCAGTGCCAGGAGCCATAGGATGCGTTGGAACTGACCGTGCGGTAGCATGGTCGTATGTGCAAATATGGCAGTCCTGGAGCCGTGGAGCCAAGGTTAAGGGCCGTTCAGGCTCTCGAGCGATGGCAAACACTATGGTAGAGAGGCCAGAGGTGTCAAAATGCCTTAACCATGGCATACGGGCATGCTTGACTCAGTGCCGAGAGCCATAGGATGCGTTGGAACCGACCGTGCGGCAGCATGGTCGTGTGTGCAAATATGGCAGTTTTGCAGCCGTGGAGCTGTGGTTAAGGGCCCTTCAGGCTCTCGAGTGATGAAAAACTCTATGGTGGAGAGGTGTGAGGCATCGAAATGGCTTAACCATGGCGTACGGGCGTGCTTGACCCGGTGCCGAGAGCCGTAGGATGCACAAGATTCGGCTGTGCGGCAGCACAGTTGTGTGTGCAATTATGGATGTTCTAGAGTCGTGGAGCTATAGTTAAGGGCCGTTCGGGCTCTTGGGTGATGACAAATATTGTGGTGGTGAGGCCAGAGGCATCAAAACGCCTTAACCATGGCATACGGTTGTGCTTGACTTAGTGTCGAGAGCTATAGGACATGCGAGGAACCGGGCCGTGCGGTAGCATAGTCGTGTGTGCAAATATGGCAGTTCTTGAGCTGTGGAGCCATGGTTAAGGGCCATTCGAGTTCTCGAGCGGTAATAAACGCTGTGGTGGAGAGGCCAAAGGTGTTAAAATGCCTTAACCATGGTGCATGGGCGTGCTTGACTTGGTGCGAGGAGCCGTAGGACGCAAAGGAACCGGCCGTGCGGCAGCAAAGTCGTGTGTGCAAATATGGCAGTTCTGGAGCCGTGGAGCCGAGGTTAAGGGCCGTTCAGGCTCTCGAGCGACGACAAACGCTATGGTAGAGAGGCTAGAGGTGTCAAAATGCCTTAACCATGGCGTACGGGCTTGCTTGACTCAGTGCCGGGAGCCATAGGACGCATTGGAACCGACCATGCGGCAGCATGGTCGTGTGTGCAAACGTGGTAGTTTTACTGCCGTGGAGCCATGGTTAAGCGCCCTTCAGGCTCTCGGGTGATGGAAAACTCTATGGTGGAGAGGTGAGAGGCATCAAAATGGCTTAACCATGGCGTACGGGTGTGCTTGAACCGGTGCCGAGAGCCGTAGGATGCACAGGATCCGGCCGTGCGCTAGCACAGTCGTGTGTGCAATTATGGATGTTCTGGAGTCGTGGAGCTATAGTTAAGGGCCGTTCGGGCTCTCGGGTGATGACAAACATTGTGGTGGTGGGGCCAGAGGTGTCAAAACGCCTTAACCATGGCATACGGTCGTGCTTGACCTAGTGTCGAGAGCCGAGGACACGTAGGAACCGGCCGTGCGGTAGCATAGTCGTGTGTGCAAATATGCCGGTTCTAGAGCGGTGGAGCCATGGTTAAGGGCCATTCGGGTTCTTGGGTGGCAACAAATGCGTGGTCGAGAGGCCGGCGGTGTCAAAACGCCTTAACCATAGTGCATGGGCGTGCTTGACTTGGTGCGAGGAGCCGTAGGATGCGCAGGAACCGGCCGTGCGGCGGCAAAGTCGTGTGTGCAAATATGGCGGTTACGGAGCCGTGGAGCCGAGGTTAAGTGCTGTTCGGGCTCTCGAGTGACGGCAAACGCTATGGTAGAGAGGCCCGAGGTGTCAAAATGCCTTAACCATGGCGTACGGGCATGCTTGACTCGGAGCCGGGAGCCATAAAATGCGTTGGAACCGACCGTGCGGCGGCATGGTCGAGTGTGCAAATATGGCGTTTTGGAGCCATGGAGGCATGGTTAAGGGCCCTTCAGGCTCTCGGGTGACGAAAAACTCTATGGTGGAGAGGTGAGAGGCATCAAAATGGCTTAACCATGGCGTACGGGCGTGCTCGACCCGGTGCCGAGAGCCATAGGATGCACGGGATCCGGCCGTGCGGCGGCACGGTCGTGTGTACAATTATGGATGTTCGGAGTCATGGAGCTGTAGTTAAGGGCCGTTCGGGCTCTCGGGTGATGACAAACATTGTGGTGGTGAGGCCGGAGGTGTCAAAATGCCTTAACCATGGCGTACGGGCATGCTTGACTCGGTGCCGAGAGCCAGTAGGACACGCACGAACCGGGCGTGCGGTAGCATATTCGTGTTTGCAAATATGGCGGTTCTAGAGCTGTGGAGACATGGTTAAGGGCCATTCAGGTTCCCAGGCGGCAACAAACGCTGTGGTGGAGAGGCTAGAGGTGTCAAAATGTCTTAACCATGGCATACGGGCGTGGTTGACCCGGTGCCGAGAGCCATAGGATGCGTTGAACCGACCGTGCGCGGCATGGTCGTGTGTGCAAATATGGCTGTTCGGAGCCGTGGAGCCAAGGTTAAGGGCCGTTCGGGCTCTCGAGCGATGGCAAACGCTATGGTAGAGAGGCCGAGGTGTCAAAATGCCTTAACCATGGCGTACGGGCATGCTTGACTCGGTCGAGAGCCATAGGATGCGTTGGAACCGACCGTGCGGTAGCATGGTCGTGTGTGCAAATATGGCGGTTTTGCGGCCGTGGAGCCGTGGTTAAGGGCCCTTCGGGCTCTCGGGTGATGAAAAACTCTATGGTGGAGAGGTGAGAGGCATCAAAATTTCTTAACCATGGCGTACGGGCGTGCTTGACCCGGTGCCGAGAGCCGTAGGATGCACAGGATCCGGCTACGCGGCAAAGACAAGTCGTGTGTTTAATTATGGATGTTCCGGAGTCGTGGAGCTATAGTTAAGGGCCGTTCGGGCTCTCGGGTGATGACAAATATTGTGGTGGTGAGGCCGGGCGTCAAAACGCCTTAACCATGGCATACGGTCGTGCTTGACCTAGTGTCGAGAGCTATAGGACATGCGAGGAACTGGGCCGTGCGATAGCATAGTCGTGCGTGCAAATATGGCGGTTCTAGAGCCGTGGAGCCATGGTTAAGGGCCATTCGGGTTCTCGGTCGTAATAAACGCTGTGGTGGAGAGGCCAAAGGTGTTAAAACACCTTAACCATGGTGCATGGGCGTGCTTGACTTGGTGCAAGGAGCCGTAGGACGCATAGGAACCGGCCGTGCGGCAGCAAAGTCGTGTGTGCAAATATGGCGCTTACGGAGCCGTGGAGCCGAGGTTAAGGGCCGTTCAGGCTCTCGAGCGACGACAAACGCTATGGTAGAGAGGCCAGAGGTGTCAAAATGCCTTAACCATGGCGTACGGGCTTGCTTGACTCAGTGCCGGGAGCCATAGGATGCGTTGGAACCGACCATGCGGCAGCATGGTCGTGTGTGCAAATGTGGCAGTTTTACTGCCGTGGAGCCATGGTTAAGGGCCCTTCAGGCTCTTGGGTGATGGAAAACTCTATGGTGGAGAGGTGAGAGGCATCAAAATGGCTTCACCATGGCGCACGGGTGTGCTTGAACCGGTGCCGAGAGCCGTAGGATGCACAGGATCCGGCCGTGCGCCAGCACAGTCGTGTGTGCAATTATGGATGTTCTGGAGTTAAGGGCCGTTCGGGCTCTCGGGTGATGACAAACATTGTGGTGGTGGGGCCAGAGGTGTCAAAACGACTTAACCATGCCATACGGTCGTGCTTGACCTAGTGTCGAGAGCTGTAGGAAACGTAGGAACCGGCTGTGCGGTAGCATAGTCGTGTGTGCAAATATGGCAGTTCTAGAGCGGTGGAGCCATGGTTAAGGGCCATTTGGGTCCTTGGGTGGCAACAAATGCTGTGGTCGAGAGGCCGCGGTGTCAAAACGCCTTAACCATAGTGCATGGGCATGCTTGACTTGGTGCGAGGAGCCGTAGGATGCGCAGGAACCGGCCGTGCGGCGGCAAAGAAAAGTCGTGTGTGCAAATATGGCGGTTCGGAGCCGTGGAGCCGAGGTTAAGTGCCGTTCGGGCTCTCGAGTGATGGCAAACACTATGGTAGAGAGGCCGGAGGTGTCAAAATGCCTTAACCATAGCGTATGTGCATGCTTGACTCGAGCGGGAGCCATAAAATGCGTTGGAACCGACCGTGTGGCAGCATGGTCGAGTGTGCAAATATGGAAGTTTTGGAGCTGTGGAGGCATGGTTAAGGGCCCTTCAGGCTCTCAAGTGATGGAAAACTCTATGGTGGAGAGGTGAGAGGCATCAAAATGGCTTAACCATGGCGTACGGGCGTGCTTGACCTGGTGCCGAGAGCCGTAGGATGCACGGGATCCGACCGTGCGGCGGCACGATCGTGTGTGCAATTATGGATGTTCGGAGTCGTGCGGTGTAGTTAAGGGCCGTTCGGGCTCTCGGGTGATGACAAACATTGTGGTGGTGAGGCCGAGGCATCAAAACACCTTAACCATGGCATACGGTCATGCTTGACCTAGTGTCAAGAGCTGTAGGACACGCACGAACCGGGCGTGCGGTAGCATATTCGTGTGTGCAAATATGGCGGTTCTAGAGCCGTGGAGCCATGGTTAAGGGCCATTCGGTTCTCGGCGGCAACAAACGCTGTGGTGGAGAGGCTAGAGGTGTCAAAATGCCTTAACCATGGCGTACGGGCTTGCTTGACTCGGTCTTAGGGAGCCATAGGATGCGTTGGAACCGACCATGCGGCGGCATGGTCGTGTGTGCAAATGTGGCGGTTTACCGCCGTGGAGCCATGGTTAAGGGCCCTTCAGGCTCTTGGGTGATGGAAAACTCTATGGTGGAGAGGTGAGAGGCATCAAAATGGCTTAACCATGGCGTACGGGTGTGCTTGAACCGGTGCCGAGAGCCGTAGGATGCACTGGATCCGGCCGTGATCCAGCACAGTCGTGTGTGCAATTATGGATGTTCTGGAGTCGTGGAGCTATAGTTAAGGGCCGTTCGGGCTCTCAGGTGATGACAAACATTGTGGTGGTGGGGCCAGAGGTGTCAAAACGACTTAACCATGGCATACGGTCGTGCTTGACCTAGTGTCGAGAGCTGTAGGACACGTAGGAACCGGCTGTGCGGTAGCATAGTCGTGTGTGCAAATATGGCAGTTCTAGAGCGGTGGAGCCATGGTTAAGGGCCATTCGGGTCCTTGGGTGGCAACAAATGCTGTGGTCGAGAGGCCAGCGGTGTCAAAACGCCTTAACCATAGTGCATGGGCATGCTTGACTTGGTGCGAGGAGCCGTAGGATGCGCAGGAACCGGCCGTGCGGCAAAGAAAGTCGTGTGTGCAAATATGGCGGTTACGAGCCGTGGAGCCGAGGTTAAGGGCCGTTCGGGCTCTCGAGCGACGACAAACGCTATGGTAGAGAGGCCGAGGTGTCAAAATGCCTTAACCATGGCGTACGGGCTTGCTTGACTCGGTCTTGGGAGCCATAGGACGCGTTGGAACCGACCATGCGGCGGCATGGTCGTGTGTGCAAATGTGGCAGTTTTGCTGCCGTGGAGCCATGGTTAAGGGCCCTTCAGGCTCTCGGGTGATGGAAAACTCTATTGTGGAGAGGTGAGATGCATCAAAATGGCTTAACCATGGCGTACGGGTGTGCTTGAACCAGTGCCGAGAGCCGTAGGATGCACGGGATCCGGCCGTGCGCCGGCACGCCGTGTGTGCAATTATGGATGTTCGAGTCGTGGAGCTATAGTTAAGGGCCGTTCGGGCTCTCGGTGATGACAAACATTGTGGTGGTGGGGCCAGAGGTGTCAAAACGCCTTAACCATGGCATACGGTCGTGCTTGACCTAGTGTCGAGAGCTGTAGGACACGTAGGAACCGGCCGTGCGGCAGCAAAGTCGTGTGTGCAAATATGGCGCTTCTAGAGCGGTGGATCCATGGTTAAGGGCCATTCGGGTTCTTGGGCGGCAACAAATGCTATGGTCGAGAGGCCGGCGGTGTCAAAACGCCTTAACCATAGTGCATGGGCGTGCTTGACTTGGTGCGAGGAGCCGTAGGATGCGCAGGAACCGGCCGTGCGGGCAAAGAAAAGTCGTGTGTGCAAATATGGCGGTTACGGAGCCGTGGAGCCGAGGTTAAGTGCCGTTCGGGCTCTCGAGTGACGGCAAACGCTATGGTAGAGAGGCCAAAGGTGTCAAAATGCCTTAACCATTGTGTACGGGAATGCTTGACTCGAGCGGGAGCCATAAAATGCGTTGGAACCGACCGTGCGGCGCATGGTCGAGTGTGCAAATATGGCGGTTTTGGAGCCGTGGAGGCATGGTTAAGGGCCCTTCGGGCTCTCGGGTGATGGAAAACTCTATGGTGGAGAGGTGAGAGGCATCAAAATGGCTTAACCATGGCGTACGGGCGTGCTTGACCCGGTGCCGAGAGCCATAGCATGCACGGGATCCGGCCGTGCGGTAGCACGGTCGTGTGTGCAATTATGGATGTTCAGAGTCGTGGAGCTATAGTTAAGGGCCGTTCGGGCTCTCGGGTGATGACAAACATTGTGGTGGTGAGGCCGGAGGCATCAAAACGCCTTAACCATGGCATACGGTCATGCTTGACCTAGTGTCAAGAGCCAGAGGACACGCACGAACCGGGCCGTGCGGTAGCATATTCGTGTGTGCAAATATGGCGCTTCTAGAGCTGTGGAGCCATGGTTAAGGGCCATTCGGGTTCTCGGGCGGCAACAAACGCTGTGGTGGAGAGGCTAGAGGTGTCAAAATGCCTTAACCATGGCGTACGGGCATGCTTGACTCGGTGCCGAAGCCATAGGATGCGTTGGAACGGCCGTGCGGCGGCATGGTCATGTGTGCAAATATGGCGGTTCGGAGCCGTGGAGCCAAGGTTAAGGGCCGTTCGGGCTCTCGAGCAATGGCAAACGCTATGGTAGAGAGGCCGGAGGTGTCAAAATGCCTTAACCATGGCGTACGGGCATGCTTGACTCGGTCTTGAGAGCCATAGGATGCGTTGGAACCGACCGTGCGGCAGCATGGTCGTGTGTGCAAATATGGCAGTTTTGCAGCCGTGGAGCTGTGGTTAAGGGCCCTTCAGGCTCTCGGGTGATGAAAAAATCTATGGTGGAGAGGTGAGAGGCATCAAAATGGCTTAACCATGGCGTACGGGCGTGCTTGACCCGGTGTCGAGAGCCGTAGGATGCACAGTCGTGTGTGCAATTATGGATGTTCTGGAGTCGTGGAGCTATAGTTAAGGGCCGTTCGGGCTCTCGGGTGATGACAAACATTGTGGTGGTGGGGCCAGATGTGTCAAAACGCCTTAACCATGGCATACGGTCGTGCTTGACCTAGTGTCGAGAGCTGTAGGACACGTAGGAACCGGCTGTGCGGTAGCATAGTCGTGTGTGTAAATATGGCAGTTCTAGAGTGGTAGATCCATGGTTAAGGGCCATTCGGGTTCTTGGGCGGCAACAAATGCTGTGGTCGAGAGGCCAGCGGTGTCAAAATGCCTTAACCATAGTGCATGGGCGTGCTTGACTTGGTGCGAGGAGCCGTAGGATGCGCAGGAACCGGCCGTGCGGCAGCAAAGTCGTGTGTGCAAATATGGCAGTTCTGGAGCCGTGGAACCGAGGTTAAGTGCCGTTCAGGCTCTCGAGTGACGGCAAACTCTATGGTAGAGAGGCTAGAGGTGTCAAAATGCCTTAACCATGGCGTACGGGCATGCTTGACTCGGTCTTGAGAGCCATAGGATGCGTTGGAACCGGCCGTGCGGCGGCATGGTCGTGTGTGCAAATATGGCGCTTTTGCGGCCGTGGAGCCGTGGTTAAGGGCCCTTCGGGCTCTCGGGTGATGAAAAACTCTATGGTGGAGAGGTGAGAGGCATCAAAATGGCTTAACCATGGCGTACGGGCGTGCTTGACCCGGTGCCGAGAGCCGTAGGATGCACAAGATCCGGCTGTGCGGCACAACAGTTGTGTGTGCAATTATGGATGTTCTGGAGTTGTGGAGCTATAGTTAAGGGCCGTTCGGGCTCTCGGGTGATGACAAATATTGTGGTGGTGAGGCCAGAGGCTCAAAATGCCTTAACCATGGCATACGGCCGTGCTTGACCTAGTGTCGAGAGCTATAGGACATGCAGGAACTGGCTGTGCGGTAGCATAGTCGTGTGTGCAAATATGGCAGTTCTAGAGCTGTGGAGCCATGGTTAAGGGCCATTCGGGTTCTCGGGCGGTAATAAACGCTGTGGTGGAGAGGCCAAAGGTGTTAAAACGCCTTAACCATGGTGCATGGGCGTGCTTGACTTGGTGCGAGGAGCCGTAGGACGCATAGGAACCGGCCGTGCGGCAGCAAAGTCGTGTGTGCAAATATGGCAGTTCTGGAGCCGTGGAGCCGAGGTTAAGGGCTGTTCAGGCTCTCGAGCGGCGACAAACGCTATGGTAGAGAGGCCAGAGGTGTCAAAATGCCTTAACCATGGCGTACGGGCATGCTTGACTGTTGATGTCTATTAAGTGCAACTGAAATAAAGAAGGTTCCGCAAGCGCACAGAATATATCATCGTAGCATTTTAACCGGGAGTAATCCAGGTATCGTTATTTATATTTTTACCACTGGGAAGGGAATGCACTGGATAATGAGTGATGAGCAATGCACATGCGATAATGGAGAGCTTAACCTTGTCTGTATCGATCATCTCATACAGGGTAAGTGTCACATAAAATATAGGAATGAATGATAAATGACATAAGATAAATGAGAGCATATAGCCACATAAAATAATAATAATAAGCCATCTCAACTTAGTACTCTAAGCTTATAACACTAGCATGGACTAGGACAATCTAGGGTATAATCCTATGTTATTCTAACTACAAAGTCAAAGCATACAATGATTAGTGCAAGAACATCTAGCAATCATGGCGGGAAAAGGTTACATCTATGCATAGTGATATTACCGAGAGAAGACAAGAGACATAGCAATGACTTCAATGTAATAGGTTTGTTCTAGACCTACCAACGGGGATGGAATACAAAGGACTCAACGGAACCGTCACTTCCGCGATCTACCACACGACCGGCCAATAGGGTGCAATCGCAGATAAATACGGCCTAGGCACCACGCCTACACAATATTTACCACTCTCCCATCGATCTAATGAGCGAGCGCTATACGATCCTATGCATAAACATAATTCTAGTCCAACTATGCTAAACATATAATCAAAGTAAACTAAGAACAATATAATTGAGAACATAATCAAATAGAGCAAAGTCAAGTCGATATAATAGAATAGAATAAAGTACTACTCATAGTATCACGAACAATGATGAATATTACAAGAATGTAGAGGGGAATTACCAAGAACTCCGACAGATCCGGACTCCAAGCTAGGCTTGATTCCCTCTAGATCTATTCCTATGTAGCTATGCTACTAAACTATGGAGCTCTAATTGAGATGGTGGCTCAAGGCTTCTCGAATTACGATGAGAGAATGAACTCTTGAATGAATTAGGAATTAGGGTTTCACCCGGGGGGCCGGGGCTCGAATATATAGCCCCCTAGGATTAACCGCAGCCCTCGGATCAAACCGACCTAAATGGACGATAATTATTCATCCTCAAAGGCGGTGGAGGCGGGATCCACGAGACTCCACCCGATTGGTGGAGGTGGGGAGTCGGCCGACTCCCCCGGGTCGGCCGACCGCCCACCCCGCCCAGTGGCCCCCGGCTTCCGGGTTTGCCTTCGGAGTCTTCTAGATTATACAATTTTACCCGTTCGGTCTTTATCTCTATGTAATCATGACATGTGGGCCTCCTTTGGTTCTCTTTCGATAACCCCCGCGAAATAGACAATCACCAAAACTCGTGGAATTACGTCGTGTAACCCCTATATCTAACGGTGAACTCATATTAGTCCTTTCTCTTGCTGCGTTGACAGTATAAAATTGATACTTAACGACCGTCAACAAACTCCCCCAAGCTTACCTTTTGCTCGTCCCCGAGCAAAGATAGACTCGATGATGGATCGGGAGTTGCTACAATGCTTTCACTCCTCACAAGTACACATGCGTTCAAACAAGAACTCTCCTCCGGATTAGAGTGAACTATTCTGACTCAAAACTCACTCATATTACCTTTCACCATGGGGCTTGTAACCGTCACTTGGGTCTTGAGTAGTTGAAAGATAGAACAGTCAAGTCAAGCGCCACGTTTCTCGCTCTTTGATCAACTATTATCCCGGAGTTTTTGCAAGGTTTTTGAAATAAAACTCAGAGTTCCTTGTATGAACCTTTCAAGTCTCTCATTTGTAGTATTTCTGGATCCTCTCCAAGGCATGAGTAGTGTATGCCTTCTCTCTTCTCTCAAAATATGTGGTATTTGTGGAACTAAGGCATAGTGGAAAGTGCCTTCTCTCTTCTCTCCCTACTTTCTAATAGGCTTATGTGGAGCTCATAGGTGGGGAGACACTCAAACTCACTTGCATATATTGCACAGTTAAGACATGGATCCAATAGGAACTAAAATAATAATAAAGTCATATGTGTATGTGAATGAGGAAATGGAATGGATGATAAGATGATGATAGGATGATGATGATAAGGAAATGATTATGAGGGGTACTCAACCGGTGAACATCTACTTCTACACTTGCTCCTTAGGGGATAACATGACTCCTTTATTCGGAACTTTGAAACTTCTTGAACTCTTCAAAAAACTTCTTGGAACTTCTTGAATGGAAGGACTTGGCTACTCTTTCTTTCTCTTTTTTTTTAGAGCAACCAATCCTCTCGAAAACGAAACTTTAGCACAGGAGTGTACAACTTGAAATGATAATAACTGGAGCTTTTATGTAGGCAAATAGAACTGCGATGATTATGTCTAGATGTTCACTCCCGGATAGGAGTAAAACCTTTCTCGGATGAAGTGAAAATGAATGGTGTATGTATATGTGGATGGATGGATGGATGCGTACTCCCGGTGTAGGAGCGGATAAGTGCGTATCTCCGGGGTAGAGACAAAGATAATATGCGGGGAATGCGTACTCTAGGATAGGAGCGGCATAAGTGCGTATCTCCGGGGTAGAGATAGCACGGTATGTGGTGGATATGGATCTATATGTGGGTGGTACTTCGAGAAACAGTAGCACGGGAATGAATGTAACATTTATAAAATGGGTGCATGCTTCGAGGACGTAAGTAGCGAGATCAATGGATGGAGAGCACATAGTATTGACTTTAACCGCATGACTAATTCCTTATGGGTCCACAAAGATAACCACACTCAATGCCTATAAAGTCTACACTCAAGCTACGGTGTGATCTATATAAACAGATGATGGGTTTTCCTAATCTAGTAAGCATGAATATATGGTCATGGTAGGAATTTGAACTCTCATCATAAAGGAACTCATCATGTAGGAATTTAATATTTTCAAAGATAAATTCTCCGAACTCTAGTATCTCTAGGAACAAGATGGACAAGACTCAACCTTCCCATATCATACCCGTCAACCACTTAGACTTAGATCAAGTATTCGCTACCCA
The DNA here is from genome assembly GCA_018135685.1 of Themeda triandra. Classification (NCBI taxonomy): domain Eukaryota; kingdom Viridiplantae; phylum Streptophyta; class Magnoliopsida; order Poales; family Poaceae; genus Themeda; species Themeda triandra. Next base: position 54,690 of record JAENPR010002150.1, on the reverse strand, counting down.
CAAGTTTCGGGTTCGAGCAAATCTCAAATCTAAACAAATTTGTGTCCAAAACTCGGGAAAGTGCAAGGTTGAAAACTAGGTACTTGAAAGGAATTACGGCAGAGCAACTATTCATCATCTCCATGTAGAGTTTATTCTAGGGATCACTTTTAAAGACAGATTGCAAGAGCTCTCCAAAAGTAGAAAAGATAAATAAGGAAATCTTTCTGGGTTTCTATGGTTATGCATCCTTTTAGTTATTTTAACAAAGCATACTTTAACAAAGCATAAATAGATAAGTTAAAAACACTTAGCTTGGTACACGGGGATGCTCTCCCCCAAGCCGGATGTTGACATAGTCTCGCGATGTTGCCGACAGTGCAAGAAGACGTCTTAGTCCTCCAGAGTGTCGTAGATAGTTGCTTTGTTGGAGACAAAGATTCAAGTGTCACGGACAAAGCACTCCGACAGGGACTGGATGTCCTTCGTCTGTTAGCTCTTCATGATCCTTGATGTTACGAGAAGCTCAAATAGACAACAAAGCTTGTGGAACCGATTAAGCGTTAGTGATAAAAACCTCCGTGCCTTGGTTGTCTAGAACTTTCCTAACTTAAAACTCATTATAACGGGATCACAAGAAATATTTTTATCTTTTTATTATTTAAGGAATGCGAGACAGAGAGAGATAAATATGATGAGAAATTATTTTTGTGCCACCACGGTGAATGATTATCCACATGGGGCTTAACAATTTTCTAGATGCAAATGCAAAACATTTTTATTTTCTTTTCTAATGCGGAGATAAAAGAGTAAAGATGCAACTAAGATGCATGTAGGGAAATAAGTATGCTAGGGTAAAAATGCAGTCTTGAAAAGTAATTGCTTGATAAATACCAAGTTACCTCTTGGCGCGGCGTTCGGTGGTTTTAAGTCCTCCGAACAGGACTTGTCATATTCGCTCATTTTTCAACGGCGCATTGGCCGGCGCCTCGGATGATGTCGCCTCTTGTGTAGGAATTGATTCGATTTTGCCTTTACCTTCCACACCTTCTTTGTTGGAGAGGATGACCTTGAGGAGGAAGCTTCTTGGACCACTTGTTTCTCTTCTGTTGGTAGCACCTCTTCAGGTTCTTCTATAATGTTCTTATCTTCAGGGTACCGATCTTCATATCTGGAAACTTCTCCCTCATAGTCAGCCCATCCATCTGTAGTGATGTTCTTTTTGTTCTGGCGACGGGTACGCTGCCTTCTCCTTGCTCTGTTCTTCTTGGGCTCCTCAGTGATTATATAATTATTATTGAAGTAGCGGCGTACCTTCTCAGTGGGAAAGTGGAAATGGATCTCTCATGTCCCAATATAGATGATAGCTCTGGTGGTGTTCAGGAATGGTCTTCCTAGGATGATTGGAGGATCATAGTCATCTCCCATGTCAACGACTAGGAAGTCTGTAGGGACATAGTGGTCATCTATCTGGATGAGGACATCCTTCACGTCTCCTTCGACGAAGCGGAATGTCCGGTGCCGCCATCCGCACCGTGCATAGGTAGGCTCCAAAGGCATAGTGCCATATAGATACTCATAAGTTACCTTGGCCATGATGTTGACGCCCGATCCGGTGTCACAGACAGCTTTATTGAAAGAGCTTCTGTTGATGGAGCATTGAATGGTTGGGACACCTGGGTCATCCTTCTTGATCAGACATGGGGACCTGAGTAAGTGGTCATGCTCCTTATGGACTGTAGTGACCATCCTCACTGTCTCCGTCTTCTTATCTTTGTTCTTGCTCTTCTTAGCTGGATTCTTCTTCTTCTCACTGTTCTGTTGATGAGGGTGTCTTTGGGAGCTGAACTGCAGAGACTGTTCTTGAAGAAGAAGGTTTCTCTCTTGCCCTTGATATTGAAGATGATCTTGGCGGTGTTGGCATACATGATGGCTCCGGCGGTGTTCAAGAATGGTCGTCCCAAAATGACGGGGACCTTTCATCACCGCCCGTATCTACTACCACGAAGTCTGCGGGGAACATACGAGTTGCCCACTCGTACACATATATCTTCAAGTATTCCCAAAGGAACACGGAGTGACTGATCTGCAAGCTGTAAGTACATAGTTGTCTATGCTAAGGGGCATCTGAATAGCTTCTCATATATCACTCTTGGCATGATGTTAATGCTTGCTCCGAAGTCACAGATTGCCTCATTAAAGTTAGTACTTCCAATGGAGATCGGAATGACTGGTCTCCCTGGATCGCCCTTCTTGATTGGCAGAGTTGAGTCTATCCATGACACCTTTGATGGATCACTCCGGCTCTCTTCTACATTGAATATATCAACAAGATTTGCAGTTTCGAGCTCTTCGGGTTGTCCCGCGTTTACCTTGACCGAGTGGAAGGAGCAAGGTTAACAAGCATTGTACACTGCGACTCAAGTATCTTGTTGAAACTGAAGCGACTCTTGATGGCATTGGAAAAGCCATCCATCCTGTTGCTTGAGTGTTTCTAGGACCTTGTCATTTGATGTCGGCTTCTTGGACAGTTGTCCATCATCTTGCCTTGATTCAACACTAACTCTCTCAAAGGCGGTGGTTGTAATTATTGTAAGAGCTTTACCTTGATAGTTGCACGAATAATTGCACGAGTAGTTAGGCCTCTGCGTTGATTCCAACCTTGATTCCGGGGACGGTAGTAATTGTTGTTGTTGTTATTGAGGTAGTTCACGTCCCCCTTCAGCTCTGGGCAGCTAGCACCTGTGTGCCCAGTCTCTCCACACTCTTCACATGTCATGTGAGCATCATGTATATGCATGACTTCTTTCTTCTCTGGGGCTCTCTCATCGAGCCTCTTCATTAGCAGATCCATTTTGGCGAGACAACATGTCTACCTCTTTCAGCCGGTGCATTCCTCCACCTCTCTTGCGGGTCTCGAGTTCTTTCTTCACTCCAACCTTGGTTGGATGCCATCTTCTCCACAAGAGCCGTGGCCCGAGGAATAGTGAGTGATAAGAATGCACCTCCGGCAGCGGCATCCATCGTCTCACGTGTGCTTGTTGCTAAGCCCATGGTAGAATGTCCGCATAAGCGGCCAATTCTCCATGCCATGATGAGGACACTCGAGGATGTAATCTTGAAAGCGCTCCCAAGCTTCCGGGACAGTCTCATCATGATGTTGCTTGAAAACTTGATATCTTCCCACGAAGAGCATTTGTCTTGCCCATGGGGAAGAACTTGGCCAAGAAATTGGTGGAACATAGTGCCCACGTAGTATTCTTCTCCTTATTGGCGTAGAACCACCGCCGCTCTCCCCAAGAGTGAGAATGGGAAAAGGCGAAGTAGTATAGCATCTCTGGGGACATCCTTGATAGTGAAAGTGCTACAAATCTCCAGAAAGTGTTGGAGATGAGCACTAGCATCTTCATGGGCCTTCCCACAACCGGCTTTCTTGCACCATGTTGATTAGCGCAGGCTTGAGCTCAAAAGCTCCTTCGATGTCCGGCTGGTCCAGTACGAATGTTGTCCGTAGTGGGAGCCGAGAACTCGCGGAGTGACTTGTTCGCCATGGCTTCAAACGCGGGTGTCAAGTCTCGCACGAAAGGTTGACTTTACGCTTCCGACAAACTTCCAAGTTGAGTTGATGATGATGATGATTGATTGGTCTTCTTCAACCCGCTTCCGGCCTTCCCGAATAAAGCTTCGGATCGTCAATATAATTATCGGAAGAATTGTCTTTTTCATACATTACCCCGCATAAGATATAAAAATAGACGAAAGACAAGGGTAAGGCTGTATGAGTAGAGAATGGTGACAGTGCTCAATCTCATTATGTAGTGCAATGCTCATCACTCATTATCCATTGGCTTTCAACCTTCCCCGGCAACGGCGCCAAAAATGCTTGTTGATGTCTATTAAGTGCAACTGAAATAAAGAAGGTTCCGCAAGCGCACTAATATATCATCGTAGCATTTTAACCGGAGTAATCCAGGTATCGTTATTTATATTTTTACCACTTTGGGAAGGGAATGCACTGGATAATGAGTGATGAGCAATGCACATGCGATAATGGAGAGCTTAACCTTGTCTCGTATCGATCATCTCATACGGGGTAAGTGTCACATAAAATATAGGAATGAATGATAAATGACATAAGATAAATGAGAGCATATAGCCACATAAAATAATAATAATAAGCCATCTCAACTTAGTACTCTAAGCTTATAACACTAGCATGGACTAGGACGATCTAGGGTATAATCCTATGTTATTCTAACTACAAAGTCAAAGCATACAATGATTAGTGCAAGAACATCTAGCAATCATGGCGGGAAAAGGTTACATCTATGCATAGTGATATTACCAGAGAAGACAAGAGACATAGCAATGACTTCAATGTAATAGGTTTGTTCTGCTAGACCTACCAACGGGGGATGGAATACAAAGGACTCAACGGAACTGTCACTTCCGCGATCTACCACACGACCCGGCCAATAGGGTGCAATCGCAGATAAATACGGCCTAGGCACCACGCCTACACAATATTTACCACTCTCCCATCGATCTAATGAGCGAGCGCTATACGATCCTATGCATAAACATAATTCTAGTCCAACTATGCTAAACATATAATCAAAGTAAACTAAGAACAATATAATTGAGAACATAATCAAATAGAGCAAAGTCAAGTCGATATAATAGAATAGAATAAAGTACTACTCATAGTATCACGAACAATGATGAATATTACAAGAATGTAGAGGGGAATTACCAAGAACTCCGACAGATCCGGACTCCAAGCTAGGCTTGATTCCCTCTAGATCTATTCCTATGTAGCTATGCTACTAAACTATGGAGCTCTAATTGAGATGGTGGCTCTGGCTTCTCTGAATTCTGATGAGAGAATGAACTCTTGAATGAATTAGGAATTAGGGTTTCACCCAGGGGCCAGGGGCTCTGAATATATAGCCCCCTAGGATTAACCGCAGCCCTCGGATCAAACCGACCTAAATGGACGATAATTATTCATCCTCAAAGGCGGTGGAGGCAGGATCCACGAGACTCCACCTGATTGGTGGAGGTGGGGAGTCGGCCGACTCCCCCCTGGGTCGGCCGACTGCCCACCCTGCCAGGTGGGCCCCATCTTCCAGGGTTTGCCTTCTGGAGTCTTCTAGATTATACAATTTTACCCGTTCGGTCTTTATCTCTATGTAATCATGACATGTGGGCCTCCTTTGGTTCTCTTTCTGATAACCCCCTGCAGAAATAGACAATCACCAAAACTCGTGGAATTCTGTCAGTGTAACCCCTATATCTAACAGGTGAACTCATATTAGTCCTTTCTCTTGCTGTGTTGACGGTATAAAATTGATACTTAACGACCGTCAACATTGACTCAGTGCCAAGAGCCATAGGACGCGTTGGAACCGACCATGCGGCAGCATGGTCGTGTGTGCAAATGTGGCAGTTTTGCAGTCGTGGAGCTGTGGTTAAGGGCCCTTCAGGCTCTCGGGTGATGAAAAACTCTATGGTGGAGAGGTGAGAGACATCAAAATGGCTTAACCATGGCGTACGGGCATGCTTGACCCGGTGCCGAGAGCCGTAGGATGCACAGGATCCGGGCGTGCGGCAAAGACAAATCGTGTGTGCAATTATGGATGTTCGAGTCGTGGAGCTATAGTTAAGGGCCGTTCGGGCTCTCGGGTGATGACAAATATTGTGGTGGTGAGGCCAGAGGCGTCAAAACGCCTTAACCATGGCATACGGTCGTGCTTGACCTAGTGTCGAGAGCTATAGGATATGCAGGAACTGGCTGTGCGGTAGCATAGTCGTGTGTGCAAATATGGCAGTTCAAGAGCTGTGGAGCCATGGTTAAGGGCCATTCGGGTTCTCGGGCGGTAATAAATGCTGTGGTGGAGAGGCACGCCTTAACCATGGTGCATGGGCGTGCTTGACTTGGTGCGAGGAGCCGTAGGACGCATAGGAACCGGCCGTGCGGCAGCAAAGTCGTGTGTGCAAATAGGCAGTTCTGGAGCCGTGGAGCCGAGGTTAAGGGCCGTTCAGGCTCTCGAGCGATGACAAATGCTATGGTAGAGAGGCCAGAGGTGTCAAAATGCCTTAACCATGGCGTACGGGCATGCTTGACTCAGTGCCGAGAGCCATAGGATGCGTTGGAACCGACCGTGCGGCAAAGATGGTCGTGTGTGCAAATATGGCGTTTTTGCCGCCGTGGAGCCATGGTTAAGGGCCCTTCGGGCTCTCGGGTGATGAAAAACTCTATGGTGGAGAGGTGAGAGGCATCAAAATGGCTTAACCATGGCGTACGGGTGTGCTTGACCCGGTGCCGAGAGCCGTAGGATGCACAGGATCCGGCCGTGCGGCAGCATGGTCGTGTGTGCAAATATGGCAGTTTTGCAGCCGTGGAGCTATGGTTAAGGGCCGTTCGGGCTCTCGGGTGATGACAAATATTGTGGTGGTGAGGCTAGAGGCGTCAAAACGCCTTAACCATGGCATACGGTCGTGCTTGACCTGGTGTCGAGAGCTATAGGACATGCAGGAACTGGCTGTGCGGTAGCATAGTCGTGTGTACAAATATGGCAGTTCTAGAGCTGTGGAGCCATGGTTAAGGGCCATTCGGGTTCTCGGGCGGTAATAAACACTGTGGTGGAGAGGCCAAAAGTGTTAAAACGCCTTAACCATGGTGCATGGGCGTGCTTGACTTGGTGCGAGGAGCCGTAGGACGCATAGGAACCGGCCGTGCGGCAGCAAAGTCGTGTGTGCAAATATGGCGCTTCGGAGCCGTGGAGCCGAGGTTAAGGGCCGTTCGGAGCTCTCGAGCGATGACAAACACTATGGTAGAGAGGCCGACGTGTCAAAATGCCTTAACCATGGCGTACGGGCTTGCTTGACTCGCCGAGAGCCATAGGACGCGTTGGAACCGACCATGCGGCGGCATGGTTGTGTGTGCAAATGTGGCGCTTTACCGCCGTGGAGCCATGGTTAAGGGCCCTTCGGGCTCTCGGGTGATGGAAAACTCTATGGTGGAGAGGTGAGAGGCATCAAAATGGCTTAACCATGGCGTACGGGTGTGCTTGAACCGGTGCCGAGAGTCGTAGGATGCACGGATCCGGCCGTGCGCCGGCACGTAGTGTGTGCAATTATGGATGTTACGGAGTCGTGGAGCTATAGTTAAGGGCCGTTCGGGCTCTCGGGTGATGACAAACATTGTGGTGGTGGGGCCAGAGGTGTCAAAACGCCTTAACCATGGCATACGGTCATGCTTGACCTAGTGTCGAGAGTCAGTAGGACACGTAGGAACCGGGCCGTGCGGTAGCATAGTCGTGTGTGCAAATATGGCGCTTCTAGAGCGGTGGAGCCATGGTTAAGGGCCATTCGGGTTCTTGGGTGGCAACAAATGCTATGGTCGAGAGGCCGGCGGTGTCAAAACGCCTTAACCATAGTGCATGGGCGTGCTTGACTTGGTGCGAGGAGCCGTAGGATGCGCAGGAACCGGCCGTGCGCGGCAAAAAGTCGTGTGTGCAAATATGGTAGTTCTGGAGCCGTGGAGCCGAGGTTAAGTGCTGTTCGGGCTCTCGAGTGATGGCAACGCTATGGAAGAGAGGCGGAGGTGTCAAAATGCCTTAACCATGGCGTACGGGCATGCTTGACTCGGAGCCGGGAGCCATAAAATGCGTTGGAACCGACCGTGCGGCGGCATGGTCGAGTGTGCAAATATGGCGGTTTTGGAGCCGTGGAGGCATGGTTAAGGGCCCTTCGGGCTCTCGGGTGATGGAAAACTCTATGGTGGAGAGGTGAGAGGCATCAAAATGGCTTAACCATGGCGTACGTGCGTGCTTGACCCGGTGCCGAGAGCCATAGGATGCACGGGATCCGGCCGTGCGGCAAAGCACGGTCGTGTGTGCAATTATGGATGTTCGGAGTCGTGGAGCTATAGTTAAGGGCCGTTTAGGCTCTCGGGTGATGACAAACATTGTGGTGGTGAGGCCAGAGGCATCAAAATGCCTTAACCATGGCATACGGTCATGCTTGACCTAGTGTCAAGAGCTGTAGGACACGCACGAACCGGCTGTGTGGTAGCATATTCGTGTGTGCAAATATGGCAGTTCTAGAGCTGTGGAGCCATGGTTAAGGGCCATTCAGGTTCTCAAGCGGCAACAAATGCTGTGGTGGAGAGGCTAGAGGTGTCAAAATGCCTTAACCATGGCGTACGGGCATGCTTGACTCAGTGCCACGAGCCATAGGATGCATTGGAACTGACCGTGCGGCAGCATGGTCATGTGTGCAAATATGGCAGTTCTGGAGCCGTGGAGCCAAGGTTAAGGGCCGTTCAGGCTCTCGAGCGATGGCAAATGCTATGGTAGAGAGGCCAGAGGTGTCAAAATGCCTTAACCATGGCGTACGGGCATGCTTGACTCAGTGCCGAGAGCCATAGGATGCGTTGGAACCGACCGTGCGGCGGCATGGTCGTGTGTGCAAATATGGCGCTTTTGTAGCCGTGGAGCCGTGGTTAAGGGCCCTTCGGCTCTCGGGTGATGAAAAACTCTATGGTGGAGAGGTGAGAGGCATCAAAATGGCTTAACCATGGCGTACGAGCGTGCTTGACCCGGTGCCGAGAGCCGTAGGATGCACGGATCCGTCGTGCGGCGGCACGGTCGTGTGTGCAATTATAGATGTTCGAGTCATGGAGCTATAGTTAAGGGCCGTTCGGGCTCTCGGGTGATGACAAATATTGTGGTGGTGAGGCCGGAGGTGTCAAAACGCCTTAACCATGGCATACGGTCGTGCTTGACCTAGTGTCGAGAGCTATAGGACATGCGGGAACCGGGCTGTGCGGTAGCATAGTCATGTGTGCAAATATGGCGTTCTAGAGCTGTGGAGCCATGGTTAAGGGCCATTCGGGTTCTCGGGTGGTAATAAACGCTGTGGGGAGAGGCCAAAGGTGTTAAAACGCCTTAACCATGGTGCATGGGCGTGCTTGACTTGGTGCGAGGAGCCGTAGGATGCATAGGAACCGGCCGTGCGGCGGCAAAGTCGTGTGTGCAAATATGGCGCGTTCCGGAGCCGTGGAGCCGAGGTTAAGGGCCGTTCGGGCTCTCAAGCGACGACAAACGCTATGGTAGAGAGGCCCGAGGTGTCAAAATGCCTTAACCATGGCGTACGGGCTTGCTTGACTCGGTCGGGAGCCAAAGGACGCGTTGAACCGACCATGCGGCAGCATGGTCGTGTGTGCAAATGTGGCAGTTTTACTGCGTAGAGCCATCCTTCAGGCTCTCGGGTGATGGAAAACTCTATGATGGAGAGGTGAGAGGCATCAAAATGGATTAACCATGGCGTACGGGTGTGCTTGAACCGGTGCCGAGAGCCGTAGGATGCACATGATCCGGCCGTGCGCCAGCACAGTCGTGTGTGCAATTATGGATGTTCTGGAGTCGTGGAGCTATAGTTAAGGGCCGTTCGGGCTCTCGGGTGATGACAAACATTGTGGTGGTGGGGCCAGAAGTGTCAAAACACCTTAACCATGGCATACGGTCGTGCTTGACCTAGTGTCGAGAGCTGTAGGACACGTAGGAACCGGCCGCGCGGTAGCATAGTCGTGTGTGCAAATATGGCGGTTCTAGAGCGGCGGAGCCATGGTTAAGGGCCATTCGGGTTCTTGGGCGGGAACAAATGCTGTGGTCGAGAGGCCGGCGGTGTCAAAACACCTTAACCATAGTGCATGGGCGTGCTTGACTTGGTGCGAGGAGCCGTAGAATGCGCAGGAACCGGCCGTGCGGCAAAGAAAGTCGTGTGTGCAAATATGGCGCTCGGAGCCGTGGAGCCGAGGTTAAGTGCCGTTCGGGCTCTCGAGTGACGGCAAACGCTATGGTAGAGAGGCCGAGGAGGTGTCAAAATGCCTTAACCATGGTGTACGGGCATGCTTGACTCGGCCGGGAGCCATAAAATGCGTTGGAACCGACCGTGCGGCAAAGATGGTCGAGTGTGCAAATATGGCGGTTTTGGAGCCGTGGAGGCATGGTTAAGGGCCCTTCGGCTCTCGGGTGATGGAAAACTCTATGGTGGAGAGGTGAGAGGCATCAAAATGGCTTAACCATGGCGTACGGGCGTGCTTGACCCGGTGCCGAGAGCCATAGGATGTACGGGGATCCGGCCGTGCGGCAAAGACAACGTGTGTGCAATTATGGATGTTACGGAGTAGTGGAGCCGTTGTTAAGGGCCGTTCGGCTCTCGGGTGATGACAAACATTGTGGTGGTGAGGCCGAGGCATCAAAACGCCTTAACGATGGCATACAAATCATGCTTGACCTAGTGTCAAGAGGCAGGACACGCACGAACCGGGCTGTGGCCGTAGCATATTCATGTGTGCAAATATGGCGGTACTAGAGCCGTGGAGCCATGGTTAAGGGCCATTCAGGTTCTCGCGGCAAAAACGCTGTGGTGGAGAGGCTAGAGGTGTCAAAATGCCTTAACCATGGCGTACGGGCATGCTTGACTCGGTGCCGGGAGCCATAGGATGCGTTGGAACCGACCGTGCGGCGGCATGGTCGTGTGTGCAAATATGGCGGTTACGGAGCCGTGGAGCCGAGGTTAAGGGCCGTTCGGGCTCTCGAGCGATGACAAACACTATGGTAGAGAGGCCGGACGTGTCAAAATGCCTTAACCATGGCGTACGGGCTTGCTTGACTCGCCGAGAGCCATAGGACGCGTTGGAACCGACCATGCGGCGGCATGGTTGTGTGTGCAAATGTGGCGCTTTACCGCCGTGGAGCCATGGTTAAGGGCCCTTCAGGCTCTCGGGTGATGGAAAACTCTATGGTGGAGAGGTGAGAGGCATCAAAATGGCTTAACCATGGCGTACGGGCGTGCTTGAACCGGTGCCGAGAGCCGTAGGATGCACAGGATCCGGCCGTGCGCCAGCACAGTAGTGTGTGCAATTATGGATGTTCTGGAGTCGTGGAGCTATAGTTAAGGGCCGTTCGGGCTCTCGGGTGATGACAAACATTGTGGTGGTGGGGCCAGAGGTGTCAAAACGCCTTAACCATGGCATACGGTCATGCTTGACCTAGTGTCGAGAGCCGTAGGACACGTAGGAACCGGGCCGTGCGGTAGCATAGTCGTGTGTGCAAATATGGCGGTTCTAGAGCGGTGGAGCCATGGTTAAGGGCCATTCGGGTTCTTGGGTGGCAACAAATGCTATGGTCGAGAGGCCGGCGGTGTCAAAACGCCTTAACCATAGTGCATGGGCGTGCTTGACTTGGTGCGAGGAGCCGTAGGATGCGCAGGAACCGCCGTGCGGCGAAAGTCGTGTGTGCAAATATGGCGGTTACGGAGCCGTGGAGCCGAGGTTAAGTGCCGTTCGGGCTCTCGAGTGATGGCAAACGCTATGGTAGAGAGGCCGAGGTGTCAAAATGCCTTAACCATGGTGTACGGGCATGCTTGACTCGAGCCGGAGCCATAAAATGCGTTGGAACCGACCGTGCGGCGGCATGGTCGAGTGTGCAAATATGGCGGTTTTGGAGCCGTGGAGGCATGGTTAAGGGCCCTTCGTGCTCTCGGGTGATGGAAAACTCTATGGTGGAGAGGTGAGAGGCATCAAAATGGCTTAACCATGGCGTACGGCGTGCTTGACCCGGTGCGAGAGCCATAGGATGTACGGGATCCGGCCGTGCGGCGGCACGGTCGTGTGTGCAATTATGGATGTTCGGAGTCGTGGAGCCGTTGTTAAGGGCCGTTCGGGCTCTCGGGTGATGACAAACATTGTGGTGGTGAGGCCGAGGCATCAAAACGCCTTAACGATGGCATACGGTCATGCTTGACCTAGTGTCAAGAGCCGTAGGACACGCACGAACCGGCCGTGCGGTAGCATATTCATGTGTGCAAATATGGCGTACTAGAGCCGTGGAGCCATGGTTAAGGGCCATTCGGGTTCTCGGGCGGCAAAAACGCCGTGGTGGAGAGGCTAGAGGTGTCAAAATGCCTTAACCATGGCGTACGGGCATGCTTGACTCGGTGCCGGAGCCATAGGATGCGTTGAACCGGCCGTGCGGCGGATGGTCGTGTGTGCAAATATGGCGCTTCGAGCCGTGGAGCCAAGGTTAAGGGCCGTTCGTGCTCTCGAGCGATGGCAAACGCTATGGTAGAGAGGCCGAGGTGTCAAAATGCCTTAACCATGGCGTACGGGCATGCTTGACTCGCCGAGAGCCATAGGATACGTTGGAACCGACCGTGCGGCAAAGACGGTCGTGTGTGCAAATATGGCGTTTTGCGGCCGTGGAGCCGTGGTTGAGGGCCCTTCGGCTCTCGGGTGATGAAAAACTCTATGGTGGAGAGGTGAGAGGCATCAAAATGGCTTAACCATGGCGTACGGGCGTGCTTGACCCGGTGCCGAGAGCCGTAGGATGCACGGGATCCGGGCGTGCGGCGGCACGACGTGTGTGCAATTACGGATGTTCGAGTCGTGGAGCTATAGTTAAGGGCCGTTCGGGCTCTCGGGTGATGACAAATATTGTGGTGGTGAGGCCAGAGGCGTCAAAACGCCTTAACCATGCCATGCGATCGTGCTTGACCTAGTGTCGAGAGCTATAGGACATCCAGAACCGGGCGTGCGGTAGCGAGTCGTGTGTGCAAACATGGCGCTTCTAAAGGGTGGAGCCATGGTTAAGGGCCATTCGGATTCTCGGGCGGTAATAAACGCTGTGGTGGAGAGGCCAAAGGTGCTAAAATGCCTTAACCATGGTGCATGGGCGTGCTTGGCTTGGTGCGAGGAGCCGTAGGACGATAGGAACCGGCCGTGCGGCGGCAAAGAAAAGTCGTGTGTGCAAATATGGCGGTTACGGAGCCGTGGAGCCGAGGTTAAGGGCCGTTAAGGCTCTCGAGCGACGACAAATGCTATGGTAGAGAGGCCGAGGTGTCAAAATGCCTTAACCATGGCGTACGGGCTTGCTTGACTCAAAGGGGAGCCATAGGACGCGTTGGAACCGACCATGTGGCAGCATGGTCGTGTGTGCAATTATGGCAGTTTTACTGCCGTGGAGCCATAGTTAAGGGCCCTTCGGGCTCTCGGGTGATGGAAAACTCTATGGTGGAGAGGTGAGAGGCATCAAAATGGCTTAACCATGGCGTACGGGTGTGCTTGAACCGGTGTCGAGAGCCGTAGGATGCACAGGATCCGGCTGTGCGCCGGCACAAGTCGTGTGTGCAATTATGGATGTTCGGAGTCGTGGAGCTATAGTTAAGGGCCGTTCGGGCTCTCGGGTGATGACAAACATTGTGGTGGTGGGGCCAGAGGTGTCAAAATGCCTTAACCATGGCATACGGTCGTGCTTGACCTAGTGTCGAGAGCTGTAGGACACGTAGGAACCGGCCGTGCGGTAGCATAGTCGTGTGTGCAAATATGGCAGTTCTGGAGCGGTGGAGCCATGGTTAAGGGCCATTCGGGTTCTTGGGCGGCAACAAATGCTGTGGTCGAAAGGCCAGCGGTGTCAAAACGCCTTAAACATAGTGCATGGGCGTGCTTGACTTGGTGCGAGGAGCCGTAGGATGCGCAGTAACCGGCCGTGCGGCAAAGAAAGTCGTGTGTGCAAATATGGCGCTTCGGAGCCGTGGAGCCAAGGTTAAGTGCCGTTCGTGGCTCTCGAGTGACGGCAAACGCTATGGTAGAGAGGCCAGAGGTGTCAAAATGCCTTAACCATGGCGTACAGGCATGCTTGACTCAGAGCCGGGAGCCATAAATTGCGTTGGAACCGACCATGCGGCAGCATGGTCGAGTGTGCAAATATGGCAGTTTTGAAGCCATGGAGGCATGGTTAAGGGCCCTTCAGGCTCTCAGGTGATGGAAAACTCTATGGTGGAGAGGTGAGAGGCATCAAAATGGCTTAACCATGGCGTACAGGCGTGCTTGACCCGGTGCCGAGAGCCATAGGATGCACAGGATCCGACCGTGCGGCAGTGTTGACGGTCGTTAAGTGCCAATTTTTACCGTCAACTAAACATGAGAAAGGACCTAAATATAATTACCATCTAGATATAGGGCTTACACTAATGGAATTCCACGAGTTTTGGTGAATGTCTGTTTCTGTAGGGTGTCAGCTGAAAATAGCCAAGGAAGGCCCACATGTCATGATTACATAGAGAGAAAGACCGAACGGGTAAAATTGTATATTCTAGAAGACTCCAGAAGGCAAACCCTGGAAGCGGGGACCCACCTGGCAGAGTGGTGGGTCGGCCGACTCCCAGGGTGGGTCGGCCGACTGCCCACTTCAACCAATCAGAATCAGCCTCACGGATCCCTGTTCCACCGCCTTTGAGGATGAATAATAATCGTCCGTTTAGGTCGGTTTGATCCGAGGGCTGCGGTGCATCCTAGGGGGCTATATAAGCGGGGCCCCCGGCCCCGGAGGAGGCATCCCATGAAACCCTAATTCATTATTTCCGAGAGGATCGGGTGAGAGGGGTCCCTTGAATGGATCTCCTCCCTAGAGCCTAGCATTCAAGATAGATAGAGAGAGTATAGGGTGGAGGTAGAGTTGGAGGAAGCCCGGCATGTCGGTGTCTCCTCTCCGTTGTACTGCGGGATCAAGTCTCCTAACCCGAGGCTTGGTTCTAGGATCATTCGCAATTCAACTTCTAATACTAGTAAGTTCTTGTTATTATTGCTCTTTGGTTTACGAGTTTACTTTATTCGCTTTCGGTTGGGAATAGAGTAATCGTTCGTAGCGTAAGCGTGGTGCTTGGGCTAGGTTCACTCGTAGATGCTCCCTATCTGGCCGGAACCGTGGTAGTAGCGTATAACATCCTAAAATTTGTGTTTTGGTCATTTATTAGAAAACACTAAATAAAATAAAGGATTTATTAATTTTTCCTAAAATTAACCAAGATTTAATTTATTGATTTCCAATATAAAAATGAGGAGAATGTGGTTTTATAAAAAACGTTTATAAAGTTAATAAAGGAGTGGTCGAGTTTGTGCTTTGCTCAGTTGAGTGGTGTTTGAGTGGGAAAATGTCTTGCTAAAATCCTAACTAGGCACGACCTCGAGCTTCCTTGTTGCTAGCCACTTGCTCGCTCTAGTGAGCGTTAACCCTACATGGCTTGTCTCCAGCTAACTTTAGCCTCACCTGGCCAGCCCTAGCCCCTTCGGGCCAACTGTAGCCAGCCTAGGCTTGCCCTAGCCTACTTTGGCTTGGCCCTGGCCAGCCATAGCCCTCCCGGGCACAACCTCTGGCTAGCCATGGCTTTCATTTGGCCAATATAGCCAGCACTGGCCACCTTTGGCCAGCCTTAGGCAGCTCTAGCCAGTTCACTGCTTGCCCTGGCCAGTTCCCTAGCCTCTCCCCATCTTCTCCAGCCTACCATGGCCAGTTCTGGCTAGCACCGGGCAACAATGGCCTTCCTTGGTCGGCCGTGACCAAGCCCGGCTAGCCAACAAGGTGGCGATGGGCGGCTCGCGTCGTGGCCTGGTAGGCAACAACAAGCCCATGTGGCCAGCCTAGGGTCATGAGCCTTGCCACCTAGTCGACTGCTCTGCAGCCCATTTCGGCCTCCTCCCTTTTTATCCTAGAGTTTCTCCAATTTTTGGATGCTCTAAAATGTCATTATCATGAGCTCCAAATATTTTATTTGGGTTTATCATAGCTCAATCTATCTCGGGGTATTTCTCCATAATTTTTGGAGTCTTGGAAACATTTTTCAGGGCCTTAAAATGATTTCAGTTTTTCCTGGAATTATTTTAGAGCTGAAAATGATTTTCTTTATAATTCCCGAAATTAATAAAATACCTGATTTTTCGCCGACCACAAACCCTAACACTATATATGCCGGCGTAGCCCTTGACGCCCTGGTTTCAGAAGTACGGCCCGTTTGGCGAGCCGCCACCCGTAGCCTCGCAGATCGGACGCCGAAGTTCTTCTCACCTAGGGTTCCGGCGAACGTTCGGCGATGGTTTCCGGCCATCTCCGGCGAGCTCCGCGGAAACCGCCACCGCAGCGAGGTTTGTCTCGATCTCCTCCACAC
This sequence comes from Themeda triandra, assembly GCA_018135685.1. Classification (NCBI taxonomy): domain Eukaryota; kingdom Viridiplantae; phylum Streptophyta; class Magnoliopsida; order Poales; family Poaceae; genus Themeda; species Themeda triandra. Next base: position 38,700 of record JAENPR010002150.1, on the reverse strand, counting down.
CGGCATGCCTTTAGTTTTACGAATCCATGCCCTTTTGATTGATTCCCTAACCCATCTTTTCTTTTTCCGGCGAGCTACTCCATGAACAGGTTGCTGTTCATCGTCTGAGGCCACCTCGCGCCTGCAGTTGGCCCCGCCGCGGCCTGGGCTGCGTCCCGCGCCCCAGTCGCGCGTCGCCGCTGCCTGTCCCGCGCCCCAGCGCGTGCTCCCGCTGCCCGTCACGCGAGCAGCAGCCATGGCTGCCGCCGGCGACTCGTGCAGCCACGGTCGTCCATGGGGATCGGGCGCCCTGGGTGCCCAGCGCGCCACTGTGCCTCCGCCGGCCGGCCAGCAGGCCCTGCGGCCTGGCCCCTTCCTTCCCCGCGCATTGCAGCAGCCCCAAGTGGCCATGGAGGTCACGATCCCCTTCAGCCAGAGGAAGAAGACGATGGAGGTAGAAGATTCCCGTAATTACAGAAATGCCATTGATCGTATTATCTCCGCCGTTTCACTGTTTTAGCTCCGAATTGAGTCGTTCAAGTTGCGTTAGAATCGTGTCATCGAGCACTACGCAATAGCAATATCATTTATTGCATAACTCCACTGTGAATTTATTTATTTAAAATGTTAATTTGATTAATAATTATATAATAGTTTTATAAATAAAATCGACCTAGGATTTATAATCCGTTTTTGTTTGTGTGCGACCGTGCCGACCATAAGCTATGTGTTAACAATGACCTTCTATCTTCTCACATGTTTATAAAATTAGTTTTCCAATGCTCTTTTAAAATGCGATTAGCCTAGTTTGATCTTGTTAGTTGTGCCCTCTTAACGACAGTTCCTTCGTCGGTCTTTCTAGTGCTTTCATGGCCATAGCTCCGCTCTCTACCTCTTGTACGCTCTTTCTTTAGCCATTTCTTTTGTGTAATGTCTGTTCTTAGTGTTGTCTGTTTGTGTTGCTTGTTTGTTGCGAGTAGACGACGAGCCATCGACAAGTGGTGAAGACCAGGAGTTGAGGACCAACAAGTGCGGCGAGGTTGGAGACCGAAGATAGAAGCTAAAGATTGTAGAGCAAATGATCTTTGGATTTAAGGCAAGTGCGCACCCTTTGATCATATTGAACCTATGAACTTTCATACTAATTGCATGCATGTGTTTAATACATCAAACCTAAGGACATACTAGCCACTACTATCCATATATCACCCATGGGGGTTTATAGATAGGATATAAGTCTGCTAGTGCTCCTCTTACCTACTCATTAATGATGTATTATTAAAATATTGCTTCTTAAGTAAAGGCGATGGTAATGGCCGCGGCCATGGTGGAGATGTCGATGCGGGATGCATCATTGGTTGGTGAAGCAAGAGAGATGCGGATGCTAGTGTTGAGACCCGTAGCGACGGGGCATCCGTGTCCGCTTCTCCTTAAGGACCGGTTCCTAGACGGTTCAACTGGGACAATCCGTACGACTCCGAGGCTATATGGCTCGGCTTGGCAAATTATCGGGAGTCATCATAGGTAGGTTGGTAACTTGCCGACGGGTGCCATAGCTATGGTGAGAAGGGTGATCCCAAGTTCGAAGCATGAGGGTTACTCGGGAGATCCGCGGCGGAGCGCGTGTGCGGGGACGTCTCTCATGTGCTTGGGACATTGCGATCGGGCTACCACTACCTATGACCCGTGAACGGCCTCGTAGTGAGACCCCGCCCATTCACCTTGGTAGTGTTTTGGGGAGTCATGACCCCGGGCATATGGGAATCACGACTGGAGGGAAAGTGTACACCTCTGCGCGAGTTTGATCAAACCGATATATCGTCCGAGCTCTCGGTATGAGCGGCCCAAATACCCTGGATTAGCAAATGGACCTCATGGACCTTTGATGATGGAGAAGTTTATGGAGGTTGCTACCTCGGGTTTTATCGGATTGCCATCCTGTGTTCTCTCGAGATAGCGATCTCGGCGATTTGATGATCATGTTATGATCTATATAATATAATGATGATGTTAATCAACTCTTAATTCTACTTTTGGAACCATAATTAAGGGTTGGGCTTTTATACCAAGTTGATTAGTAGTAGGTTGCTAATTAAAATACACCTCCTACTAAAAGTGCTACCGCAGTTATACTTTTGAGCTTTACCTTGTTCAAGCATGCATATCATTATACTTTCCACCTGTACTTGTTGAGTTCTACATGGACTCACCTTGCTATAGTTTGCTAGCAAGGCGTACTTAGAAGGACAAAGGCATTGAGATGTCTGAGTTGCTTGGCGTACGGAGCCCCCAGTCAACTGTCCCTGTGAAGATGGAGCCTGAAGTGGAGTTCCGCAATCCGTTCCGCGTTAGCTGATGTTTGTAAGTGTTATTAAGTATATTATCGTTATTTATAGTACATTGTTACTGATATTTCCATTCTATGTTATATGTGTGGACTTCCTGGGCACACATATGACGGCCTTTGGTTCTCTTTTGAAAACCAGGGTGTTATATAGCGGGGGAGATGACAGTCCCTTTGTTACCTTTGTAATCCACTTCCCGTCAGTAGGTAAGGTAGGTCCAAAAGTGCTAGGTTAAGCATCCTCTGTGGTGTCTTTTCTTAGGTGCTCCCATAGAGTAGTAGTTGCAAAGCTTGCCATAGGTTGGAAGAAGACTGTGGTAGTAATCCTCTCTATATCGCTCATTACCTTGTCTGTAGCTCAGGGGTTAGGTATAGACTTAGGTTAGTCAGATGCACGTTTTCTCCTAGCGGATAAATAAATAACGATACTGAATATCTCCCGGGTGAAGTGCTCACCGATATCCATGCGCTTGCGGATTATTTCTCTTTGATTCTTTCGTGTGCGTATCTAGTATCAACAAGCATTTCTGGCGCCGTTGCCGGGGAGAAAGACGGTCTGCTGAGATAACCTAAGTCGCTTAACCATGTATTGTTCTTTTATCTTTTTTTCTTGTTTTCTTTTGCCTTTTATTTTATATCCTTATGGATAACCTAAATTCCACGCCTATCCACCAATATCTTGCACCCATGAGCACATGCTTAGAGCCTCTAGAACCCATGATTTTCACATTTAGCTATGAGCTACACCAATCTGTGGTTGCAATAGGTCAAAGCCAACCCTTTTCGACAGCTAGAGTCCTATCTTCTAATCAAGAGGGTAATGAACCCAAAGTCCTATCCTCTGATCAAGTAGGTAATGAACTTCTTGCTACACTTAGGGAATCTTTTAATCTTCCTATAAATTTAGGTTTAGACCTAGCCTTACAAGACCATGTTCTTCTTCAACGTCTGTATATGGGTCTTGATAATACCACCTTTGGAGGAGTTTTCCTTTCTTTATCCATTAGTGAAGTAAGGTTTGTCCTTATTATTAGTGGACACACTCCTTGCTCTAGCCTTCATGATAACATCCTAGAGGTAGAGAAGGAATCATCCCCCAAACTAGAAGAGGAAGTTTCCATAGCCACTTTGCAAACATTTCAATCCCATGATTTGGCTATCCATCCCAAACCAGTAGTACTCCAAAATTCTCTAAGGAAAGGAGTAATTCTATCCTTAGAAATTCTTTTTTATGACAATTTTGGGAGCATAAACTTCCTGCTTCATAAGAGATCTTTTAGTGCATACATTGTCAATCTTCTCAGGAAGAGATCTTTTAGAAAGCATCTCACATCCAATCCCTTTGAAGGACGCTTAGAAAGACTCAAGGATGGCATATCAAGTGATGCCATGGAAGGAGAGCATAGCCATCTAGAAACCACCTTTGTCTTCTCTCCTTTTCTACCCACATCGATATAGAATATGAACCCACCTTTAAACCCATCCTTGACCCCTATAACTCGTTCTATGCTTTTTCTCCCAAACCTCCCGACGATCCTAGAAATCCGTGTACATATCCCATGCATAGGAATCATCAAGAACATATAGAGGATCTTGAAGAGCAACATCCATGGCTAGAGAGCATTAAAAACCTATGTGCTATTGCCATTGAATGGGTGGATAAGGCCTTAGATGAGATCATTTCGAGAGACGATCCAAGGGGAATTTTGGACATTTATGTCGAGTCACCCTTGGAAGTGGAAGATGATGGAGGCTTCAATGAGCAAAGTAGTTACTTCTTAAACACCCCATCAAGACCTTGCTCATATGAAAAATCTCCTGATTCACTTAGTCTCTCTAACATTACCGCACATGAGATCTTCAACCACCTCATGCTCCCTATTCCTACAGATTTTGAGAGGATGGTTGTAGACATATATACTTATCATAAATATTGTAGATCTCATTGTGTTGAATCCTGAGATTAGTGCACATAGATTGGTATTGGAGGGGAAACCACTTCACCAATTCACATCTTGAAGGTTTCCCAAGGACAAGCTTAGTGTCCTAAAACAAGCACTGTTTAGACCATGACATGAGTGTACACCTTTCCACTGCGCTGCCCTTCTTAAATGAGCATAGAGTTATAATTGTGAAAATATTCCTTCAGGTATTTGTGTCACTAACCTTTCTAGGTTCGAAGCAAAAAGATCGAAGGAATAACAAATGCAAGGTATGTCCAACCAATCATTATGCAACATTGAATTGCATTCATCCAATCTTGATTTCTGCTGAATTCAAGCTTGGGGGATATACTTCCATAAATACATCTTTTGCCATGTTGCTACATTATTTTGGTTGTCCCTACCTTTGGCATGCTCAGTTTGCTAAACATTAATCATGCCCTGCCATCACTGTTTGAGTAAATCTCTGTAGTGCTCTCATGCTGCCTTTGTCTGTTATAGTATGCTTTAGTTTAGAGGTGCTTCATAATTGCAATATGGGTACTTCTAAAGGTTTTTAAATTAAGCATGGTGCTTAGGTTAAATTGCCTTCCTTAATTAGATTAGACATGGAGTCTAGTTTGGTTATTGAACTAAAATTGTGTTGTAGTAGATATTGGTATATTTTGTTGGACTAACCCCTGCAGGAAAACTTCCAAATTCAAATTGGGAAAGTCCTGAGATGAACTCACATCAGAGATGAAGCAAGGCATATGATGAACCTGAACAATACTTCGCATAGAAGACATAGCTCATTCATCGTCCAAGAAAGAGTTGAAAGAATGTATGGCCTACCTATTCATGGTGAACCTGCCAAATCACCACTTCAGTGATGGAACAAAGGAGACAAGAGTGCTACAAGAACAATCCACATCAATAGCACTCACCCAAAGGAAGTGGATGAACAAGGCGACCAACTATGAGCAACCTTGAAGACATCATAGTATTGAGCCCAAAACTCGAGCTAGGACACCAATGAGAAGCTGGGAGAAACTCACCTTATTTTGGTCAATCAAAGACCTGCTCTTATTATTCTTGAAGACACCATCTTGCACGTCGGCAGTAAGGACAAGCATGTCATGATAGCTTGCATCCTTGTGTCAACCAATCACCATCAAGGGTTGACTACCGACCAAGCCCAAGAAGACCATGAACAACTACATTTGCAAGATGATGTCCCTATGCCATTGGAGATGAAGCCTGCATACAATTAATGATGTCCCTTCCTTGATCATCAAGACGGATGGCGTATCATGAACTGCAACTCTTCACCATGCTGCTAGAAGACAAAGACCATCAAGGAAGAACTCCCGTCTACATCTCCAATGAACATCAATTAGTCGACCAAGGCTTAGCGAAATCAAGAATGGTTGACAAAAGAAGATCATGCAACTCGTCCGTCCTAGATTGGATAGTCTAAAGAAAAGAAGAATGCAAAGGAGAGATCTTTGCTCAATGGACCTAGAATCAAGATCCCTCTCCAACGAGACTTGAACGTAGAGGATGGACAATGTCTAAAGAACATATAGTTACAACACACTTCGAGGGATGATTCAACACATACACTTAGCTTCCAATGATGAGCAACAACAAGCTTGGGGGAGGAAGGCCGCACGACACCTCTAATGATGATCCAACAATGCCCTTCCTCTTCTTAAACCCTCGTCACTCGGCACACTTTGGTTTGCAATCCCTCCACTCGCAATTACTTCCTCTCTATAAGTTTGACTATTTTCTATTGATTTCATACACCAATCAAACTTAAGACATAGTAAAATCAATCTTTAAGAGAAGAAGTAATGTTGAGTAAATGTTCTACGCTAATTAAAATTTTCAACCCAATCTTTTACGTAGCATAGAATATGACCTTTAGCTTAATGACATCTCTACCCTTGTTATTATTTGTATATTCCTTCGGGTATGTGTTGTCCACTAATCCTCTGAGAGAAGAAACAATAAGTAGAGCACAAGGTCAAGGGAGAGGCCCACTAGAAGCATCTACTCTTCATCCCGGGTGCTCCAGTGATAAAGTTCTAAACCCGCAACATGCACACTAAACAAGATGCTACTAGTATCACAATTAAAGGTTCACTTCAAACCGTTGGAGAAGGAGAGAACATGGATGACCCCTTCCTCAAGAGATATCGGCTCAAGAGGTGCGGTTCTCAAGGTCTCTACCTTTGGGATCAAATGATGCACCAAAGGATTGAACATGACAAGAAGTCCTATTCGAGGACTTAAAACACCGAACCCTTGCCAAGGAGGTAACTTGGTAGTTATCCATATTTCCCATTTCAGATTGCACAAGTTTTTCCTTTAGCATATTCACTTTCGCATAATCGTCGTCCTTGTTGCATATTTACTTTACGCATCCGCATTAGAAAAAGAAAATAATTTTGTCTTGCATTGCATCCGAAAATGCTAAGCCCCATGAGAATAATTTTGTGGTGCGACAACCCACAAAGATATCCACCGTGGTGGCATAAAAATAAGCTTTCATCTTAGTTACATTTTTCTCGTCTACATACCATAAAATATAAAATTGCAAAAATATTAAGATCCCGCTAAAAAGATTTATGTGTTAAGAAGGTTCTAGACATTCAAGGCTTAGAGGTTTATCACTAACACTTAATCGCCCACAAGCTTTGTTGTCTATTTGAGCCCGATGAGAACTTAAAGGAACAAGAAGAGCTAACGAGCGTAAGGACGTCCTATCCCTTGTCGGAGTCTTTGTCTTCAATAGTTGCGATCTTTGTCTCTACAAACCATTATCCCCGACACTCCGGGAGGAGCAATACGCCTTCACCGCGCCAAGAATAACACCATTAGACTACGTCAACATCCAGCTTGGGGGAGAGTACCCCCTTGTATCTAGCTAAGTGTCACTAGCTTATCTATCTATCTATCTATCTATCTATCTATCTATCTATCTATCTATCTATCTATCTATCTATCTATCTATCTATCTATTTGTTAAGTTTGCAAAATAAAATAGAGAAGAGTATGTAAAAGTCCGCTTTGCTAAAATAAACCCTACGAAATAAGCTCTTATATGGAAATGATAAATAGTTGCTCTGCTGTAATTCCTTTCAAGTACCTAGTTTTCAACCTTGCACTCTCCCGAGTTTTGGACACAACCGTTTAGATTTAAGATTTACTCGAATTAAGATTTACTACGAACCGGAAACTTGTGGGTAGCGAATGTTTGATCTAAGTCTAGGTAGTTGACGGATATGATATGGGAAAGTTTTGAGCTGCTGTACATCTTGTTCCTAGAGATACTAGAGTTCTGAGAATTTATTTGAAAATCTTAAAATTTCGCTTGATGAGTTCCTCGTATGACGAGAGTTCAAAATTCCTACCACGGACCATACATTCATGCTTGCTAGATTAGGAAAACCCATCTATTTATATAGATCATATTGTAGGCTTGAGTGTAGTCTTTATAGGCATTGAGTGTGGTTATCTTTTTGTGGACCCATAAGGAACCAAATCATGCGGTTAAAGTCAATACTATGTGCTCTCCATCCATTGATCTATGCTACTGGTCCTCGAAGCATGCACCCATTTTATAAATACTACATTCATTACGTGCTACTTCTCCCCTAGAAGTACCACCTACATATAGATCCACATCCACCACATATTGTGCTATCTCTACCCGGAGATACGCACCTATCTTTGCTCCTACCTTGGGAGTACGCATTCCCCCACATATTGTCTTGTCTCTACCCCGGAGATACGCGCTTATGCTTTCCCTACCCCGGGAGTACGCATCCTCCATCCATCCACAAAATACATACGCCACTCATTTCACTTCATCCGGAAAAGGTTCTACTCCTATCCCGGGGGAGTGAACATCTAGAAATAATCATCGCCGTTCCATTTGCCTACATAAAAGCTCCACTCATTATCATTTCAAGTTATACACTCCCCGTTGCTAAAGTTTCATTTTCGTAGGATTGGTTGCTCTGTTAAAAAAAAAAAGAGAAGAAAAAAAGAGAAAGAAAGAAAGAGTAGCCAAGTCCTTCCCTTCAAGAAGTTTCAAGGTTTCCGAATAAAGGGAGTCATGTTATCCCCAAAGGAGCAAGTGTAGAAGTAGATGTTCACCAAGTGATCACCCTTCATAATCATTTCCTTATCATCATCATCTTATCATTCATCCCATTTCCTCATTCACATGCACATATGACTTTATTATTTTAGTTCCTATTGGATCCATGGTATAACTGTGCAATATATGCAAGTGAGTTTGAGTGTCTCCCCACCTATAAGCTCCACATAAGCCTATTAGAAAGTAGGGTGAGAGAGAGAGAAGGCACTTTCCACTATGCCTTAATTCCACAAATACCACATATTTTGAGAGAAGAGAGAAGGCATACACTACTCATGCCTTGGAGAGGATCCAGAAATACCACAAATGAGAGACTTGAAAGGGTCATACAAGGAAACTCTGAGTTTTATTTGAAAATCTTGCAAAAACTCCGGAATGACAGTTGATCAAAGAGCGAGAAACATAGCGCTTGACTTGACCGTTCTGTCTTTCAACTGCTCAAGACCCAAGTGACGGCTACAAGCCCCATGGTGAAAGGTAATATGAGTAAGTTTTGAGTCAGAATAGTTCACTCTAATTCGGAGGAGAGTTCTTGTTTGAACGCATGTGTACTTTTGAGGCGTGAAAGCATTGTAGCAACTCCCCGATCCACACCGTATCTTCGCTCGTGGACGAGCAAAAGGTAAGCTTGGGGGAGTTGTTGACGGTCGTTAAGTGCCAATTTTTACCGTCAACTAAACATGAGAAAGGACCTAAATATAATTACCATCTAGATATAGGGCTTACACTAATGGAATTCCATGAGTTTTGGTGAATGTCCTGTTTTTAGGTGTCACCGAAAATACCCAAGGAAGGCCCACATGTCATGATTACATAGAGAGAAAGACCGAACGGGTAAAATTGTATATTCTAGAAGACTCCGAAGGCAAACCCCGGAAGCGGGGACCCACCCGGCAGTGGTGGGTCGGCCGACTCCCGGTGGGTCGGCCGACCGCCCACTTCAACCAATCGGGAATCGGCCTCGCAGATCCCGTTCCACCGCCTTTGAGGATGAATAATAATCGTCCGTTTAGGTCGGTTTGATCCGAGGGCATGCGGTGCATCCTAGGGGGCTATATAAGCGGGGCCCCGGCCCCCGGAGGAGGCATCCCATGAAACCCTAATTCATTATTTCCGAGAGAGGATCGGGTGAGAGGGGTCCCTTGAATGGATCTCCTCCCTAGAGCCTAGCATTCAAGATAGATAGAGAGAGTATAGGGTGGAGGTAGAGTTGGAGGAAGCCCGGCATGTCGGTGACTCCTCTCCGGTTGTACTGCGGGATCAAGTCTCCTAACCCGAGGCATGGTTCTAGGATCATTCTGCAATTCAACTTCTAATACTAGTAAGTTCTTGTTATTATTGCTCTTTGGTTTACGAGTTTACTTTATTCGCTTTCGGTTGGGAATAGAGTAATCGTTCGTAGCGTAAGCGTGGTGCTTGGGCTAGGTTCACTCGTAGATGCTCCCTATCCGGGCGGAACCGTGGTAGTAGCGGGGGAGATGATGTCCCTTTGTTACCTTTGTAATCCACTTCCCGTCAGTAGGTAAGGTAGGTCCAAAAGTGCTAGGTTAAGCATCCTCTGTGGTGTCTTTTCTTAGGTGCTCCCATAGAGTAGTAGTTGCAAAGCTTGCCATAGGTTGGAAGAAGACTGTGGTAGTAATCCTCTCTATATCGCTCATTACCTTGTCTGTAGCTCAGGGGTTAGGTATAGACTTAGGTTAGTCAGATGCACGTTTTCTCCTAGTGGATAAATAAATAACGATACTCTGGAATATCTCCCGGGTGAAGTGCTCACCAATATCCGTGCGCTTGCGGATTATTTCTCTTTGATTCTTTCGTGTGCGTATCTAGTATCAACAGGCAGCACAGTCGTGTGTGCAATTATGGATGTTCTGGAGTAGTGGAGCTGTAGTTAAGGGCCGTTCAGGCTCTCGGGTGATGACAAACATTGTGGTGGTGAGGCCAGAGGCATCAAAACGCCTTAACCATGGCATACGGTCATGCTTGACCTAGTGTCAAGAGCCGTAGGACACGCACGAATCGGCCGTACGGCGACAAAGTCGTGTGTGCAAATATGGCGCCGGGAGCCGTGGAGCCGAGGTTAAGGGCCGTTTAGGCTCTCGAGCGACGATAAACGCTATGGTAGAGAGGCCGGAGGTGTCAAAATGCCTTAACCATGGCGTACGGGCTTGCTTGACTCGGTCGGGAGCCATAGGACGCGTTGGAACCGACCATGCGGCGCATGGTCGTGTGTGCAAATGTGGCGGTTTTACGCCATGGAGCCATGGTTAAGGGCCCTTCGGGCTCTCGGGTGATGGAAAACTCTATGGTGGAGAGGTGAGAGGCATCAAAATGGCTTAACCATGGCGTACGGGTGTGCTTGAACCGGTGCCGAGAGCCGTAGGATGCACGGGATCCGGCCGTGCGCCGGCACGAGTCGTGTGTGCAATTATGGATGTTACGAGTCGTGGAGCTATAGTTAAGGGCCGTTCGGGCTCTCGGGTGATGACAAACATTGTGGTGGTGGGGCCGAGGTGTCAAAATGCCTTAACCATGGCATACGGTCGTGCTTGACCTAGTGTCGAGAGCTGTAGGACACGTAGGAACCGGGCGTGCGTAGCATAGTCGTGTGTGCAAATATGGCGGTTCTAGAGCGGTGGAGCCATGGTTAAGGGCCATTCGGGTTCTTGGGTGGCAACAAATGCTGTGGTCGAGAGGCCAGCGGTGTCAAAACGCCTTAACCATAGTGCATGGGCGTGCTTGACATGGTGGGAGGAGCCGTAGGATGCGCAGGAACCGGCCGTGCGGCGGAAAAGTCGTGTGTGCAAATATGGCGGTTACGGAGCCGTGGAGCCGAGGTTAAGTGCCGTTCGGGCTCTCAAGTGACGGCAAACGGTATGGTAGAGAGGCCGAGGTGTCAAAATGCCTTAACCATGGCGTACGGGCATGCTTGACTCGGGAGCCGGAGCCATAAAATGCATTGGAACCGACCGTGCGGCAAAGATGGTCGAGTGTGCAAATATGGCGCTTTGGAGCCGTGGAGGCATGGTTAAGGGCCCTTCGTGCTCTCGGTGATGGAAAACTCTATGGTGGAGAGGTGAGAGGCATCAAAATGGCTTAACCATGGCATACGGCGTGCTTGACCCGTGCCGAGAGCCATAGGATGCACGGATCCGATCCGTGCGAGGACAATTGTGTGTGCAATTATGGATGTTTTGGAGTCGTGGAGCTGTAGTTAAGGGCCGTTCAGGCTCTTGGGTGAGGACAAACATTGTGGTGGTGAGGCCAAAGGCATCAAAACGCCTTAACCATGGCATACGGTCACGCTTGACCTAGTGTCAAGAGCTGTAGGACACGCACGAACCGCCGTGTGCGAGCATATTCGTGTGTGCAAATATGGCGCTTCTAGGGGGCTGTGGAGCCATGCTTAAGGGCCATTTAGGTTCTTAGGCGGCAACAAACGCTGTGGTGGAGAGGCTAGAGGTGTCAAAATGCCTTAACCATGGCGTACGGGCATGCTTGACTCGGTGCCGGGAGCCATAGGATGCGTTGAACCGACCGTGCGGCGGCATGGTCGTGTGTGCAAATATGGCGGTTACGGGAGCCGTGGAGCCAAGGTTAAGGGCCGTTCGGGCTCTCGAGCGATGGCAAACGCTATGGTAGAGAGGCCGGAGGTGTCAAAATGCCTTAACCATGGCGTACGGGCATGCTTGACTCGCCGAGAGCCATAGGATGCGTTGGAACCGACCGTGCGGCGGCATGGTCGTGTGTGCAAATATGGCGGTTTTGCGGCCGTGGAGCCGTGGTTAAGGGCCCTTCGGGCTCTCGGGTGATGAAAAACTCTATGGTGGAGAGGTGAGAGGCATCAAAATGGCTTAACCATGGCGTACGGGTGTGCTTGACCCGGTGCCGAGAGCCGTAGGATGCACGGATCCGGCTGTGTGGGCAGCACGGTCGTGTGTGCAATTATGGATGTTCTGGAGTCGTGGAGCTATAGTTAAGGGCCGTTCGGGCTCTCGGGTGATGACAAATATTGTGGTGGTGAGGCCAGAGGCGTCAAAACGCCTTAACCATGGCATACGGTGGTGCTTGACCTAGTGTCGAGAGCTATAGGACATGCAGGAACTGGCTGTGCGGTAGCATAGTCGTGTGTGCAAATATGGCAGTTCTAGAGCTGTGGAGCCATGGTTAAGGGCCATTCGGGTTCTCAGGTGGTAATAAACACTGTGGTGGAGAGGCCAAAGGTGTTAAAACACCTTAACCATGGTGCATGGGCGTGCTTGACTTGGTGCGAGGAGCCGTAGGACGCATAGGAACCGGCCGTGCGGCAGCAAAGTCATGTGTGCAAATATGGCGGTTCCGAGCCGTGGAGCCGAGGTTAAGGGCCGTTCGAGGCTCTCGAGCGACGACAAATGCTATGGTAGAGAGGCCGAGAGGTGTCAAAATGCCTTAACAATGGTGTACGGGCTTGCTTGACTCGGTGTCGGGAGCCATAGGACGCGTTGGAACCGACCATGCGGCGATGGTCGTGTGTGCAAATGTGGCGGTTTTGCCGCCGTGGAGCCATGGTTAAGGGCCCTTCAGGCTCTTGGGTGATGGAAAACTCTATGGTGGAGAGGTGAGAGGCATCAAAATGGCTTAACCATGGCGTACGGGTGTGCTTGAACCGGTGCCGAGAGCCGTAGGATGCACAGGATCCGGCCGTGCGCCAGCACAGTCGTGTGTGCAATTATAGATGTTCTGGAGTCGTGGAGCTATAGTTAAGGGCCGTTCAGGCTCTCGGGTGATGACAAACATTGTGGTGGTGGGGCCAGAGGTGTCAAAACGCCTTAACCATGGCATACGGTCGTGCTTGACCTAGTGTCGAGAGCTGTAGGACACGTAGGAACCGGCTGTGCGGTAGCATAGTCGTGTGTGCAAATATGGCAGTTCTAGAGCGGTGGAGCCATGGTTAAGGGCCATTCGGGTTCTTGGACGGCAACAAATGCTGTGGTCGAGAGGCCAGCGGTGTGAAAACGCCTTAACCATAGTGCATGGGCATGCTTGACTTGGTGCGAGGAGCCGTAGGATGCGCAGAACCGGCGTGCGGCGGCAAAGTCGTGTTTGCAAATATGGCGGTCGGAGCCGTGGAGCCGAGGTTAAGTGCCGTTCGGCTCTCGAGTGACGGCAAACGCTATGGTAGAGGCCGGAGGTGTCAAAATGCCTTAACCATGGCGTACGGGCATGCTTGACTCAGTGCCGAGAGCCATAGGATGCGTTGGAACCGACCGTGCGGCAGCATGGTCGTGTGTGCAAATATGGCAGTTTTGTATTCGTGGAGCTGTGGTTAAGGGCCCTTCAGGCTCTCGGGTGATGAAAAACTCTATGGTAGAGAGGTGAGAGGCTTCAAAATGGCTTTACCATGGCGTACGGGCGTGCTTGACCCGGTGCCGAGAGCCGTAGGATGCACAGGATCCGGCTGTGCGGCAGCACAGTCGTGTGTGCAATTATGGATGTTCTGGAGTTGTGGAGCTATAGTTAAGGGCCGTTCAGGCTCTTGGGTGATGACAAACATTGTGGTGGTGAGGCCAAAGTCATCAAAATGCCTTAACCATGGCATACGGTCACGCTTGACCTAGTGTCAAGAGCTGTAGGACACGCACGAACCGGCTGTGCGGTAGCATATTCGTGTGTGCAAATATGGCAGATCTAGAGCGGTGGAGCCATGGTTAAGGGCCATTCAGGTTCTCAGGCGGCAACAAACGCTGCGGTGGAGAGGCTAGAGGTGTCAAAATGCCTTAACCATGGCATACGGGCATGCTTGACTCAGTGCCAGGAGCCATAGGATGCGTTGGAACTGACCGTGCGGCAGCATGGTCGTGTGTGCAAATATGGCGGTTACGGAGCCGTGGAGCCAAGGTTAAGGGCCGTTCGGGCTCTCGAGCGATGGCAAACGCTATGGTAGAGAGACCGAGAGGTGTCAAAATGCCTTAACCATGGCGTACGGGCATGCTTGACTCGGTGCCGAGAGCCATAGGATGCGTTGGAACCGACCGTGCGGCGGCATGGTCGTGTGTGCAAATATGGCGGTTTTGCGGCCGTGGAGCTATGGTTAAGGGCCCTTCGTGGCTCTCGGGTGATGAAAAACTCTATGGTGGAGAGGTGAGAGGCATCAAAATGGCTTAACCATGGCGTACGGGCGTGCTTTACCCTTAGTGCCGAGCGGTAGGATGCACGGATCCGGCTGTGTGGCAAAGCACGGTCGTGTGTGCAATTATGGATGTTGCAGGTCGTGGAGCTATAGTTAAGGGCCGTTCGGGCTCTCGGGTGATGACAAATATTGTGGTGGTGAGGCCGGAGGCGTCAAAACGCCTTAACCATGGCATACGGTCGTGCTTGACCTAGTGTCGAGAGCTATAGGACATGCAGAACCGGGCGTGCGGTAGCATAGTCGTGTGTGCAAATATGGCGGTTCTAGAGCCGTGGAGCCATGGTTAAGGGCCATTCGGGTTCTCGGGCGGTAATAAACGCCGTGGTGGAGAGGCCAAAGGTGTTAAAACGCCTTAACCATGGTGCATGGGTGTGCTTGACTTGGTGCGAGGAGCCGTAGGACGCATAGGAACCGGCCGTGCGCGGCAAAGTCGTGTGTGCAAATATGGCGGTTCGAGCCGTGGAGCCGTGGTTAAGGGCCGTTCGGGCCCTCGAGCGACGACAAACGCTATGGTAGAGAGGCCGGAGGTGTCAAAATGCCTTAACCATGGCGTACGGGCTTGCTTGACTCGCCGGAGCCATAGGACGCGTTGGAACCGACCATGCGGCAAAGATGGTCGTGTGTGCAAATGTGGCGGTTTTACCGCCCGTGGAGCCATGGTTAAGGGCCCTTCGGGCTCTTGGGTGATGGAAAACTCTATGGTGGAGAGGTGAGAGGCATCAAAATGGCTTAACCATGGCGTACGGGTGTGCTTGAACCGGTGCCGAGAGCCGTAGGATGCACGGGATCCGGCGTGCGCCGGACACGTGTGTGTGCAATTATGGATGTTCTGGAGTCGTGGAGCTATAGTTAAGGGCCGTTCGGGCTCTCGGGTGATGACAAACATTGTGGTGGTGGGGCCGAGGTGTCAAAATGCCTTAACCATGGCATACGGTCGTGCTTGACCTAGTGTCGAGAGCCGTAGGACACGTAGGAACCGAGGGCGTGCGGTAGCATAGTCATGTGTGCAAATATGGCGCTTCTAGAGCGGTGGAGCCATGGTTAAGGGCCATTCGGGTTCTTGGGCGGCAACAAATGCTGTGGTCAAGAGGCCGGCGGTGTCAAAACGCCTTAACCATAGTGCATGGGCGTGCTTGACTTGGTGCGAGGAGCCGTAGGATGCGCAGGAACCGGCCGTGCGGCAAAGAAAGTCGTGTGTGCAAATATGGCGGTTACGGAGCCGTGGAGCCGAGGTTAAGTGCCGTTCGGGCTCGAGTGACGGCAAACGCTATGGTAGAGAGGCCGAGGTGTCAAAATGCCTTAACCATGGCGTACGGCATGCTTGACTCGGAGCCGGGAGCCATAAAATGCGTTGGAACCGGCCGTGCGGCGGCATGGTCGAGTGTGCAAATATGGCAGTTTTGGAGCCGTGGAGGCACGGTTAAGGGCCCTTCGGCTCTCGAGTGATGGAAAACTCTATGGTGGAGAGGTGAGAGGCATCAAAATGGCTTAACCATGGCGTACGGGCGTGCTTGACCCGGTCTTGAGAGCCATAGGATGCACGATCCGACCGTGCGGCGGACGTGTGTGCAATTATGGATATTCTGGAGTCGTGGAGTTGTAGTTAAGGGCCGTTTAGGCTCTCGGGTGATGACAAACATTGTGGTGGTGAGGCCAGAGGCATCAAATCGCCTTAACCATGGCATACGGTCATGCATGACCTAGTGTCAAGAGCCATGGGACACGCACGAACCGGGCGGTGTGGTAGCATATTCGTGTGTGCAAATATGGCGATTCTAGAGCCGTGGAGCCATGGTTAAGGGCCATTCGGGTTCTCGGGCGGCAACAAATGCTGTGGTGGAGAGGCTAGAGGTGTCAAAATGCCTTAACAATGGCGTACGGGCATGCTTGACTCAGTGCCGGGAGCCATAGGATGCGTTGGAACCGACCGTGCGGCGGCATGGTCGTGTGTGCAAATATGGCGGTTACGGAGCCGTGGAGCCAAGGTTAAGGGTCGTTCGGGCTCTCGAGCGATGGCAAACGCTATGGTAGAGAGGCCGAGGGTGTCAAAATGCCTTAACCATGGCGTACGGGCATGCTTGACTCGATCTTTGAGAGCCATAGGATGCGTTGGAACCGACCGTGCGGCAAAGCATGGTCATGTGTGCAAATATGGCGGTTTTGCGGCCGTGGAGCTATGGTTAAGGGCCCTTCGGCTCTCGAGTGATGAAAAACTCTATGGTGGAGAGGTGAGAGGCATCAAAATGTCTTAACCATGGCGTACGGGGGCGTGCTTGACCCGGTGCCAAGAGCCGTAGGATGCACGGGATCCGGGCGTGCGGCGGCAAAGACGTGTGTGCAATTATGGATGTTCGGAGTCGTGGAGCTATAGTTAAGGGCCGTTCGGGCTCTCGGGTGATGACAAATATTGTGGTGGTGAGGCCAGAGGTGTCAAAACGCCTTAACCATGGCATACGGTCGTGCTTGACCTAGTGTCGAGAGCTATAGGACATGCAGGAACTGGCCGTGCGGTAGCATAGTCGTGTGTGCAAATATGGCGCTTCTAGAGTCAGGAGCCATGGTTAAGGGCCATTCGGGTTCTCGGGCGGTAATAAACGCTGTGGTGGAGAGGCCAAAGGTGTTAAAACGCCTTAACCATGGTGCATGGGTGTGCTTGACTTGGTGCGAGGAGCCGTAGGACGCATAGGAACCGGCCGTGCGCGGCAAGAAAGTCGTGTGTGCAAATATGGCGGTTCCGGGAGCCGTGGAGCCGAGGTTAAGGGCCGTTCGGGCTCTCGAGCGACGACAAACGCTATGGTAGAGAGGCCGAGGTGTCAAAATGCCTTAACCATGGCGTACGGGCTTGCTTGACTCGGTCGGGAGCCATAGGACGCGTTGGAATCGACCATGTGGCAAAGATGGTCTTGTGTGCAAATGTGGCGGTTTTCGCCGTGGAGCCATGGTTAAGGGCCCTTCGGGCTCTCGGGTGATGGAAAACTCTATGGTGGAGAGGTGAGAGGCATCAAAATGGCTTAACCATGGCGTACGGGTGTGCTTGAACCGGTGCCGAGCCGTAGGATGCACAGATCCAGCCGTGCGCCGACGATCGTGTGTGCAATTATGGATGTTCGAGTCGTGGAGCTATAGTTAAGGGCCGTTCGGGCTCTCGGGTGATGACAAACATTGTGGTGGTGGGGCCGGAGGTGTCAAAATGCCTTAACCATGGCATACGGTCGTGCTTGACCTAGTGTCGAGAGTCAGAGGACACGTAGGAACCGGGCCGTGCGGTAGCATAGTCATGTGTGCAAATATGGCGGTTCTAGAGCGGTGGAGCCATGGTTAAGGGCCATTCGGGTTCTTGGGCGGCAACAAATGCCGTGGTCGAGAGGCCGGCGGTGTCAAAACACCTTAACCATAGTGCATGGGCGTGCTTGACTTGGTGCGAGGAGCCGTAGGATGCGCAGGAACCGGCCGTGCGGCGAAGAAAAGTCGTGTGTGCAAATATGGCGGTTACGGGAGCCGTGGAGCCGAGGTTAAGTGCCGTTCGGGCTCTCGAGTGATGGCAAACGCTATGGTAGAGAGGCCGAGGTGTCGAAATGCCTTAACCATGGCGTACGTGCTTGCTTGACTCGAGCCGGAAGCCATAAATGCGTTGGAACCGGCCGTGCGGCGGCATGGTCGAGTGTGCAAATATGGCAGTTTGGAGCCGTGGAGGCATGGTTAAGGGCCCTTCGTGCTCTCGGTGATGGAAAACTCTATGGTGGAGAGGTGAGAGGCATCAAAATGGCTTAACCATGGCGTACAAGCGTGCTTGACCCGGTGCCTAGAGCCATAGGATGCACGGGATCTCGACCGTGCGGCAAAGACAAATATGTGTGCAATTATGGATGTTCTAGAGTCGTGGAGCCGTAGTTAAGGGCCGTTCGGGCTCTCGGGTGATGACAAACATTGTGGTGGTGAGGCCGGAGGCATCAAAACACCTTAACCATGGCATACGGTCATGCTTGACCTAGTGTCAAGAGTCAGTAGGACACGCACGAACCGGCCGTGCGGTAGCATATTCGTGTGTGCAAATATGGCGGTTCTAGAGCCGTGGAGCCATGGTTAAGGGCCATTCGGGTTCTCGAGGCGGCAACAAACGCCGTGGTGGAGAGGCTAGAGGTGTCAAAATGCCTTAACCATGGCGTACGGGCATGCTTGACTCGGTGCCGGAGCCATAGGATGCGTTGGGCCCGGCCGTGCGGCGCATGGTCGTGTGTGCAAATATGGCGGTTACGGGAGCCGTGGAGCCAAGGTTAAGGGCCGTTCGGGCTCTCGAGCGATGGCAAACGCTATGGTAGAGAGGCCGAGAGGTGTCAAAATGCCTTAACCATGGCGTATGGGCATGCTTGACTCGGCCGAGAGCCATAGGATGCGTTGGAACCGGCCGTGTGGCAGCATGGTCGTGTGTGCAAATATGGCGCTTTGCGGCCGTGGAGCTGTGGTTAAGGGCCCTTCGGGCTCTCGGGTGATGAAAAACTCTATGGTGGAGAGGTGAGAGGCATCAAAATGGCTTAACCATGGCGTACGGGCGTGCTTGACCCGGTGCCGAGGCCGTAGGATGCACGTGGATCCGGGCCGTGCGGGCAAAGCACGGTCGTGTGTGCAATTATGGATGTTCTCGAGTCGTGGAGCTATAGTTAAGGGCCGTTCGGGCTCTCGGGTGATGACAAATATTGTGGTGGTGAGGCCGAGGCGTCAAAATGCCTTAACCATGGCATACGGTCGTGCTTGACCTAGTGTCGAGAGCTATAGGACATGCGAGGAACCGGGCTGTGCGGTAGCATAGTCGTGTGTGCAAATATGGCGCTTCTAGAGCCGTGGAGCCATGGTTAAGGGCCATTCGGGTTCTCGGGCGGTAATAAACGCTATGGTGGAGAGGCCAAAGGTGTTAAAACGCCTTAACCATGGTGCATGGGCGTGCTTGACTTGGTGCGAGGAGCCGTAGGACGCATAGGAACCGGCCGTGCGGCAGCAAAGTCGTGTGTGCAAATATGGTAGTTCTGGAGCCATGGAGCCGAGGTTAAGGGCCGTCCAGGCTCTCGAGCGATGACAAACGCTATGGTAGAGAGGCCAGAGGTGTCAAAATGCCTTAACCATGGCGTACGGGCTTGCTTGACCCGGTGCCGAGAGCCGTAGGATGCACAGGATCCGGCCTGTGCGGCAGCACAGTCGTGTGTGCAATTATGGATGTTCTGGAGTCGTGGAGCTATAGTTAAGGGCCGTTCGGGCTCTCGGGTGATGACAAATATTGTGGTGGTGAGGCCAGAGGCGTCAAAATGCCTTAACCATGGCATACGGTCGTGCTTGACCTAGTGTCGAGAGCTATAGGACATGCGGGAACCGGCCGTGCGGTAGCATAGTCGTGTGTGCAAATATGGCAGTTCTAGAGCTGTGGAGCCATGGTTAAGGGCCATTCGGGTTCTCGGGCGGTAATAAACGCTATGGTGGAGAGGCCAAAGGTGTTAAAACGCCTTAACCATGGTGCATGGGCGTGCTTGACTTGGTGCGAGGAGCCGTAGGACGCATAGGAACCGGCCGTGCGGCAGCAAAGTCGTGTGTGCAAATATGGTAGTTCTGGAGCCATGGAGCCGAGGTTAAGGGCCGTCCAGGCTCTCGAGCGATGACAAACGCTATGGTAGAGAGGCCAGAGGTGTCAAAATGCCTTAACCATGGCGTACGGGCTTGCTTGACTCGGTGCGGGAGCCATAGGACGCGTTGGAACCGACCATGCGGCGGCATGGTCGTGTGTGCAAATGTGGCGGTTTTGCGCCGTGGAGCCATGGTTAAGGGCCCTTCGTGGGCTCTCGGGTGATGGAAAACTCTATGGTGGAGAGGTGAGAGGCATCAAAATGGCTTAACCACGGCGTACGGGTGTGCTTGAACCGGTGCCGAGAGCCGTAGGATGCACGGATCCGGCCGTGCGCCGATTCGCCGTGTGTGCAATTATGGATGTTCGAGTCGTGGAGCTATAGTTAAGGGCCGTTCGGGCTCTCGGGTGATGACAAACATTGTGGTGGTGGGGCCGGAGGTGTCAAAATGCCTTAACCATGGCATACGGTTGTGCTTGACCTAGTGTCGAGAGCTGTAGGACACGTAGGAACCGGCTGTGCGGTAGCATAGTCATGTATGCAAATATGGCAGTTCTAGAGCGGTGGAGCCATGGTTAAGGGCCATTCGGGTTCTTGGGCGGCAACAAATGCTGTGGTCGGGAGGCCAGCGGTGTCAAAACGCCTTAACCATAGTGCATGGGTGTGCTTGACTTGGTGCGAGGAGCCGTAGGATGCGCAGGAACCGGCCGCGCGGCAGCAAAGTCGTGTGTGCAAATATGGCAGTTCTGGAGCCGTGGAGCCGAGGTTAAGTGCGTTCGTGCTCTCGAGTGACGGCAAACGCTATGGTAGAGAGGCCGGAGGTGTCAAAATTCCTTAACCATGGCGTACGGTGCATGCTTGACTCGTGGAGGAGCCATAAAATGCGTTGGAACCGACCATGCGGCGGCATGGTCGAGTGTGCAAATATGGCGCTTTTGGAGCCGTGGAGGCATGGTTAAGGGCACTTGTGCTCTCGGGTGATGGAAAACTCTATGGTGGAGAGGTGAGAGGCATCAAAATGGCTTAACCATGGCGTACAGGCGTGCTTGACCCGGTGCCGAGAGCCATAGGATGCACGGGATCCGGCCGTGCGGCAGCACAGTCGTGTGTGCAATTATGGATGTTCGAGTCGTGGAGTCAGTTAAGGGCCGTTCGTGCTCTCGGGTGATGACAAACATTGTGGTGGTGAGGCCGGAGGCATCAAAATGCCTTAACCATGGCATACGAGTCATGCTTGACCTAGTGTCAAGAGTCAGGACACGCACGAACCGGCCGTGCGGTAGCATATTCATGTGTGCAAATATGGTAGTTCTAGAGCCGTGGAGCCATGGTTAAGGGCCATTCAGGTTCTCGAAAGCGGCAATAAACGCTGTGGTGGAGAGGCTAGAGGTGTCAAAATGCCTTAACCATGGCGTACGGGCATGCTTGACTCGGCCGGGAGCCATAGGATGCGTTGGAACCGCCGTGCGGCAGCATGGTCGTGTGTGCAAATATGGCGGTTACTGGAGCCGTGGAGCCAAGGTTAAGGGCCATTCGGCTCTCGAGCGATGGAAAACACTATGGTAGAGAGGCCGGAGGTGTCAAAATGCCTTAACCATGGCGTACGGGCATGCTTGACTCGGTCTTGAGAGCCATAGGATGCGTTGGAACCGACCGTGCGGCGGCATGGTCGTGTGTGCAAATATGGCGCTTTTGCGGCCGTGAGCCAGGTTAAGGGCCCTTCGGGCTCTCGGGTGATGAAAAACTCTATGGTGGAGAGGTGAGAGGCATCAAAATGGCTTAACCATGGCGTACGGCGTGCTTGACCCGGGTGCCGAGAGCCATAAAATGCACGAGGATCCGGGCGTGCGGCGGCACGGTCGGTGTGCAATTATGGATGTTACGAGTCGTGGAGCTATCATTAAGGGCCGTTCGGGCTCTCGGGTGATGACAAATATTGTGGTGGTGAGGCCGAGGCGTCAAAACGCCTTAACCATGGCATACGGTCGTGCTTGACCTAGTGTCGAGAGCTATAGGACATGCGGAGGAACCGGGCCGTGCGGTAGCATAGTCGTGTGTGCAAATATGGCGGTTCCCCAGAGCCGTGGAGCCATGGTTAAGGGCCATTCGGGTTCTCGGGCGTAATAAACGCCGTGGTGGAGAGGCCAAATGTGTTAAAACACCTTAACCATGGTGCATGGGCGTGCTTGACTTGGTGCGAGGAGCCGTAGGACGCATAGGAACCGGCCGTGCGGCAGCAAAGTCGTGTGTGCAAATATGGCACTTCTGGAGCCGTGGAGCCGAGGTTAAGGGCCGTTCAGGCTCTCGAGCGACGACAAACACTATGGTAGAGAGGCCGAGAGGTGTCAAAATGCCTTAACCATGCATGCGTACGAGCTTGCTTGACTCGGTGCGGGAGCCATAGGACGCGTTGGAACCGACCATGCGGCAGCATGGTCGTGTGCAAATGTGCGCTTCCGCCGTGGAGCCATGGTTAAGGGCCCTTCAGGCTCTCGGGTGATGGAAAACTCTATGGTGGAGAGGTGAGAGGCATCAAAATGGCTTAACCATGGCATATGGGTGTGCTTGAACCGGTGCCGAGAGCCGTAGGATGCACGGGATCCGGCCGTGCGCCGGACACGAGTCGTGTGTGCAATTATGGATGTTACGGAGTTGTGGAGCTATAGTTAAGGGCCGTTCAGGCTCTCGGGTAATGACAAACATTGAGGTGGTGGGGGCCGAGGTGTCAAACGCCTTAACCATGGTATACGGTCGTGCTTGACCTAGTGTCGAGAAACTGTAGGACACGTAGGAACCGGTGTGCGGTAGCATAGTCGTGTGTGCAAATATGGCGGTTCTAGAGCGGTGGAGCCATGGTTAAGGGCCATTCGGGTTCTTGGGCGGCAACAAATGCTGTGGTCGAGAGGCCGAAGAGGTGTCAAAACACCTTAACCATAGTGCATGGGCGTGCTTGACTTGGTGCGAGGAGCCGTAGGATGCGCAGGAACCGGCCGTGCGGCAAGCAAAGTCGTGTGTGCAAATATGGCGCTTCTGGAGCCGTGGAGCCGAGGTTAAGCTGTTTAGGCTCTCGAGTGACAAAAACGCTATGGTAGAGAGGCCAGAGGTGTCAAAATGCCTTAACCATGGCGTACAGGCATGCTTGACTCAGGCCGGGAGCCATAAAATGCGTTGGAACCGACCGTGCGGCGGATGGTCGAAAGTGCAAATATGGCGCTTTGGAGCCGTGGAGGCATGGTTAAGGGCCCTTCGGGCTCTCAAGTGATGGAAAACTCTATGGTGGAGAGGTGAGTAGGCATCAAAATGGCTTAACCATGGCGTACAGTGCTTGACCCGGTGCCGATAGCCATAGGATGCACAGGGTCCGACCGTGCGGCAAAGTCGTGTGTGCAATTATGGATGTTACGGGAGTCGTGGAGTCAGTAGTTAAGGGCCGTTCGGTGCTCTCGGGTGATGACAAACATTGTGGTGGTGAGGCCGGAGGCATCAAAACGCCTTAACCATGGCATACGGTCATGCTTGACCTAGTGTCAAGAGTCATGGGACACGCACGAACCTATTTGTGCGGTAGCATATTCGTGTGTGCAAATATGGCGTCTGTGAGCCGTGGAGCCATGGTTAAGGGCCATTCGGGTTCTCAGCGGAAACGAACGCCGTGGTGGAGAGGCTAGAGGTTCAAAATGCCTTAACCATGGCGTACGGCATGCTTGACTCGGTGCGAGCCATAGGATGCGTTGGAACCCCGGCCCAGGTGCGCCGGCATGGTCGTGTGTGCAAATATGGCGGTTCCGGAGCCGTGGAGCCAAGGTTAAGGGCCGTTCGGGCTCTCGAGTGATGGCAAACGCTATGGTAGAGGCGAGGTGTCAAAATGCCTTAACCATGGCGTACGGGCATGCTTGACTCGGTCTTGAGAGCCATAGGATTCATTGGAACCGACCGGTGCGGCGGCATGGTCGTGTGTGCAAATATGGCGCTTACTGGGCCGTGGAGCCGTGGTTAAGGGCCCTTCGTGGCTCTCGGTGATGAAAAAAATCTATGGTGGAGAGGTGAGAGGCATCAAAATGGCTTAACCATGGCGTACGGCGTGCTTGACCCGGTCTTGGTACGTAAAAATGCACCCGATCCGGGCGTGCGGGGCACGGTGTGTGTGCAATTATGGATGTTCTGGAGTCGTGGAGCTATAATTAAGGGCCGTTCGGGCTCTCGGGTGATGACAAATATTGTGGTGGTGAGGCCGGGCGTCAAAACGCCTTAACCATGGCATACGGTCGTGCTTGACCTAGTGTCGAGAGCTATAGGACATGCGAGGAAATGGTCGTGCGGTAGCATAGTCGTGTGTGCAAATATGGCGTTCTAGAGCCGTGGGAGCCATGGTTAAGGGCCATTCGGGTTCTCGGGTAATAAACGCTGTGGTGGAGAGGCCAAATGTGTTAAAACACCTTAACCATGGTGCATGGGCGTGCTTGACTTGGTGCGAGGAGTCAAGAGGACGATAGGAACCCCAGATGCGACGAAAAAGTCGTGTGTGCAAATATGGCGCTTCGGGAGCCGTGGAGCCGAGGTTAAGGGCCGTTCGGGCTCTCGAGCGACGACAAACACTATGGTAGAGAGCCAGAGGTGTCAAAATGCCTTAACCATGGCGTACGCTTGCTTGACTCGGTGCAGGGAGCCATAGGACGCGTTGGAACCGACCATGCGGCAGCATGGTCGTGTGCAAATGTGGTAGTTTCCGCGTGGAGCCATGGTTAAGGGCCCTTCGTGCTCTCGGTGATGGAAAACTCTATGGTGGAGAGGTGAGAGGCATCAAAATGGCTTAACCATGGCATATGGGTGTGCTTGAACCGGTGCGGAGAGCAGTAGGATGCACGGGATCCGGCCGTGCGCCAAAGACAGTCGTGTGTGCAATTATGGATGTTCTCGGAGTTGTGGAGCTATAGTTAAGGGCCGTTCGTGCTCTCGGGTAATGACAAACATTGAGGTGGTGGGGCCGAGGTGTCAAAACGCCTTAACCATGGCATACGGTCGTGCTTGACCTAGTGTCGAGAGTCAGAGGACACGAGGAACCGGGCCGTGCGGTAGCATAGTCGTGTGTGCAAATATGGCGCTTCTAGAGCGGTGGAGCCATGGTTAAGGGCCATTCCCAAGTTCTTGGGCGGCAACAAATGCTGTGGGTCGGGGAGAGGCCAAGAGTGTCAAAACGCCTTAACCATAGTGCATGGGCGTGCTTGACTTGGTGCGAGGAGCCGTAGGATGCGCAGGAACCGGCCGTGCGGCGGCACAAAAGTCGTGTGTGCAAATATGGCGCTTCTGAGCCGTGGAGCCGAGGTTAAGTGCTTTAGGCTCTCGAGTGACAAGAAACGCTATGGTAGAGAGGCCCGAGGGTGTCAAAATGCCTTAACCATGGCTAAGTGCATGCTTGACTCGGGCCGGGAGCCATAAAATGCGTTGGAACCGACCGTGCGGCGAAGATGGTCGAGTGTGCAAATATGGCGCTTTGGAGCCGTGGAGGCATGGTTAAGGGCCCTTCGGGCTCTCAAGTGATGGAAAACTCTATGGTGGAGAGGTGAGAGGCATCAAAATGGCTTAACCATGGCGCATGTGCGTGCTTGACCCGGTGCCGATAGCCATAGGATGCACGGGGTCCGACCGTGCGGCGGCACGCTCGTGTGTGCAATTATGGATGTTCGAGTCGTGGAGTCAGAGTTAAGGGCCGTTCGTGCTCTCGGTGATGACAAACATTGTGGTGGTGAGGCCGAGGCATCAAAACGCCTTAACCATGGCATACGGTCATGCTTGACCTAGTGTCAAGAGTTGTAGACACGCACGAACCGGGCCGGTGCGGTAGCATATTCGTGTGTGCAAATATGGCAGTTCTAGAGCTGTGGAGCCATGGTTAAGGGCCATTCAGGTTCTCAGGCGGAAACGAACGCTGTGGTGGAGAGGCTAGAGGTTTCAAAATGCCTTAACCATGGCGTACGGGCATGCTTGACTCAGTGCCCGGAGCCATAGGATGCGTTGGAACTGACCGTGCGGCAGCATGGTCGTGTGTGCAAATATGGCAGTTCTGGAGCCGTGGAGCCAAGGTTAAGGGCCGTTCGGCTCTCGAGTGATGGCAAACGCTATGGTAGAGAGCCGGAGGTGTCAAAATGCCTTAACCATGGCGTACGGGCATGCTTGACTCGCTGCCGAGAGCCATAGGATTCATTGGAACCGACCGTGCGGCAAAGATGGTCGTGTGTGCAAATATGGCGTTTTGGTACCGTGAGCTGTGGTTAAGGGCCCTTCGGGCTCTCGGTGATGAAAAACTCTATGGTGGAGAGGTGAGAGGCATCAAAATGGCTTAACCATGGCGTACGGCGTGCTTGACCCGGGTGCCGAGAGCCGTAAATGCACGGGATCCGGCCGTGCGGCAAAGACGGTGTGTGCAATTATGGATGTTCGAGTCGTGGAGCTATAATTAAGGGCCGTTCGGGCTCTCGGGTGATGACAAATATTGTGGTGGTGAGGCCAGAGGCGTCAAAACGCCTTAACCATGGCATACGGTCGTGCTTGACCTAGTGTCGAGAGCTATAGGACATGCAGGAACCGCAGGCGGCGGTAGCATAGTCGTGTGTGCAAATATGGCGCTTCTAGAGCCGTGGAGCCATGGTTAAGGGCCATTCGGGTTCTCGGGTGGTAATAACGCCGTGTGGTGGAGAGGCCAAATGTGTTAAAACACCTTAACCATGGTGCATGGGCGTGCTTGACTTGGTGCGAGGAGCCCTAGGACGCATAGGAACCGGCCGTGCGGCAAAGAAAGTCGTGTGTGCAAATATGGCGCCTTCTGGAGCCGTGAGCCGAGGTTAAGGGCCGTTCGGGCTCGAGCGACGACAAACACTATGGTAGAGAGGCCGGAGGTGTCAAAATGCCTTAACCATGGCGTACGGGCTTGCTTGACTCGGTGCGGGAGCCATAGGACGGGTTGGAACCGACCATGCGGCAAAGCATGGTCGTGTGTGCAAATGTGGCGGTTTCCGCCGTGGAGCCATGGTTAAGGGCCCTTCAGGCTCTCGGGTGATGGAAAACTCTATGGTGGAGAGGTGAGAGGCATCAAAATGGCTTAACCATGGCATATGGGTGTGCTTGAACCGGTGCCGAGAGGCGTAGGATGCACAGGATCCGGCCGTGCGCCGGACCCGAGTCGTGTGTGCAATTATGGATGTTCCGGGAGTTGTGGAGCTATAGTTAAGGCCGTTCGGGCTCTCGGTAATGACAAACATTGAGGTGGTGGGGCCGAGGTGTCAAAACGCCTTAACCATGGCATACGGCCGTGCTTGACCTAGTGTCGAGCCGTAGGACACGTAGGAACCGCACGTGCGGTAGCATAGTCGTGTGTGCAAATATGGCGCTTCTAGAGCGGGTGAGCCATGGTTAAGGGCCATTCTGGTTCTTGGGCGGCAACAAATGCTGTGGGTCGAGGCCGCGTGTCAAAACGCCTTAACCATAGTGCATGGGCGTGCTTGACTTGGTGCGAGGAGCCGTAGGATGCGTTAGAACCGCGTGCGGGCAAAGAAAGTCGTGTGTGCAAATATGGCGGTTAAGCCGTGGAGCCGAGGTTAAGTGCTTGTTTAGGCTCTCGAGTGACGGCAAACGCTATGGTAGAGAGGCCGAGGTGTCAAAATGCCTTAACCATGGCGTACATGTGCATGCTTGACTCGAGCGGAGCCATAAAATGCGTTTGAACCGACCGGTGCGGCGGCATGGTCGAGTGTGCAAATATGGCGGTTTTGGAGCCGTGGAGGCATGGTTAAGGGCCCTTCCGGGCTCTCAAGTGATGGAAAACTCTATGGTGGAGAGGTGAGAGGCATCAAAATGGCTTAACCATGGCGTACATGTGCGTGCTTTGACCCGGTGCCGATAGCCATAGATGCACGAGATCCGACCGTGCGGCGGCAGACCGTGTGTGCAATTATGGATGTTCTCGAGTCGTGGAGCTCAGAAGTTAAGGGCCGTTCGGGCTCTCGGTGATGACAAACATTGTGGTGGTGAGGCCGAGGCATCAAAACGCCTTAACCATGGCATACGGTCATGCTTGACCTAGTGTCAAGAGTGTAGGACACGCACGAACCGGCTGTGCGGTAGCATATTCGTGTGTGCAAATATGGCAGCTTCTAGAGCCGTGAGCCATGGTTAAGGGCCATTCGGGTTCTCGAGGGCGGAAACAAACGCTGTGGTGGAGAGGCTAGAGGTGTCAAAATGCCTTAACCATGGCGTACGGCATGCTTGACTCGGTGCCGGAGCCATAGGATGCGTTGAACCGACCGTGCGCGGCATGGTCGTGTGTGCAAATATGGCGGTTACGAGCCGTGGAGCCAAGGTTAAGGGCCGTTCGGGCTCTCGAGTGATGGCAAACGCTATGGTAGAGAGGCCCGAGAGGTGTCAAAATGCCTTAACCATGGCGTACGGGCATGCTTGACTTCCGGTCGAGAGCCATAGGATGTGTTGGAACCGACCGTGCGGCAGCATGGTCGTGTGTGCAAATATGGCGCTCTTGCGCCCGTGGAGCCGTGGTTAAGGGCCCTTCGTGCTCTCGGTGATGAAAACTCTATGGTGGAGAGGTGAGAGGCATCAAAATGGCTTAACCATGGTGTACGGGCGTGCTTGACCCGGTGCCGAGAGCCTAGGATGGTCAGATCCGCCGGTGGCGACACGTGTGTGCAATTATGGATGTCTGAGTCGTGGAGAGCTATAGTTAAGGGCCGTTCGCTCTCGGTGATGACAAATATTGTGGTGGTGAGGCTGTGAGGCATCAAAATGCCTTAACCATGGCATACGGTCGTGCTTGACCTAGTGTCGAGAGCTATAGGACATACAGGAACTGGCTGTGCGGTAGCATAGTCGTGTGTGCAAATATGGCAGTTCTAGAGCCGTGGAGCCATGGTTAAGGGCCATTCGGGTTCTCAGTGGTAATAAACGCCGTGGTGGAGAGGCCAAAGGTGTTAAAACGCCTTAATCATGGTGTACGGGCGAAGCTGGACTTGTGCGAGGAACCGTAGGGACGATAGGAACCGTCCGTGCGGGGCACAAAGTGTGTGTGCAAATATGGCGCTCGAGCCGTGAGCCGAGGTTAAGGGCCGTTCAGCTCGAGCGATGACAAACGCTATGGTAGAGAGGCCAGAGGTGTCAAAATGCCTTAACCATGGCGTGACGGCTTGCTTGGACTCGGCTGTCGAGAGCCATAGGACGCGCTGAACCGACCATGCGGCATCATGGTCGTGTGTGCAAAATGTGGCGCGACCAGTCAATGGAGCCATGGTTAAGGGGCCCTTCAGCTCTCGAGCGATGGAAAACTCTATGGTGGAGAGCGAGAGGCATCAAAATGGCATAACCATGGCGTACGGTGTGTTTGAACCGGCGTCGAGCCGTTGGATGCACAAGATCCGGCCGTGCGCCGACAAGCCATGTGTGCAATTATGGATGTTCTGAGTCGTGGAGCTATAGTTAAGGGCCGTCGGGCTCGGGTGATGACAAACATTATGGTAGGGCTAGAGGTGTCAAAACACCTTAACCATGGCATACCTGTCGTGCTTGACCTAGTGTCGAGAGCCGTGGACACGCACGAACCGGCCGTGCGGTAGCATATTCGTGTGTGCAAATATGGCGCCTAGAGCTGTGCAGCCATGGTTAAGGCCATTCGGTTCTTAGGCGGCAAATAAATGCTGTGGTCGAGGCTAGAGGTGTCAAAATGCCTTTTAACCATAGTGCATGGGCATGCATGACTAAGTGCAGGAGCCATAGGATGCGCAGGAACCGTGCGGCAAGCATGGTCGTGTGTGCAAATATGGCGCTCTCGAGCCGTGGAGCCAAGGTTAAGGGCCGTCGTGCTCGAGCGATGGCAAACACTATGGTAGAGAGGCTAGAGGTGTCAAAATGCCTTAACCATGGCGTACGGCATGCTTGACTCAGCCGGAGCCATAAATGCGTTGGAACCGACCGTGCGGGCAAGAAGATGGTCGAGTGTGCAAATATGGCGCTTTTGGAGCCGTAGGCGTGGGTTAAGGGCCTCAGCTCTCGGGTGATGAAAAAATCTATGGTGGAGAGGTGAGAGGCATCAAAATGGCTTAACCATGGCGTACGGCGTGTTGACCCGGTGCCGAGAGCCGAGGGATGCACAGTGATCCGACCGTGCAGTAAAGACAGTCAGTGTGTGCAATTATGGATGTTCGAGTCGTGGAGCTATAGTTAAGGGCCGTCGGTGCTTAGTGATGACAAACATTGTGGTGGTGAGGCCAGAGGCATCAAAACGCCCTAACCATGGCATACGGTCATGCTTGACCTAGTGTCAAGAGCTATAGGACACGCACGAACCGGTCCGTGCGGTAGCATCTTCGTGTGTGCAAATATGGCGCTCTAGAGCTTCGAGCCATGGTTAAGGGCCATTCACCCAGCGGCAATAAACGCCGGTGGTGGAGAGACTAGAGGTGTCAAAATGCCTTAACCATGGCGTATGGGCATGCTTGACTCGCGAGGAGCCATAGGATGCGTTGGAACCGACCGCGGCAAAGAAAGTCGTGTGTGCAAATATGGCGCTTCCGGGAGCCGTGGAGCCAAGGTTAAGGACCGTTCGTGCCCTCGAGCGATGGCAAACACTATGGTAGAGATGCCGAGGTGTCAAAATGCCTTAACCATGGCGTACGGGCATGCATGACCAAGCCGAGAGCCATAGGATGCGCTTGGAACCGACCGTGTCGGCAGCATGGTCGTGTGTGCAAATATGGCAGTTTTGCTAGCCCGTGAGCCGTGGGTTAAGGGCCCTTCAGGCTCTCGGTGATGAAAAACTCTATGGTGGAGAGGTGAGAGGCATCAAAATGGCTTAACCATGGCGACGGGCGTGCTTGACCCGTGCCGAGAGCCGTAGGATGCATAGGATCCGGGCCGCGCCATGCCAGACGCCCGTGTGTGCAATTATGGATGTCTGAGTCAGTGGAGCTATAGTTATGGGCCGCTCGGGGCTCTTGGGTGATGACAAATATTGTGGTGGTGAGGCCAGAGGCTGCCAAAATGCCTTAAATCCAAGGCATACGGTCGTGCTTGACCTAGTGTCGAGAGCTATAGGACATACAGGAACCGGTCAGTAAGGTAAAGATAGTCGTGTGTGCAATATGTTTCTAGAGTCAGTGGAGCCATGGTTAAGGGCCATTCGGGTTCTCAAGCGTAATAAACGCCGGGTGGAGAGGCCAAAGGTGTTAAAACGCCTTAATCATGGTGCATGGGCGTGCTTGACTTGGGCGCGAGGAACCGTAGGACCCAGATAGGAACCGCGTCGTAAGCAAAGAAGTCGTGTGTGCAAATATGGCGCCTCGGAGCCGTGAGCCGAGGTTAAGGGCCGTTCGTGCTTCCTCGAGCGATGACAAACGCGATGGTAGAGAGGCCGAGGTGTCAAAATGCCTTAACCATGGCGTACGGGCTTGCTTGACTCAAAGGTCGGAGCCATAGGACGTTTGGAACCGACCATGCGGCAAAGATGGTCGTGTGTGCAAATGTGGCGCTTTAGCCGTGGAGCCATGGTTAAGGGCCCTTCGTGCTCTCGGGTGATGGAAAACTCTATGGTGGAGAGGTGAGAGGCATCAAAATGGCTTAACCATGGCGTACGGGTGTGCTTGAACCGGTGCCGAGAGCCGTAGGATGCACAGATCCGGCCGCGCGCAAGACAACGTGTGTGCAATTATGGATGTTCGAGTCGTGGAGCTATAGTTAAGGGCCGTTCGGGCTCTCGGGTGATGACAAACATTGTGGTGGTGGGGCCAGAGGTGTCAAAACGCCTTAACCATGGCATACGGTCGTGCTTGACCTAGTGTCGAGAGCCAGGACACGTAGGAACCGGGCCGTGCGGTAGCATAGTCGTGTGTGCAAATATGGCGCTTCTAGAGCGGTGGAGCCATGGTTAAGGGCCATTCGGTTCTTGGGCGGCAACAAATGCTGTGGTCGAGAGGCCAGAGGTGTCAAAATGCCTTAACCATAGTGCATGGGCGTGCTTGACTTGGTGCGAGGAGCCGTAGGATGCGCAGGAACCGCCGTGCGGCAAAAGAAGTCGTGTGTGCAAATATGGCGCTTCTGAGCCGTGGAGCCGAGGTTAAGTGCCGTTCGTGCTCTCGAGTGATGGCAAACGCTATGGTAGAGAGGCCAGAGGTGTCAAAATGCCTTAACCATGGCGTACGTGCATGCTTGACTCAGAGCCGGAGCCATAAAATGCGTTGAACCGACCGTGCGGCAAAGATGGTCGAGTGTGCAAATATGGCGCTTTTGGAGCCGTGGAGGCATGGTTAAGGGCCCTTCGTGCTCTCGTGATGGAAAACTCTATGGTGGAGAGGTGAGAGGCATCAAAATGGCTTAACCATGGCGTACATGTGCGTGCTTGACCCGGTGCCGAGAGCCATAGGATGCACAGATCCGACCGTGCGGCAAAGACAAGCCGTGTGTGCAATTATGGATGTTCGAGTCGTGGAGCTGTAGTTAAGGGCCGTTCGTCTCTAGTGATGACAAATATTGTGGTGGTGAGGCCGGGATGCGTCAAAATGCCTTAACCAAGGCATACGGCCGTGCTTGACCTAGTGTCGAGAGCTATAGGACATACAGAACCGGGCCCGTGCGAGCATAGTCGTGTGTGCAAATATGGCAATTCTAGAGCCATGGAGCCATGGTTAAGGGCCATTCAGTTCTCAGCGGCAACAAACGCTGTGGTGGAGAGGCTAGAGGTGTCAAATGCCTTAACCATGGCGTACGGGCATGCTTGACTCGCTGCACAGGAGCCATAGGATGCTGAACCGGACCGTGGCGGGCAAGATGGCCGTGTGTGCAAATATGGCAGTTCCGGGAGCCGTGGAGCCAAGGTTAAGGGCCGCTCAGGCTCTCGAGCCGATGGAAAATGCTATGGTAGAGAGGCCAGAGGTGTCAAAATGCCTTAACCATGGCGTATGGGCATGCTTGACTCAAGCCGAGAGCCATAGGATGCGTTTGAACCGACCGTGCGGGGCAGCATGGTCGTGTGTGCAAATATTTCAGCTTTGCAGCCAGAGCTGTGGTTAAGGGCCCTTCAGCTCTTTAGTGATGAAAACTCTATGGTGGAGAGGTGAGAGGCATCAAAATGGCTTAACCATGGCGTACGGCGTGCTTGACCCGGTGCCGAGTAGAGCCGTAGGATGCACAGGATCCGCTCTGCAGCGGCAAAGACAACGTGTGTGCAATTATGGAGCAGCCTGGAGTCGTGTGGAGCTATAGTTAAGGGCCGTTCGGGGCTCTCTAAGATGACAAATATTGTGGTGGTGAGGCTGCAGGCATCAAAACGCCTTAACCCATGGCATACTGTCATGCTTGACCTAGTGGCCAGAGCTCATAGGACATGTGAACCTGGCCTGTGCGGTAGCATACCGTGTGTGCAAATATGGCAGCTCAGAGTCAGAGCCATGATTAAGGGCCATTCGGGTTCTCGGGCTGTGACAAACGTGGCCATGGTGGAGAAAGCCAAAGGTGTTAAAATGCCTTAACCATGGTGCATGGGCGTGCTTGACTTGGTGCGAGGAGCCGTAGGACGCATAGGAACCGGCCGTGCGGGCAAAGAAAGTCGTGTGTGCAAATATGGCGCTCGGGAGCCGTGGAGCCGAGGTTAAGGGCCGTTCGTGCTCTCGAGCGATGACAAACGCTATGGTAGAGAGGCCAGAGGTGTCAAAATGCCTTAACCATGGCGTACGGGCTTGCTTGACTCGCCGGGAGCCATAGGATGCAGAACCGACCATGCGGCAAGATGGTCGTGTGTGCAAATGTGGCAGTTTTACCGCCGTGGAGCCATGGTTAAGGGCCCTTCGTGCTCTCGGGTGATGGAAAACTCTATGGTGGAGAGGTGAGAGGCATCAAAATGGCTTAACCATGGCGTACGGGTGTGCTTGAACCGGTGCCGAGAGCCGTAGGATGCACAGATCCGCCGTGCGCCAAAGACAAGCCGTGTGTGTGCAATTATGGATGTTCGAGTCGTGGAGCTATAGTTAAGGGCCGTTCGGGCTCTCGGGTGATGACAAACATTGTGGTGGTGGGGCCAGAGGTGTCAAAACGCCTTAACCATGGCATACGGTCGTGCTTGACCTAGTGTCGAGAGCCGTAGGACACGTAGGAACCGGGCCGTGCGGTAGCATAGTCGTGTGTGCAAATATGGCAGCTCTAGAGCGGTGGAGCCATGGTTAAGGGCCATTCGGGTTCTTGGGCGGCAACAAATGCCGTGGTCGAGAGGCCAAAGGTGTCAAAATGCCTTAACCATAGTGCATGGGCGTGCTTGACTTGGTGCGAGGAGCCGTAGGATGCGCAGGAACCGGCCGTGCGGCAAAGAAAGTCGTGTGTGCAAATATGGCGCTCGGAGCCGTGGAGCCGAGGTTAAGTGCCGTTCAGCTCTCGAGTGATGGCAAACGCTATGGTAGAGAGGCCGAGGTGTCAAAATGCCTTAACCATGGCGTACGTGCATGCTTGACTCAGAGCCGGAGCCATAAATGCGTTGGAACCGACCGGCGGGCAAAGATGGTCGAGTGTGCAAATATGGCGCTTTGGAGCCGTGGAGGCATGGTTAAGGGCCCTTCGTGCTCTCGTGTGATGGAAAACTCTATGGTGGAGAGGTGAGAGGCATCAAAATGGCTTAACCATGGCGTACATGTGCGTGCTTGACCCGGTGCCGAGAGCCATAGGATGCACAGATCCGACCGTGCGGCAAAGACAATCCTGCCGTGTGTGCAATTATGGATGTTCGAGTCGTGGAGCTATAGTTAAGGGCCGTTCGTGCTCTCGGTGATGACAAACATTGTGGTGGTGAGGCCAGAGGCATCAAAACGCCTTAACCATGGCATACGGTCATGCTTGACCTAGTGTCAAGAGCTGTAGGACACGCACGAACCGGCCGTGTGCGGTAGCATATTCGTGTGTGCAAATATGGCGCTTCTAGAGCCGTGGAGCCATGGTTAAGGGCCATTCGTGTTCTCAAAGGGCAACAAACGCTGTGGTGGAGAGGCTAGAGGTGTCAAAATGCCTTAACCATGGCGTACGGGCATGCTTGACTTGGTGCGAGGAGCCATAGGATGCGTTGGAACCGACCGTGCGGCAAAGATGGTCGTGTGTGCAAATATGGCGCTCGGGAGCCGTGGAGCCAAGGTTAAGGGCCGTTCGTGCTCTCGAGCGATGGCAAACGCTATGGTAGAGAGGCCAGAGGTGTCAAAATGCCTTAACCATGGCGTACGGCATGCTTGACTCAAAGCCGAGAGCCATAGGATGCGTTGGAACCGACCGTGCGGCAAAGATGGTCGTGTGTGCAAATATGGCAGCTTTTGGTAGCCGTGAGCCATGGTTAAGGGCCCTTCGTGCTCTCGGGTGATGAAAAACTCTATGGTGGAGAGGTGAGAGGCATCAAAATGGCTTAACCATGGCGTACGGGCGTGCTTGACCCGGTGCCGAGAGCCGTAGGATGCACAGGATCCGCCGTGCGGCAAGACAAGTCGTGTGTGCAATTATGGATGTTCGAGTCGTGGAGCTATAGTTAAGGGCCGTTCGGGGCTCTCGGTGATGACAAATATTGTGGTGGTGAGGCCAGAGGTGTCAAAACGCCTTAACCATGGCATACGGTCGTGCTTGACCTAGTGTCGAGAGCTATAGGACATGCAGGAACCGGCTGTGCGGTAGCATAGTCGTGTGTGCAAATATGGCGCTTCTAGAGCCGGAGCCATGGTTAAGGGCCATTCGGGTTCTCGGGTAATAAACGCCGTGGTGGAGAGGCCAAAGGTGTTAAAATGCCTTAACCATGGTGCATGGGCGTGCTTGACTTGGTGCGAGGAGCCGTAGGATGCGCATAGGAACCGGCCGTGCGGCAAGAAAGTCGTGTGTGCAAATATGGCGCTCGAGCCGTGGAGCCGAGGTTAAGGGCCGTCGTGCTCTCGAGCGATGACAAACGCTATGGTAGAGAGCCGAGGTGTCAAAATGCCTTAACCATGGCGTACGGGCAATCACCGGGAAGACAAGATGAACACAAAATGATTTATCACCGCTAAGCCATGTTCACTTGGTTCCTCGCACTAGTCACTAGCCCTCAAGCAAGGCACCGCAAGACACCACTGCAGGTACTCAACGGTGATTCACGTGATCCCCAAGGTGAGCTCAAACCTCTTAGGATGGCCAAGAACAATCACCTTCTCTTGCCAACGCCTCCAACAATCTCCAAGGGAGCGGAAAGAGTAACAAGAAATCCACCGGGAGTGCCAGATGCCCTCAAGCAATGCAATGCACTAGGTGATTCACTCAAAGAATGAACAACCAAGGAGAAGATGGAGAAATCAAAGGCCAAGAGACCTCCCCAAGGGCCGGCCACCTTCTATTTATAAGCCCACAAGCAAATATGGCCGTTACCCCTAGGGAGCTGGGGACGCCGAAGGCCGGACGCGCGTCCGCGCACCGCCGGACGCGTCCGGCGCTACCTCCCATGCGCGCCCGCGGGAGCCGACCGTTGGAGCTCCGTTCACCCGTCGCCACCACGTGTGCGGCCCGGCGCCCGCGTCCGGCGGTCCAGCCCCGGCCCGCGCCCGCGTCCGAACGAAACGCCGCGCGTAAAACTTTTCGGTCCACGTCCGCACGCGCCGGACGCGACCCGCCAACGTCCGCGCCTTTCGCACGGCCCAACCGCCTCGCACGTAGCAGCTTCCACCGAGCGCGGACGCCGCACAGAACCACGCGAGTCCGGGCGCGCGTGTCCGGCTCGCGCCGATGCTGCGCACGCAGCGCCAACGAGCGCACGCCACAATGCGCGGACGCGCCCGCCGCCTGGCACGTCCGCGCCCCGTCGCAGAAGCCGCTTTCGTGCCGTCGATCCAAGTTCTCCAACATATCCAACAAGTATACCAACTTGATCAACAGAGATAGCATGATTTCAACCAAATTTTTGCATCCGGCGCAATAGAAAATATGCATCCATTTTTCCCCCGAAGCTGCCGAATCCCGCTCACAAGCTCGGCGGGAGGAAGAGAGGACCCAAACCATCTCTACCCCGCAAACCACACCAAAACGCCACCTTGTAAATGTGCCAACACCACCAAGTGTACATCTCCATGTGCTTGTGTGTTAGCTTTTCACAAACATTTCCCAAAAGGTTAGGTTAGCTCACTAGGCCCTACATGCAATGCACTTCATGAATTCACCTAGTGGCACCCGTGCGCCGAATAGCCGATAAGACTTCCCTCTTAATAGTGCGGCTATCGATCCTAAAACCACTCACACCCTCTATGGTGTCTTGAGTGCAAAACAAAATGGCCCTATTGGTTATACCTTTGCCTTGAGCCCATTTTGTTCCTCCAAATGATATGAACACTTCACACCATCATGCACCCCCGATCCATCGACCTCGACTTCACTTGCCCTTCACCGTGCATCGGTCCATCGGGCGCCTAGTCTCTGCCCGGGAAGCCTCACCATCGCATGGTCCTTCACTCCGGCCCTCGACTAGCCCTTCACCTTCAACACCGGTCCATGGAGCCAAGCATCATCTTGATCTTCATCTTTGATCACATGACATGTGTCATGCTTCATATTCAATATGCTCATCATGTGGACAACCTTTCTCTAAATCAACCACTTTAGATAAACAAGGTTAGTCCTAGGGTTTCATCAATTAGCCAAAACCAAACTAGGGACTTTCAATCTCCCTTTTGGTAATTGATGACAACCTCAACAAAGATGATTTTATAATAAAGATTTTGAACTTGTCATACTTGTCCAATCATTATGCTCACAAGAGAAATTTGGACAATTATAGCAAGTTCGGTTTTTGGTAGTATTGCTCCCCCTACATATGTGCATAGAGTTTGGATTTGAAGCTTTGCACATATGCATGGATACAAGTGCTGGGAGAGTAATTCTACCAAAATGATGCTAAGGTGTAAGAAATGGACCTTTTGAAGCTGATACCAATCGGAGTTGCCTTTTACACCATCCTTAGCACCATGAAGTAACTAGACATCCATCAAAAACTCAAGAACCCCGTGAGATCAACATTATAAGCAAAGTTCTTGAACCACTTGTAAGGCAAGGGGAGTCTAGTAACAACCTATGCATGCTAGTAGATCATTACACCAATCAATCCTATACTAGCATTGCACCACACAAGTAAGAAGACAACACTTGTATAAAACTTAAAACTAGGTGCCATGAGCAAGTCATATGAGAATGCACAAACAAATGCAACAACTTTGTTCATGAGTTTGCTCCTTCTTGTGTGCATCAAAACTTTATTTACCCCTTTATCATGTTCAATCATCTTTTTCTCTCCCCTTTGTCAACAATTGCCCAAAATGGGATCAAATTGGGAGAAAATGACTTTGATGGAGTAAACAAAACTTTAGTCAAATTTCTGGTTCAATCTAGACCACTTGCCAAAGACATTTAATTCGGTTTGAACCAAAGACAAGCTTCTTCACACCTCATGACAAGGGTTATCTTGCCTATGTTGAATT
>JAENPR010001060.1:0-232032 GCA_018135685.1 Themeda triandra | reverse complement strand
TCATGCTTCATGGCCAAGGAAACAAAGGTACAATATGATGATAGTGATGATGATAGTGAGATGGAATATGCTCACGATGTTGATAATGTTGATGATGATGATGATGAACCGACTAAGGATCAATTATATGACTTGATGCAAGAAACTAGAGATATAGCTATTGCCAAGGAAAAGGAGTGCAAGAAGCTTTCAATGAAAGTAGAAATACTTGAGAAAGCCCTAGGTGAGCTTATGACCACTCATGAGTGTCTAGTGGTAGACCATGAGAAACTTGGTGATGCTCACTCTAAGCTTGAAAAGGCTCACTCGCTTCTACTTGAGCAACAAGCAAAGAAAGTGGTGGTTGCATCATGTGATATAGGCCTTACTTGTGACATCATTGATGAGTCATTTTATCAACCTATCATCATGACAAATGCTAACCCTTCTTGTAGCACATCATCCACCACCACCACCGACTCTATCTCTACTACTAATGATGGCTTCACTTGTGATGCTACACTTATGGTTGAGAATGAGACTCTCAAGAAGGAGGTGGATGAGCTCACTCATGCCTTAGGCAAAGCCTATGGTGGTGAGGCCGCTTGCTAAAGTGCTTGGGTAGCCAAAGGTTCTCTCTTAACAAAGAGGGATTGGGCTATACTCCCAAGAAGGGCAAGTCGGCCTTTGCAACTCCAAAGCCTAGCTTTGTGAAGAGCAATGGTCGGTTTTGCTATAGATGCAAGCAAGTTGGGCACCTAGAGCAAAATTGCAACAAGAAGCAACAAAACAAGAAACTTGACAATGCTATACCTTTTGATTCTTGTTATGTGCTTACCAAGGTGTGAAAGGTGTGCAAGCTAAGTTTGTTGGTACACCCATTGTTGGCCCAAAGAAGAAGGCTATTTGGGTACCAAAGAGCTTAGTCACTAACCTACAAGGACCCAAGCAAAAATGGGTACCTAAGCTTCATTGATTTGCTTGTAGGTGAATTATAAAGCCGGAGGAAGGCATTGGATTATTGATAGTGGGTGTTCTCAACACATGACCGGCACATCAAGAATGTTTGATTCAATTGAGAAGAATGATAGTGGCATTGAGTCAATTACTTTTGGCAATAACAAGAAAGGCAAGGTTGTTGGTTTGGGCAAGATTGCAATATCAAATGACATGAGTATCTCCAATGTGATGCTAGTTGAAAGCTTGGATTTCAATCTTCTCTCCGTGGCACAAATTTGTGATCGAGGCTACAAGTGCATTTTGGGGCAAATGATGTTGAGGTAGTTTCTCTTGATGGCTCCAACTTGGTGTTCAAAGGCTTTAGATATGAGAATCTCTATCTTGTTGATTTCAACACTAGTGAAGCTTCTTTGACAACATGTTTGATATCAAAATCAAGTTTGGGTTGGCTTTGGCATAGAAGGCTTGGGCATGTTGGCATGAAACAATTGAAGAAGCTCACACAACACAATCTTGTTGAAGGCTTGAAAGATGTTGTATTTGAGAAGGAGAAGTTGTGTAGTGCATGTCAAGCCGGGAAGCAAGTTGGAAGCTCACATCCAAAGAAGAGTATAATGAGCACATGCAAGGCATTTGAGTTGTTGCACATGGATCTATTTGGCCC
The DNA here is from genome assembly GCA_018135685.1 of Themeda triandra. Classification (NCBI taxonomy): domain Eukaryota; kingdom Viridiplantae; phylum Streptophyta; class Magnoliopsida; order Poales; family Poaceae; genus Themeda; species Themeda triandra. Next base: position 230,429 of record JAENPR010001060.1, on the reverse strand, counting down.
AACTACATACACAAGTATTGGTGGCAACAAGTATGGGTTTGTCATAGTGGATGACTTCACAAGATTCACATGGGTATTCTTTCTTAGTGACAAGAGTGAAGTGTATGACACCTTCAAGACCTTTCTCACTAGAGTTCACAATGAGTTTGACATGAGAATCAAGAAAGTGAGAAGTGACAATGGGAGTGAGTTCAAGAATACAAGAATGGAAGAATTGTGTGATCACTATGGCATTGGTCATCAATTCTCGGCCAAATACACTCCACAATCAAATGGCCTAGTTGAGAGGAAGAATAGAACATTGCTTGATATGGCTAGATCAATGCTTCATGAGTACAATGTTAGTCAATCATTTTGGGATGAAGCAATCAACACGGCATGCTACTATATCAATAGGCTCTATTGTCATACTTTGCTAGAGAAGACCCCATATGAGTTACTTCATGGAAGAAAGCCCAACATTGGCTATTTTAGAGTATTTGGTTGCAAATGCTACATCTTGAGAAAGGGCACTAGATTGGGGAAGTTTGAAAAGAGATGTGATGAAGGGTTCCTACTCGGTTATTCAACTACAAGCAAGGCTTATAGAGTTTGGAACAATTCAAGTGGCATTAGAGAGGAAGTCCATGATGTGCAATTTGATGAAACCAATGGGTCACAAGATGAAGATGAGAATCTAGAAGATGTTGGTGGAACTCAATTGGTTGAAGCTATGAAGAACATGGACATAGGGGACATTAGAGCAAAGCAAGTGGTTGATGTGCAAGATGATAAAGATGAAGTGCTCAATTCTCCATTGAGGCAAGCTAGCAATGCTCAAGTGCAAGATCATGGTGCTAGTTCATCCAACGAGGACAAGTCAAGTGATCAACCAAGCTCAAGCAATCAAGTGCAAGTGATACAACCACAACATGTTGCAAGAGATCACCCAATTGATAGTGTTATTGGTGATATTAGAAGTAGTGTGCAAACAAGATCAAGAGTGGCTATGATTTGTGAGTATGCATCATTTGTGTCAACCAAAGAGCCAAAGAAAGTTGAGGAAGCCTTGGATGATGCCGATTGGATCATGGCAATGCAAGAAGAGCTCAATAACTTCACAAGAAATGATGTGTGGGAGTTAGTTGAGAGGCCGGAGGATCACAATGTCATTGGAACCAAATGGGTTTTCAAGAACAAGCAAGATCAAGATGGTGTTGTGATTAGAAACAAAGCAAGACTAGTTGCACAAGGCTATACTCAAGTTGAAGGTCTTGACTATGATGAAACATATGCTCCCGTGGCAAGATTGGAGGCAATAAGGATACTATTGGCTTATGCATGTGCCCACAATATCAAGTTATATCAAATGGATGTCAAGAGTGCATTTCTCAATGGGATCATCAATGAGCTAGTATATGTTGAGCAACCTCCTAGGTTTTGAAGATGAGAAGAAGCCCAACCATGTGTACAAGTTGAAGAAGGCATTATATGGCTTGAAGCAAGCACCTAGAGCATGGTATGAGAGATTGAAGACTTTTCTTCACTCCAAGGGGTTCATTATGGGCAAGGTTGATACTACTCTATTCACCAAGAAGATTGGTAATGATCTCTTCATTGTGCAAATATATGTTGATGATATCATCTTTGGATCAACCAATCAAGTATATTGTGAAGAATTTGGTGAAATGATGGCAAAAGAGTTTGAGATGTCCATGATTGGTGAACTTAGCTATTTCCTTGGTCTTCAAGTCAAGCAATTGAAGAATGGGACATTTGTGAGTCAAGGAAAATACATAAGGGACATGTTGAAAAAGTTTGGAATGCAAGATGCAAAGACAATTTCCACTCCAATGGGCACCAATGGGAATCTTGATAGTGATTTTGAGGGCAATATGGTGAATCAAAAGGAATATCGGTCATTGATTGGAAGCCTACTCTATGTCACCGCATCAAGGCCGGATATCATGTTTAGTGTTTGCATGTGTGCTAGATATCAAGCCTCACCTAGAGAGAGTCATCTCACGGCCGCAAAGAGAATATTGAGGTACTTGAAGCAAACAAGAGATGTTGGATTGTGGTATCCTAAGGGGTCAAAGTTTGAATTGATTGGATATTCGGACTCAGACTATGGTGGTTGCAAGATCAATAGAAAGAGCACAAGTGGTACATGTCAACTTCTTGGAAGATCACTTGTGTCATGGTCCTCAAAGAAACAAAATAGTGTGGCAATCTCTACCGCCGAAGCCGAATATGTTAGTGCGGGGAGTTGTTGTGCACAATTGCTTTGGATGAAGTCAACTTTGAAGGATTATGGCATCAACTTCAAGAATGTGCCATTGTTTTGTGATAATGAAAGTGCAATCAAGATGACACAAAACCCGGTTCAACATGGAAGAACAAAGCACATTGACATAAGGCATCACTTCATTAGAGATCATCAACAAAAGGGGACATTTCCATTGAAAGTGTGGGCACCGATGATCAACTTGCCGACATCCTCACCAAGCCACTTGATGAAAGAAGGTTTTGCAAGCTAAGGAATGAATTGAACATTCTTGATTTCTCAAACATGTGTTGAATGCACCCCACCACTACTTGACATACCTCTCCTTCGACAAAGCAAGGTACCATTGGTTGACATGTCATTCATTCTTAGGATTATACTTGTGGTAGCACATGTAGACATACAAGGTGCATTTGGAGCATTCATGATAAATCAAATGTGTTTGATGTATATATGTTTACCACTATTGCTTCTATGTTTTGCTTGATCTAGTGGTGACATATGACATGTTTATGGGCTTGCAATCCTAGTGTTGAATCTAGAATATTTGCTACAAGTGTTTAATTCAACATAGGCAAGATAACCCTTGTCATGAGGTGTGAAGAAGCTTGTCTTTGGTTCAAACCGAATTAAATGTCTTTGGCAAGTGGTCTAGATTGAACCAATTTTGACTAAAGTTTTGTTTACTCCATCAAAGTCCTTTTCTCTCCACAATTTGATCCCATTTTGGGCAATTGTTGACAAAGGGGAGAGAAAAAGATGATTGAACATGATAAAGGGGTAAATAAAATTTTGATGCACACAAGAAGGGGAGCAAGCTCATGAACAAAGTTGTTGCATTTGTTTGTGCATTCTCATATGATTTGCTCATGGCACCTAGTTTTAAAGTTTTATACAAGTAGTGTCTCCTTGCTTGTGTGGTGCAATGCTAGTATAGAACTTGATTGATGAAATGATCTACTAGCATGCATAGGTTGTAACTAGACTCCCCTTGCTTTACAAGTGGTTCAAGAACTTTGCTTATAATGTTGATCTCACGGGGTTCTTGAGTGTTTGATGGATGTCTAGTTACTTCATGGTGCTAAGGATGGTGTAAATTGCAACTCCGATTGGTATCACGCTTCAAAGGTCCATTTCTTACACCTTAGCATCATTTGGTAGAATTACTCTCCCCACACTTCTATCCATGCATATGTGCAAAGCTTCAAATACAAACTCTATGCACATATGTAGGGGGAGCAATACTACCAAAACCGAACTTGCTATAATTGTCCAAATTCCTCTTGTGAGCTTAAAGATTGGACAAGTATGACAAGTTCAAAATCTTTATTATAAAATCATCTTTGTTGAGGTTGTCATCAATTACCAAAAAGGGGAGATTGAAAGTCCTAGTTTGGTTTTGGCTAATTGATGAAACCTAGGACTAACCTTGTTTATCTAAGTGGTTGATTTAGAGAAAGGTTGTCCACACGATGAGCATATTGAATATGAAGCATGACACGTGTCATGTGATCAAAGATGAAGATCAAGACGGTGCTTGGCTCCATGGACCGGTGTTGAAGGTGAAGGGCTAGTCAAGGCTTGGGAGTGAAGGACCATGCGATGGTGAAGCTCGGGCAAGACTAGGCGCCGATGGACCGATGCACGGTGAAGGGCAAGTGAAGTCGAGGTCGATGGATCGAGACGGTCACATGATGGTGTGAAGTGTTCATATCATTTGGAGGAACAAAATGGGCTCAAGGCAAAGGTATAACCGATAGGGCCATTTTGTTTTGCACTCAAGACACCATAGAGGGTGTGAGTGTTTTAGGATCGATAGCCGCACTATTAAGAGGGGAAGTCTTATCGGCTATTCGACGCACGGGTGCCACTAGGTGAATTCATGAAGTGCATTGCATGTAGGGCCTAGTGAGCTAACCAAACCTTTGGGAAATGTTTGTGAAAAGCTAACACACAAGCTCATGGAGATGTACACTTGGTGGTGTTGGCACATTTACAAAGGTGGCGTTTGGGCGCGCCGTGGTTTGCGGGTAGAGATGGGTTTGGGTCCCTCTCTTCCTCCCGTCGAGCTGTGAGGCGGGATTCGGCGCTTTTTCGAGAAAAATGGATGCATATTTTCTATTGCGCCGGATGCAAAATTTGGTTGAAATCATGCTATCTACGATGATCAAGTTGGTATACTTGTTGGATAGCATGTCGAGAACTTGGATCGACGACACGGCGAAAAAAACAGCTCTAACGGAGGCGCCGGGCCCAGCGTCCGGCGCATTGTGTCTTGACATGTGCGATGGCGACATGGTCGAAGAAGGCGGACTCGCGGGCGGGCGCACGCGGCGGACGCGGGCAAATCACTTATGCTAAGTCCGGCGAGTCTTGAGCCTCGGCATGGCGCGCGGGCGGCGGGCGAAGAAGCGGCGGACGCGCCGGTGTCGCGTCCGAGCGCGCGCCGGACGCCGAACGAAGTTCAGGGCGCGGCTCGGAACCGGACGCGAGCGCCGGACGCGATGGCGCGCGCCGGCGCGGACGCAAACGTGGCGGGACGAGATTGAACGCGGAGCCAACGGTCGACTTGGCTCGCGCGCGGAAGAAGCGCCGGACGCGTCCGGCGATTTGCGGCGGACGCGTCCGGCGCGTACTTCCTCGGCCTCCCGAGGGTAACGGTCACATTTGTTTGAGGGGGTTATAAATAGAAGGTGGCCGGCCCTTGGGGAGGTCTCTTGGCCATTTCTCATCCCTTGTGCATTCTTTGAGCTAAGAGACTCTCTCCCACTCTTCTCCCTTGCTTGGTTGTTCATCCTAAGAGAGATTGAGTGAATCACCTAGTGCATTGCATTGCTTGAGGGCATCTAGTGGCACTTGTGGGTGGTTTCGCCGGTGGATTTCTTGTTACTCTTGGAGAGTACCGCTCCTAGCCGGCTTGGAGATTGTTGGAGGCGTTGGCAAGAGAAGGTGATTGTTCTTGGCCACCTCCGGTTGCTTGTGAGAGGTTTGAGCTCACCTCGTGGGGATCACGAAGAGCATCCTAGTGGATTGCGCGTGTCATTGAGTACCTCGCTTGAGAGTGGTGTCTTGCGGTGCCTTGCGGGGCGAGCCTTGAGGGGCTAGTGACTTGAGGGTCACAGGAACCATCTAGGTGTTGGTCGACACAGCCGGTGACGTAGCTTGGCGGTGCCCAAGTGAACACCGGGTGAACAAAAACAATTGTGTTCATCCTTGTCTCCGGTGATTGGTTGTCATCGATTGTGTGTTGCCGATTGTGATCGATTGCTCATTCTCTTGGTGATTGGCAACCTCGACTCGACGCGTCGGTATAACAAGTCTCATCCTCTCTTGTATTACTTTGTTTACATTCTTGCAAAGTAGAATTGCTTGCGTGGTCGGTCGAGAACCACATCTTGTGTAGACTAAATCCCGTGGGTAGAATTGCTTGTGTGGTCGGTCGGGAACCACTTCTTGTGTAGACTAAATCCCGTGGGTAGAACTCTTGATCACTAGTGGTAGCTTTTGTGTGTACTAGTGATCACCTACTAAATTGCTTGGATAGGAGGCTTGCAACATCTAGTAGGCTAAGCATAACTTGCTTTCCGCCGTTTGTGTATCTAACGAAGTTTGCTTTGTGAGTTTGTAGAAATTTTTATAGGCTATTCACCCCCTCTAGCCATCTAGGACCTTACAAGTGGTATCGGAGCCGAGGTCACCGTTTAGTGCAAGGCTTAACATCCTACGGTGTTAAGATGGCTCAAATTGTGTTCAACCATGTTGGGGGCAAACCGCCTATGTTTGATGGAGTTAGCTCATTTGACCATTGGAAGAGAAAGATGATCATGTATCTTGGTTCGATACAAGAGAGAGTGTTGCAAGTTACATTGCATGATTATGCCATACTTGATAATGATCATCTCACCGATGAAGACAAAGCCAACATCACATGCAATAGAATGGCTCTCAACACCCTATACAATGGCATTGATACAAAGGTGTTTGAGGGAATCAAGGATTTGGAGCTTGCAAGTGAAGTGTGGACTCGGTTGGGTGAGACCTATGAGGGCACCAAGGTTGTGAAGAGTGCTAAGCTATATGGACTCAAGAGTGAGTTCGAGAACTTCAAGAAGAAGGAGGATGAAACAATCATTGAAATGTTTCATCGTCTACAAGTGATTGTGAATGATCTCAAGAGTTTGGGGCACAAGACAAAAGATGAAGACTTTTGTCACAAGTTCTTGATTTGCTTGCCGAAGAGTTTCAAGATGTTGAAGCTAATGCTACAAAGAGATGGGCTTGAGAATAAGAAGCCAAATGATTTGCTTGGTTAAGTCTTGACATATGACAAGTTTGATCAAGATGATGAGAAGGTGGAGGAAGAGAAGAAGAAGAAGACCGTGGCATTCCAAGCCACATCCTCCAAGGAGCAAAGCACCAATCTTTGAAGAAGAAGAAACACAATGAGGAAGATTGTGACTTTGAGATTGATGATGAGGCACTTGCTCTTGTAGTGAAGAAGATGGGACACATGTTCATCAAGAGAAGAGGCTTCAAGAGGAACAACTTCAAGAAGCAAGAGCAACCAAGAAAGTGCTTCAATTGTGATAGCACCGAGCATCTACAAGCCGAATGCCCATATGAGAAGAAGAAGAACTACAACAAGGGCAAGTTTGAGAAGAAGAAGCATGAGGCCAAGATGACACTCAAGAAGGGCAAGAATGGTGCATTTGTGGTCACTTGGGAAAGTGACAATGATGATGAAGATGAAGATTCAAGCAACAAGGCTATGGCTTCCATCGCCATCAACAAGAAGTCTTCATTATTCTCTACATCACCATCATGCTTCATGGCCAAGGAAACAAAGGTACAATATGATGATAGTGATGATGATAGTGAGATGGAATATGCTCACGATGTTGATAATGTTGATGATGATGATGATGAACCGACTAAGGATCAATTATATGACTTGATGCAAGAAACTAGAGATATAGCTATTGCCAAGGAAAAGGAGTGCAAGAAGCTTTCAATGAAAGTAGAAATACTTGAGAAAGCCCTAGGTGAGCTTATGACCACTCATGAGTGTCTAGTGGTAGACCATGAGAAACTTGGTGATGCTCACTCTAAGCTTGAAAAGGCTCACTCGCTTCTACTTGAGCAACAAGCAAAGAAAGTGGTGGTTGCATCATGTGATATAGGCCTTACTTGTGACATCATTGATGAGTCATTTTATCAACCTATCATCATGACAAATGCTAACCCTTCTTGTAGCACATCATCCACCACCACCACCGACTCTATCTCTACTACTAATGATGGCTTCACTTGTGATGCTACACTTATGGTTGAGAATGAGACTCTCAAGAAGGAGGTGGATGAGCTCACTCATGCCTTAGGCAAAGCCTATGGTGGTGAGGCCCGCTTGCTAAAGTGCTTGGGTAGCCAAAGGTTCTCTCTTAACAAAGAGGGATTGGGCTATACTCCCAAGAAGGGCAAGTCGGCCTTTGCAACTCCAAAGCCTAGCTTTGTGAAGAGCAATGGTCGGTTTTGCTATAGATGCAAGCAAGTTGGGCACCTAGAGCAAAATTGCAACAAGAAGCAACAAAACAAGAAACTTGACAATGCTATACCTTTTGATTCTTGTTATGTGCTTACCAAGGGTGTGAAAGGTGTGCAAGCTAAGTTTGTTGGTACACCCATTGTTGGCCCAAAGAAGAAGGCTATTTGGGTATCAAAGAGCTTAGTCACTAACCTACAAGGACCCAAGCAAAAATGGGTACCTAAGCTTCATTGATTTGCTTGTAGGTGAATTATAAAGCCGGAGGAAGGCATTGGATTATTGATAGTGGGTGTTCTCAACACATGACCGGCACATCAAGAATGTTTGATTCAATTGAGAAGAATGATAGTGGCATTGAGTCAATTACTTTTGGCAATAACAAGAAAGGCAAGGTTGTTGGTTTGGGCAAGATTGCAATATCAAATGACATGAGTATCTCCAATGTGATGCTAGTTGAAAGCTTGGATTTCAATCTTCTCTCCGTGGCACAAATTTGTGATCGAGGCTACAAGTGCATTTTTGGGGCAAATGATGTTGAGGTAGTTTCTCTTGATGGCTCCAACTTGGTGTTCAAAGGCTTTAGATATGAGAATCTCTATCTTGTTGATTTCAACACTAGTGAAGCTTCTTTGACAACATGTTTGATATCAAAATCAAGTTTGGGTTGGCTTTGGCATAGAAGGCTTGGGCATGTTGGCATGAAACAATTGAAGAAGCTCACACAACACAATCTTGTTGAAGGCTTGAAAGATGTTGTATTTGAGAAGGAGAAGTTGTGTAGTGCATGTCAAGCCGGGAAGCAAGTTGGAAGCTCACATCCAAAGAAGAGTATAATGAGCACATGCAAGGCATTTGAGTTGTTGCACATGGATCTATTTGGCCCAACTACATACACAAGTATTGGTGGCAACAAGTATGGGTTTGTCATAGTGGATGACTTCACAAGATTCACATGGGTATTCTTTCTTAGTGACAAGAGTGAAGTGTATGACACCTTCAAGACCTTTCTCACTAGAGTTCACAATGAGTTTGACATGAGAATCAAGAAAGTGAGAAGTGACAATGGGAGTGAGTTCAAGAATACAAGAATGGAAGAATTGTGTGATCACTATGGCATTGGTCATCAATTCTCGGCCAAATACACTCCACAATCAAATGGCCTAGTTGAGAGGAAGAATAGAACATTGCTTGATATGGCTAGATCAATGCTTCATGAGTACAATGTTAGTCAATCATTTTGGGATGAAGCAATCAACACGGCATGCTACTATATCAATAGGCTCTATTGTCATACTTTGCTAGAGAAGACCCCATATGAGTTACTTCATGGAAGAAAGCCCAACATTGGCTATTTTAGAGTATTTGGTTGCAAATGCTACATCTTGAGAAAGGGCACTAGATTGGGGAAGTTTGAAAAGAGATGTGATGAAGGGTTCCTACTCGGTTATTCAACTACAAGCAAGGCTTATAGAGTTTGGAACAATTCAAGTGGCATTAGAGAGGAAGTCCATGATGTGCAATTTGATGAAACCAATGGGTCACAAGATGAAGATGAGAATCTAGAAGATGTTGGTGGAACTCAATTGGTTGAAGCTATGAAGAACATGGACATAGGGGACATTAGAGCAAAGCAAGTGGTTGATGTGCAAGATGATAAAGATGAAGTGCTCAATTCTCCATTGAGGCAAGCTAGCAATGCTCAAGTGCAAGATCATGGTGCTAGTTCATCCAACGAGGACAAGTCAAGTGATCAACCAAGCTCAAGCAATCAAGTGCAAGTGATACAACCACAACATGTTGCAAGAGATCACCCAATTGATAGTGTTATTGGTGATATTAGAAGTAGTGTGCAAACAAGATCAAGAGTGGCTATGATTTGTGAGTATGCATCATTTGTGTCAACCAAAGAGCCAAAGAAAGTTGAGGAAGCCTTGGATGATGCCGATTGGATCATGGCAATGCAAGAAGAGCTCAATAACTTCACAAGAAATGATGTGTGGGAGTTAGTTGAGAGGCCGGAGGATCACAATGTCATTGGAACCAAATGGGTTTTCAAGAACAAGCAAGATCAAGATGGTGTTGTGATTAGAAACAAAGCAAGACTAGTTGCACAAGGCTATACTCAAGTTGAAGGTCTTGACTATGATGAAACATATGCTCCGTGGCAAGATTGGAGGCAATAAGGATACTATTGGCTTATGCATGTGCCCACAATATCAAGTTATATCAAATGGATGTCAAGAGTGCATTTCTCAATGGGATCATCAATGAGCTAGTATATGTTGAGCAACCTCCGGTTTTGAAGATGAGAAGAAGCCCAACCATGTGTACAAGTTGAAGAAGGCATTATATGGCTTGAAGCAAGCACCTAGAGCATGGTATGAGAGATTGAAGACTTTTCTTCACTCCAAGGGGTTCATTATGGGCAAGGTTGATACTACTCTATTCACCAAGAAGATTGGTAATGATCTCTTCATTGTGCAAATATATGTTGATGATATCATCTTTGGATCAACCAATCAAGTATATTGTGAAGAATTTGGTGAAATGATGGCAAAAGAGTTTGAGATGTCCATGATTGGTGAACTTAGCTATTTCCTTGGTCTTCAAGTCAAGCAATTGAAGAATGGGACATTTGTGAGTCAAGGAAAATACATAAGGGACATGTTGAAAAAGTTTGGAATGCAAGATGCAAAGCCAATTTCCACTCAATGGGCACCAATGGGAATCTTGATAGTGATTTTGAGGGCAATATGGTGAATCAAAAGGAATATCGGTCATTGATTGGAAGCCTACTCTATGTCACCGCATCAAGGCCGGATATCATGTTTAGTGTTTGCATGTGTGCTAGATATCAAGCCTCACCTAGAGAGAGTCATCTCACGGCCGCAAAGAGAATATTGAGGTACTTGAAGCAAACAAGAGATGTTGGATTGTGGTATCCTAAGGGTCAAAGTTTGAATTGATTGGATATTCGGACTCCGACTATGGTGGTTGCAAGATCAATAGAAAGAGCACAAGTGGTACATGTCAACTTCTTGGAAGATCACTTGTGTCATGGTCCTCAAAGAAACAAAATAGTGTGGCAATCTCTACCGCCGAAGCCGAATATGTTAGTGCGGGGAGTTGTTGTGCACAATTGCTTTGGATGAAGTCAACTTTGAAGGATTATGGCATCAACTTCAAGAATGTGCCATTGTTTTGTGATAATGAAAGTGCAATCAAGATGACACAAAACCCGGTTCAACATGGAAGAACAAAGCACATTGACATAAGGCATCACTTCATTAGAGATCATCAACAAAAGGGGACATTTCCATTGAAAGTGTGGGCACCGATGATCAACTTGCCGACATCCTCACCAAGCCACTTGATGAAAGAAGGTTTTGCAAGCTAAGGAATGAATTGAACATTCTTGATTTCTCAAACATGTGTTGAATGCACCCCACCACTACTTGACATACCTCTCCTTCGACAAAGCAAGGTACCATTGGTTGACATGTCATTCATTCTTAGGATTATACTTGTGGTAGCACATGTAGACATACAAGGTGCATTTGGAGCATTCATGATAAATCAAATGTGTTTGATGTATATATGTTTACCACTATTGCTTCTATGTTTTGCTTGATCTAGTGGTGACATATGACATGTTTATGGGCTTGCAATCCTAGTGTTGAATCTAGAATATTTGCTACAAGTGTTTAATTCAACATAGGCAAGATAACCCTTGTCATGAGGTGTGAAGAAGCTTGTCTTTGGTTCAAACCGAATTAAATGTCTTTGGCAAGTGGTCTAGATTGAACCAATTTTGACTAAAGTTTTGTTTACTCCATCAAAGTCCTTTTCTCTCCACAATTTGATCCCATTTTGGGCAATTGTTGACAAAGGGGGAGAGAAAAAGATGATTGAACATGATAAAGGGGTAAATAAAATTTTGATGCACACAAGAAGGGGGAGCAAGCTCATGAACAAAGTTGTTGCATTTGTTTGTGCATTCTCATATGATTTGCTCATGGCACCTAGTTTTAAAGTTTTATACAAGTAGTGTCTCCTTGCTTGTGTGGTGCAATGCTAGTATAGAACTTGATTGATGAAATGATCTACTAGCATGCATAGGTTGTAACTAGACTCCCCTTGCTTTACAAGTGGTTCAAGAACTTTGCTTATAATGTTGATCTCACGGGGTTCTTGAGTGTTTGATGGATGTCTAGTTACTTCATGGTGCTAAGGATGGTGTAAATTGCAACTCCGATTGGTATCACGCTTCAAAGGTCCATTTCTTACACCTTAGCATCATTTTGGTAGAATTACTCTCCCCACACTTCTATCCATGCATATGTGCAAAGCTTCAAATACAAACTCTATGCACATATGTAGGGGGAGCAATACTACCAAAACCGAACTTGCTATAATTGTCCAAATTCCTCTTGTGAGCTTAAAGATTGGACAAGTATGACAAGTTCAAAATCTTTATTATAAAATCATCTTTGTTGAGGTTGTCATCAATTACCAAAAAGGGAGATTGAAAGTCCCTAGTTTGGTTTTGGCTAATTGATGAAACCTAGGACTAACCTTGTTTATCTAAGTGGTTGATTTAGAGAAAGGTTGTCCACACGATGAGCATATTGAATATGAAGCATGACACGTGTCATGTGATCAAAGATGAAGATCAAGACGGTGCTTGGCTCCATGGACCGGTGTTGAAGGTGAAGGGCTAGTCAAGGCTTGGGAGTGAAGGACCATGCGATGGTGAAGCTCGGGCAAGACTAGGCGCCGATGGACCGTGCACGGTGAAGGGCAAGTGAAGTCGAGGTCGATGGATCGAGACGGTCACATGATGGTGTGAAGTGTTCATATCATTTGGAGGAACAAAATGGGCTCAAGGCAAAGGTATAACCGATAGGGCCATTTTGTTTTGCACTCAAGACACCATAGAGGGTGTGAGTGTTTTAGGATCGATAGCCGCACTATTAAGAGGGGAAGTCTTATCGGCTATTCGACGCACGGGTGCCACTAGGTGAATTCATGAAGTGCATTGCATGTAGGGCCTATCGAGCTAACCAAACCTTTGGGAAATGTTTGTGAAAAGCTAACACACAAGCTCATGGAGATGTACACTTGGTGGTGTTGGCACATTTACAAAGGTGGCGTTTGGGCGCGTACTGTGGTTTGCGGGGGTAGAGATGGGTTTGGGTCCCTCTCTTCCTCCCGCCGAGCTGTGAGGCGGGATTCGCGCTTTCGAGAAAAATGGATGCATATTTTCTATTGCGCCGGATGCAAAATTTGGTTGAAATCATGCTATCTCTGATGATCAAGTTGGTATACTTGTTGGATAGCATGTCTGAGAACTTGGATCGACGACACGGCGAAAGGCAGCATCTGCAGGAGGCGCCGGACGCGTCCGGCGCATTGTGTCTTGACATGTGCTGATGGCTGACATGGTCGAAGCGGCGGACTCGCGGCGGACGCACGCGGCGGACGCGGGCAAATCACTGTGCTGAGTCCGGCGAGTGCTGAGCCTCGGCATGGCGCTGGCTGGCGGGCAGAAGGCGGCGGACGCGCCGGTGTCGCGTCCGGCGCGCGCCGGACGCCGAACAGAAAGTTCCAGGGCGCGGCTCTGGAACCGGACGCGAGCGCCGGACGCGCGATGGCGAGCGCCAGACGCAAACGTGGCGGGACGAGATTGAACGCGGAGCCAACGGTCGACTTGGCTCGCGCGCGAGGAAGAAGCGCCGGACGCGTCCGGCGATTTGCGGCAGACGCGTCCGGCGCGTACTGCTCGGCCTCCCGAGGGGGTAACGGTCACATTTGTTTGAGGGGTTATAAATAGAAGGTGGCCGGCCCTTGGGGAGGTCTCTTGGCCATTTCTCATCCCTTGTGCATTCTTTGAGCTAAGAGACTCTCTCCCACTCTTCTCCCTTGCTTGGTTGTTCATCCTAAGAGAGATTGAGTGAATCACCTAGTGCATTGCATTGCTTGAGGGCATCTAGTGGCACTTGTGGGTGGTTTCGCCGGTGGATTTCTTGTTACTCTTGGAGAGTACCGCTCCTAGCCGGCTTGGAGATTGTTGGAGGCGTTGGCAAAGAAGGTGATTGTTCTTGGCCACCTCCGGTTGCTTGTGAGAGGTTTGAGCTCACCTCGTGGGGATCACGAAGAGCATCCTAGTGGATTGCGCGTGTCATTGAGTACCTCGCTTGAGAGTGGTGTCTTGCGGTGCCTTGCGGGGCGAGCCTTGAGGGGCTAGTGACTTGAGGGTCACACCGGGAACCATCTAGGTGTTGGTCGACACAACCGGTGACGTAGCTTGGCGGTGCCCAAGTGAACACCGGGTGAACAAAAACAATTGTGTTCATCCTTGTCTCCGGTGATTGGTTGTCATCGATTGTGTGTTGCCGATTGTGATCGATTGCTCATTCTCTTGGTGATTGGCAACCTCGACTCGACGCGTCGGTATAACAAGTCTCATCCTCTCTTGTATTACTTTGTTTACATTCTTGCAAAGTAGAATTGCTTGCGTGGTCGGTCGAGAACCACATCTTGTGTAGACTAAATCCCGTGGGTAGAATTGCTTGTGTGGTCGGTCGGGAACCACTTCTTGTGTAGACTAAATCCCGTGGGTAGAACTCTTGATCACTAGTGGTAGCTTTTGTGTGTACTAGTGATCACCTACTAGAATTGCTTGGATAGGAGGCTTGCAACATCTAGTAGGCTAAGCATAACTTGCTTTCCGCCGTTTGTGTATCTAACGAAGTTTGCTTTGTGAGTTTGTAGAAATTTTTATAGGCTATTCACCCCCCCTCTAGCCATCTAGGACCTTACAACGCCGCCGAGGAGCGCGCGAGTCCAGAGCGCGTCGCCGCGGGGACTCGGGAACGCGGTGTCGCCATCGCGGAACCCTAGCGAGATCGCGGTGGCGGCGGGCGCGCCGGCGAGCAGCGCGAGGCGGTGCGGGGGCCGCGAGCCCCATGGAAGCGGGCGGGCGGGCCGCGGCGCAGCGCGCTCCGGCGCCGACCCGGCGGTGCGGCACTCCGGCGTTGGGGGCGGCGGCGGCGGCGGCGTGACTGGGGCGAGGGAGCAGGGCGCGCGGTGTGGGGATAGGGTTTGGCCGGCCGGGTGGGCCGCGCTGGGCCCTTTGTCCACGTTTTCTTTTCTTTTAATCACTTTGCCGATGGGCACGGCTGTCGGCAAAAACAGCCCGACACGTGACGGCCTTACGGTGGCCGGGGCCACCACTTTTGCCGACGGCCACGTGGCCGGCCATCGGCAAAGCCTTTTTGCCGTTGGCCTTCACGAGGCCGTCGGCAAAATATATATATATTTTTTTGTTTTTTTCATCTCATTTTTTTTAGGTGCCTTACCAAACCAAATACAACCCAATTTTAAAATTTGGGACAATTTTGAGTTTTTTTGCTATATTCCGTTAATTATTTTTGTTTCTTTGAATTTTTTAAACGCAACTCCAAATTTGAACTGCAGTACATAAAATAATGGAATTTTTTTATTTAAAAAATGTTTTTCATGATGTTCGGAGTATGTTGAGGTCGTATGCGGGACCTCGCATGAAATTACGACCATGTTCTGTCGTAACATGACGAGTTACGTGCGTGAAAAGCGTTTTAAAATTATATAAAATCAAACGGAGTCCGAAATTGACAAAATTTGACGAGTTGTGTTGCCAACGCATGTGGAGGTCGTGGTAAAAAATTCAAAAAGTTTCGAGCAAGTTGTGACGTTGGATGTCTAAAACCCACACATCTCCACGTGTAACCACAAGTGATCACATGTGGAGATGTCTGGGTTTTGGCCTTCCGACGTCACCACTTGCTCGAAACTTTTTGAAATTTTTACCACAGACTCCGCGTGCGATGCCCACACAACTCGTCAAGTTTTGTCAATTTCGGACTTCGTATGGATTTTATATAATTTAAAAACACTTTTCATGCACGTGACTCCCCATGTTACGACGCCAACATGGTCGTAATTTCATGCGAGGTCCTGGATACGGCCTCAACATACTCCGAGTATCATGAATACCATGTTTCGAATCAAAAGTTCAATTATTTCATGTACTGCAGTTCAAATTTGGAGTCGCCTAAAATTGCAAAGAAACAGAAATAATTAATGAAATATAGCAAAAACTCAAAATGATCCCAATTTTTACAGGTGGGTTGTATTTAGTGTAGGAAGGCACCACAAAAAAAAATGGGCACGAAAAAACAAAAAAAAATTCAAACTTTGCCGACGGCCTGTGATGGCCGTCGGCAAAGATGCTTTTGCCGATGGCCGGCCATCGGCAAAGCCGATGGGCCCGGCAGCTCCCGAGGCAGCCACGTGGCCTGGCTTTGCCGATGGCCCGGCCGTCGGCAAAATAAGGGTTTGCCGATGGCCCGGCCATCGGTAAAAAACCCTTTGCCCATGGCCATGCTTTGCCGATGGCCGGGCCGTCGGCAAACACCTGGTTTGCCGATGGCGTACTTTTGCCATCGGCGGTAGTTTGCTTAGATGGCGGACCACTTTGCCATCGGCAAACTCCGCGGCCATCGGCAAATAAGCCGATTCCGGTAGTGGTGCGGTAGGGAAAAAGGAAATGTGAGCAATCGATATTTCAATCTACGATCAATTACTATGAGATGTTCATGATCTGATGGTTAATATTTCCTTATTACTATCTCATACTATAAATTAGTAAGTATACTACAGTTGGTTGTGACTTGTGACAGATGATCTAGTCTAGGTATATATAGATGTAAATTATTACTAATACATAAATGCAAAGAGGAAATATTTTCTTGTTCTAATAAATACATTGGTACACACATAAGCAGCCCATGGATTATACATTTTAATTTTTTGATCATTTCAGCTATGTTTCAGGCGTTTGGATTTTTTTGAGATAACTTAAAAAGAAACCCATTAGTTCACTACCGTTAAATCATCTCTAGATTAGATATCACTGCATTATTACCACCTTCGAGACAATACCAATGTGCACATACGTTCTATTCTGTTCGAGATGGCTAGAGCAGATAAGACCCGGCCCGGATGAGGACGTTGAAGCGTACTACGTGCAGTTCCGTAGAGTGGAGACCGGAGGGTCCAAAGGAAAGAATGTGGTGGGCATCGTGCATCCATACTCGGTGCTGCCCCTCACATAGTGCACGCTAGTTCTCGTGTAGAGGGGCAGCACTATGTGAGGTAGACGATCGACAGCATGTGCCCCAGCAACCCGGCCCAGATAGCCGCGCGCGCGAAATTATTTATATACTATAGGATGCGTGTAGCTGTATGGAGATCCGATTCGCCCATCGCCGTCAACTTGAAAGCAGGCCACGATCGCCGTGTAACGGGCGTGGGGTGCTGCAGTAGTGGCACCACCACCGGCCGTGGCGTCGACGCCTAACCGCCTGCACGCAGAATCGAACAAAATTGGGTACGCGCGCGCGTGTTCGCCCATCCGTTTGTGCCACTTTTCCATCGCGGTCCGGGTGGTTTCCTGCGTTTCGATCTGTGCCGGAGGCCCGGAGCAAAGGCGGTGAAAAGGGTTGGCGTCGGGGGTGGTCCATGTATGGCCGACGCGGGTGCGTGGGCACTACTCGCTCTCGCTCCACAGTGGTCAGTCAGGCTGAGTGCGTGCGCGCGTGCTTGCCGGAAGAGAGATTCCGGTTGGTAGAAGCGGACAACGGAGGGGCGCCACTGCACGGCCACGCAAAGGATATGCTTCCGGCAGTCCTGAGCTCAACGGCTCGCTGCTTTGGCGCTGTCACTGGGACGTGGACAAGGGAATTCGGTTAGGTTATTCTGTTTGCTGATGATGCGCCGCTGATCGCAGTCGATTGACCGAGAGGAGCGGCAGGCAGGCATGTGAGAGCCACTACTGAAGAGTGGGAGTGTGGATTGGGATCGGAACGTTATTGGTGTCAGGCACGTAGCACGTACGGTGGATGCTTTCAAAACTGACCCCGTTTGGTGTTGTTACTCCTAACTGCTAGGAGCAGTGCTAACTAGTACGAGTAGTCGTAGTCCATGAACAAGTTGGATCGGATCACCTGCTAAAATTAAAGAAGCACCGGCGGTGATCAATCACTCCATTATGTTTGCCTCATCTCGACTAAGAAAAGGAGAGAAATAGTTAGAGCTTGGAAGTTGTAGTGGCGTACGTGTAAGTACCAATAACTTATTGGTACAATGATCTGATTTATTTACATGATGATCAGTCAACGCGATCAACTGGACCCGATCGATGCTGCGATCCCCATGGCCTCGATCGATCTAACTAGGATTATCCTGCTCGCTGAACTGCAGCTAGTAGTATAGATTAAACTAGAAGCATCAGCGCGGCTAATACAACGCCACAGCACACCACACCGACACATCTCGTCGGTTGAGCCCGCAGTCTTCAGCAGCTTTGCTTGGCCGCCGACCCCGTCTCCAGACGAAGTACACCGCGGTAACCATTTCATAATTCCTAATCAATATACAGTACTCATGGTAGACTTTGATACGTACCCCGAGTTCTTGGTTTCCGCGCCCACCATTAAGTGGTGCTTCCCGCATTCCATGGGCGTTGTTAATTTGGAGTATCTCGCGCTAATCGAGCTTATTACCGTATTGTTAATGGCCTCGCAGACGGATTGCTCCTTCCATCTCTTGCGAGGGCGGCAGCACGGCGTGTGCAACAATCAGCGGTGCCTTGCTTTGGATTCTTTCTTGTCTAAAGAAATTCTTTCCTTTTTCCTTCCTGGCCTGGACCGCAGTTCATACTGGCTACTGCTACTTCAGTAGGGGTGGAATTGCCATCTGAAACTCATTGTTTATATATAGGCTGTTGACCACACACCATAGGGATCCATCGTAGCTCCTGCTGAAATGGATCGGAGATACATCCAGCTCTCATATGGTGCAGACGTGCTGTGCAGTAAAATACAGCAGTACTGTACTCCGTAGCGTGCATGTACTGTGTGCCTATGAGATAGAGTACTAGTACAATTCTACCTACTAGCTAGAGGCCGCCAGACCAGTCTGGTTGTGGTCTACCTGCTCATGAGTCGTGATCCATGAAAACCACGCAAAACTTTCTGCAAGAACTAACGAAGGTCCAGGAGCTCTGAAACTGGACCGCCGAAGAGGTTATCCATATTGCCCACATTTTGCACCACTCTGTTGTCCATATACTCGATAGGCATATAATTTAATAATAATAAGACGGTTTGAGCTCCGTTCCGTTGGCAGAGCGTATGATATGTATGGATCCCCATGCAACGGCTGTGTCTAACACCTTTACTTCGTGAGCCTTGATGAATGAATATGGTCATGGTCATGGATAAATTGCCCGGCTGATCGTCGTCCCCACTCCTCACAGTCCCCGCTCCCCGGCCCAATACGTGCGTGCGCCAAGTAGCAGTGGAGGAGTGGGCAGCCTCCCAACTTGCGACCCAGCGGTTATGTGCGACATGTAACCTGTTGCTATCGCAATCAAAAGGGGAGCATGTGCCTCGTCGTTACTACTATAGCTCCATCCAACCGCAAGCATGCAGACACCAACGTTCTGTGCCCTTTCCGTCTCAAAATGTTTGTTTACGTTCTATTAGCAGAAAAAGTCCATTGCCGTTCTTCAACACGTAGGGCGTGCCTTCGTTCGCTACTCGGCAGCGTCAATGTATCCTCGTTCGCTACTCGGCAGCCTCAATGTATCCTCATGAGCATCGAGGCTAATTGGTGGAAGCTAGCTATCTATATATATTGCCTCCCTAGTATTTGTAGCTGCTCAATGCATCATGTCCGCCGCTCCAAGGGGAAAGTGGCTCATGATGCACGACGGCGATTATATTCCTTGGTCCTCGCTAACTAACATTCATTATGGTTGGATGAAAGTGCGTAGCAGACTCGCAGTAACAACACGCAAAAGGAGCAAAAAGGTAACTGATAGTGGTGGGCAGCACAGCAAGGCCAAAGGCACGCACCACCAACCATTGTGGTCACTATCCACAGCCAAAAGCTGAGGAGGAGCTAGGATCGACCATTGCGTGCGAGTGTCCGTCCGGCGTCCACTACACCCTCCTGCCTTTTCTCCGTTTTCCATCCACAAGAATTTCACGGCAAGTTTGTCCGACTTGCGTTGCTTCAGCATGGGTAGGCTTCAGGTTACGATCTTCCTGCGTCCTGCTGCTGCTACTCATTATAGTATGCACCTCTAATCATGGGACCCAACAGACACTAGAGAACACAAATGTGGTGACTGTCGATCGATGCTCTGCCTCTGGTCGCGTTCCATTCATCGGTTTGGACGTGCTCTGAAATCAAGCGAGCCCCATTGCTGGATCGGGGAGTACTCAAGGAGGGAAGAGCATATGCCGATTGCCATCATGGGTGTGGCAGGCAGACCGCAGACGAGACGGGGCAACGTCGCCCGGCGCCCGCTCCAAACGGAAGTGCCCCAACTGATTTTGCTGCAAAGGTCACGAGGACAGAAGGGCAAAGCTCCAAAACGGAAGTCGTGCAGAGATTCCTAGTGTCAGCTTAACTGGTGCACCCAACAAATGCATGTTATACTCGCGCACACACGTCGCCCCCTCCGTTAAAATTGAGATGCGACATTTTGGTTCTATTCAGTCAGATCGTGTCTGTGAACTGTGACTAAAATTGAGTAGTAGTAACGTAGATGTAGGCGCGTAACAGCATGCAGGCTCCACGGAACGCGGTCAAAAGGCGCGCCGCGTGAACATGATGGACCGACGTACGTAGTACATTACAGCAGTCTCGGCTAAGCGACAACAGAACACAAAGCAGAGAGGACTGTACGGAGCCGATTCTGAATTTTGCCGTCAACGTGCACGTATACCGGCAAAACGCACTGCTAGCTGGCAGTTCGTACTAATCCAGCCGTTTAGCCTTGGTTTGGTGGCGTGGCGCCAGGCGCGGTGCGGTCCCGAACTCCCGATACGCAATCGGCATAAGATGGGAAGGAAACTGAACCAGATCTGCCCGCATCGGATCTGGAGTCAGGTAGTAGTAGTGCAGGGCCATAAACCCAGGTTGGTGAGCACACACAAATAAGAGGCCGTACGTAACCCAGTACCCTTCCCTTCGAATTACTGCACGCAAAATGAGGTGGCAGTTTGATGATGCGGAAAACATCTGTGCAATGCAACTACTGTAAGATAATTCTCGCGTTATTTATATTCAAATTGATTGGAAACAAAAAACAGGTAGAACTAGAGGAGTACAGTACGTAAACAGAGCCCAGGGTTGTCATGCACGTTGCGACCGGTGACCTGTCCTGTCCAGGGACTTCCCTGCTCCCTGGCATTTGCACAGTGAGGCATGCGCGCACGTAGTCGTAGCGGTAGGGGCTTGAACCACCAGCTCTGGTGCCCCTTGTCACGCACGTTCCCGTCGCGATCGAATGACACACTGCTAGCACGCAAATCTTCTTCTTGTTAGTGTTTATTTTCTTTTCCATCATCGGATTCAGAGGACGATCGACATGTTCGTGGCTGGCAGTGGCAAACTAACGGCCCTGCCGGCCGGTACAGCCGCATGGCGACCACCTAGGTGGGTCATCATGGACCGGGCTTGTGCCCCAGCTCTCAGCGACGCGGGGACGTGCCGCGCACGCGGAAAGAGACGTGCTGCTGCCAAGGGGTTTCCTCCGTCCCCGACCGTCCGCTCCTCCTCCCAACCGCTAGCGCGCCGCGGGCCGCGCCGGCTATCTCGACTTCGGGTCTGGGGGCTCTGGGTGGGCGGCACGCGAAGGAAGCCGTGGCCCCTGATCAGTCAGGCACTCAGGCCGTGTCTGTGCGTGCGGTGTGCCTGCGTGTGCGTGGCCAACTCTGGAACCGCCTGTCTGCCGCTGAGGCGCCGAGGCCGAGCCAAATCAGATAAACCCGCGTCCCTGCGCGTGCGATCGGCGTGCCTGCCTGTTTTGCTTGCTCCCATACGCATTGCGTGTAAAACCTGACGCCGAATCCATTTTGCCGGGTCCCAATTCCGACGTCAGTGCGGAGCGCAGAAAAGAGTAACGTGGGTCCCGGTCATATATACTGTTTTCTTTGCGGAATGCGGCGGCATCAACATAAACAACAATGCAAACATGTTTCGTTTCAAGCGACTTGAGTGAGCATCTCCGAGGGTAAAATAAGGGACAAAAAAATATATTTTTTTGAGGAAAATATATATATGTTTTTTGACGGATGAAAAAATGAATTGGTTGGAAAAAATGTCATTCCTCTATGAATCATCAGATTTTTTGTGCTTAAAACCTGTCACATCATCTAGGACATCTTTTCTCTAATCACCCAACAATAAAAAAAAGCCTCTATTTAGATCTCTTGGCTAACAACTAACCGCCTCCACTCTAAATAAGTCGCTATGTTTGTTTTGGTTCATCCATTTTTGCTAATTCTTAGAATGACATAAATTGGGAAGGAAGGAGTAGCTAACGAGTTCATAAAACCCAACTATCAACTATCAAGGGATAGAGTTCCACTAGATTGCAATAAAAGACACTTGACATCCTATTCTATCATCTCTTTTTCTCTCCCGTGTCACCGCTCCTCGTGATCAACGATGACTTCTCCCCTAGCCCTAGAGCGGCTAGTGAGGACCTCCGTCATGTCTGCCCTCAGGCCGTCCGCAGGAGGACCCATGGGTAGATTGAGATGGCATGTCCAACACTGCGTCTGTGGTTCGCCCCCGCCACACCCATGGCCTGCGACGATGAACTAGTGGGAGGAGGCTGCTCCGAAGCGAAATGGGTGGACTAAATTAACTTGGGAGAGGAGTACGCCAATGTGGAATGGTGGGAAAGAAAGAAATCTGTTGCAGAAGAGATAAAGAGCCCAGGTAGAGAAGAGAAAATGTAAGGCATGAATCCACTAATTGTTAGCCATAGATCTAAACATGTAAGGGCAGGGCTAACAATTAGTTAGTTGATTTTTAGCTAGATAAGCGACGTCCGTTGATCGCCAAACTTTAGCCAGGACTAGCTAGTAGTCATAGTCAATCAAACATGCACTACGACGGTCATTTAGACCGCCATTATGCTATCATGACACGTCACGTACTCACGTTCGGGGGCCATTAAAACTGCCAATGTGTTAGATTGATACTTCCAGATCTGTGTCTAACAGACACACGTACGCACAGTACATGTACATCTCAGCATGCATCTACTCTGTATCCAATGGTACCCGGCCGATCCTGAGCGCTGTATCAACCACCAGGATCCAATGGTTCCTTGGTGAAATTAAGTAGTACGTACTGGTTGTTGGCACCGTACCCTGGTGGATCTATCTAAATTAACTTTTGCAACTCATAAGGTTTAATACTTGTACTACAAAACAACTTGTTGTAGCAGTACATAAGTGAAATTGATTCTACCTGGTTCCTACTGTGTATGCTGTGACGCTATGTTGATATCTGCTAAGTGTGGACCACATAACTTGAGCTAGTTTCTCTATTGTCAATGCTAAAAGATTCTGCTCCCAATTTTGATGCAGTTATTAGAAGAACATGGAAGCTCACGCATCCCATGAAGTATGCCTCGATGGAATAACAAACTGCTGCTATCCAGTTCTAGTACTGTAGGCCTAGGAAATTTGACCCATCTCCTCTAGTCAGCGGTGGAGGTGATGGCCAGAGCCTCATGGTAAACGGCTGCCACAGTATATCTGATCTGATCTTCTGATCTCCTGGCCCGGCCTCCCTAGTTGACTGTCAATTATTGCGAGATTCCTCCCTGCTGGATGTATGATGGCTGCAGGACAAACCGTTCATTCTGGCTTTTCCCACACATTTATTAAACATTATTGATACTCCGGTACGCCATGGTAAACAAGGATGATAATCAAAATATTAATTCAACTCATGCGCATCAGATCTCGTACCGAGCAAACTAGTCAGAGAACTCACTTTAATGGGTGAACTTCCTATCGTGAAAAAAAAGTCAGAGCACTCACTTTTGTGGTAAGCATGTCCATCGATAGCATATCGATCTAGCATATTATCATTATCGTGGATCCCTCGGTCTTGACATGTCTAGCTAAAATGCTAAATCGATGGCAAACCGTTGACGACATTAAATTGTTCGCCAGAAATTGCATGCTACTTTGTTCTCGTTTTCATTTTCTTGTAAGTTGAAAGTTGCAACTTACCCTGATCAGAAATATAAGTCCATCTAGACCGTCTTAAATCAACCTTTTGACATTAGCCATTAGTAACAAATAAAACTCGGTATAGACTAGTAATATATAAAAGTTTAAAAATCTAAAAAAATTGAGATGTTGATGATCAAATTAAAGTTAAGGAAAAATTTGACTTCGGTCAAACCTACTGAAATTATGTTTGTGCTTTTCACTGTACGCGATTGTAATTTTTTTTTACGCGAGGCAACCCCGTTCCCATTATATGACGGAAATACAGTGTTCTAAACGTGATTGTAATTACTCGTGGAATTATGTTAGTGACACCGTTTTTTTAAAAAAAAATTACAACCACGAGTAACGTGTTCACAGAGAGGACTTGAGTTTTGCATGTATCAGCAGAGCTGTCTACTACTGCACGTACACATGTTTGGTAATTGCCTAATTGGTACCAACTACCAAAGTACGTGTAGGTATCATATCGCGGTGGCCACTCACTTACACACAGTGACACCCACGTACATGTACAATGAGTATTTGTACGCTTGTATGGTACCAAGACCAACTTAGAGCTGCAGTGAGAGGATTGGTGATTCAGGACACCGGTCCCCTATCTGAAATTTGCTGCATATCTAGCTGCCCTGAATCGGCCTGCCATGCGTTATGCTGTTCATCACCAACCGATGGTCCCTTTTGACCTTTTCCTGTTCGGCCGGTCCCAAACAGCTGCACCTAGCACTTTTGCACGCACTGAGTACATACAGAGAATCTAAATTACCTTCGCTTCAACGCAAGTCCAGCTAAACGGCCATGATCATTCCGTTCCTAGGGTCTATATTATGATGTACGATTTTGGCAGTGGTGCAAACAAGGTGATAGTCTATCTGCGTATCTGACTGCTAGCGCTCAACCATAGAGTTCGGCTGCAAGGACTGTCTGCTTTAATTTGATCGCTGGCTTTGCAAGCCATATAGCAGAAAAGATCACCCCTCCACGCCTGTTGTGGCTGGAAGCACGAATCGAACCTCAAAACGGTAGCTTATTTTCTTGGAGCATGGTTGTTAACAACCACAACATGTAAAACCCCACACTAGATACTCGCAGCAGGCCCAACCTAGGCAGACAGCGTTGCAACTGTGTACTAAAGATGCAGTCGCGAAGAGTTCAGGTGCATGATGCATGAAGCGTATGGGTAGAGCATTACTGAATTGTGCTGTCCATGGCCCATTTTCTGAAAAAGTATGTGCATGTAGTACGTATCAGTATTCAGTACTGGAGACTGGAGAGTGATGAGTAGGTGGTCAGAGAACTTAGATCAGGGATCTGATGATGTATGCTCTGTCGTCGCAAAGATTATTGCGTACCGCTGCATGTACGACAGTTGGTCTGTTCGGATCGAGATTGGGCACGCCGCGCATTCATCTGCGGCCTGGCATGGAACTCGGCTTTGTACGAATCTAGGATACTGGACCATACTATGTTGTTTCAGAATAATGCACATGTTTGGTTTAAAACAGAGTCTTTAGATTCAGAGGACACAGTCCAGTTCCCAATTCCCATGGGCAGGAAAAGATTACAGTCCTTACTCCTGAGTGTGCGTGATGGTGTGAGGGCGATCGATGCAAGGCCGAGCACCGAGCTAGCTCGATCTCACGAACGCCCACGACATGGATAGTGAACTGATCACATGGCCACCTTTATGGTAGATACTAACGACCTTTCGCAATTATCCAATTCTAGAAATCTAGAAATTAAAGGCCACATCACGTCGATTAGATCCATCTAATCCGCTGATCCTATCTTAACCGAAACGCCGAGTGTCTGAGCCTCTGACAACAGGAGCAGCCTCTGATTTTTTTTTATTTTTTTTATTTTTTATTTTTTACTATCCACAAGTGTGGCCCTTCACTTTTTTAGATGAAAGGCTCGAGAGCCCTGCTTTTGATTGAAAGCAAAGTAAGTGTTGCTGGCAAACCAGGCGGATACGAGATGAAGCTCATACAGCTTTTAGCCCGTAGGCTCTACCCCCTCGGCAAAAGTAAAGAACACCCCCACCGAGCAAAAACAAGTTGCAAAACTCCAGGTACAAATAGAAAACATTATTCTATTAACTAATGCTCTCTACTTTAACGCGACTTTCTCTTCAGGCTTCTCAAAAGTCCAGTTTTTCTCCCCTCCCCCACACGCTCATCATCTCCAGTCTTCTCGACCATCTTCACGCCATCAGCTTCGGCCGCTTGGGACCAAAGAACTTGATAGTCTTGTCGTCATCCTCTCCACCCATTCTTTTTCCTTGTTTCGCAACAGTAGACTCCATTTCTGCATGAACACAATCAACCGATGGATCACTGTGTCAGTACCTGCTACCACCCCGTTGTTGAATACAAAGTCATTTCTTATTAGCCAAAGGCTCCAAAGACAAACAAGCAAGAAGGTATATCAACATGGGCTTTGGAGAGTCTCCTCTGCCACAGCTTAATGAAAGAAATTCTCCTAAAGATTCTGGAGCTTTAGACCACCCCAGGACTTCACTTATTGTCCACCAACTGTAGTTGGCAAGAGCACACTCAAAGAAAATATGCCTGACTGTTTCAATCTCCCCACACAGTTTACACTCTTCTTCACCTGGCCAGTTCCTGATCACCAGTTGTTCAGCAGTAGGAAGACAATCTGAATATAATGACCACAGAAAGAACTTAATCTTCATAGGGATCCTAGCTTTCCAGATGCTAATCAACTCTTTGTTACTTTCACCTGTGAATTTAAGTTCCCTGTACAAGGAAGCCGTTGTAAAAACCCCATTTGAAGTGAGTGCCCAAGTGACTGTATCCTGTTCCTCCTGTAATCGAACCTCCTCCACCTGTCTCCTCAAAGCTTGCCACTCCTCAAATTCCTGTATGCCAAAAGCTCTTCTGAATGAGAGATTTATTCCATCATCCCTAAGCACCTCCCAGACCGTGTTACTCTGTTCATTGCAAATTTCAAAAATCTTCCTGTACACCAAATTAAAAGGGCATTGCCCACACCAAACATCCAGCCAAAACCTTGCATGTTTACCATTCCCTACCTTGTATATCAGCCCCCTAGCACAAACCTGTTTAACCTCATGTAAGCCTGACCAAAACTGGGACACATTTCTGGTTTTTGAACTGAAGAAACCTTTCTCTCCCATATACTTCTTCCTTA
This sequence comes from Themeda triandra, assembly GCA_018135685.1. Taxonomy (NCBI): domain Eukaryota; kingdom Viridiplantae; phylum Streptophyta; class Magnoliopsida; order Poales; family Poaceae; genus Themeda; species Themeda triandra. The sequence continues at coordinate 203,293 of JAENPR010001060.1, read as the reverse complement.
GCAACCTACAACATGGGCTATCATCACCCCTCTCAATCTTGTATATCCATTTGGATAGGAGACACTGATTCATCACCCTTGTGTCAGTAAACCCAAGTCCACCCACATTTTTTGGTGTAGCTAAAACTTCCCATCTCATCAAATGGTATTTCCTTTTTTGCCCAGCCCCATGCCAAAAGAAATTGGACCTAGCTGTCTCCATTTTATGATGTGCCTCTCCTCTAAGCAAGAAAACGCCCATTACATAGTTTGGAACTGAACTGAGACAAGATTCTGTCAAGATCATCTTTCCCCCATAGGTGAGCAAACAGCTTTGCCATGTAGGGACTCTTTTCTCCACCTTGTTATACACATAGTCAAAGTCCTGTGAGCTCATATAGTACCTGTCTATTTTAACACCCAGATATTTTAAAGGGAATTCACCCACTTTGCAATTAAAAGCATCTGCCACTTCTCTTTGCCTTTCTATGGTAGCCTCCAGCACATAAGCTTCACTTTTATCAAAGTTGATCTTTAGGCCAGACATAGCTTCAAAGCAGTATAGTAAGAACTTTGTGTTACTGATTGACTCCTCATCTGAACTGAGAAATAGAATGGTGTCATCAGCATATTGAAGATGTGTTATTCCCCCCTCCACCAGCTCTGGAACTAATCCTTTAATGTGCCCATCCTGTTTAGCTCTGTCTAACAATCTTGCTAATGCATCCCCCACCAAATTGAACAAAATAGGGGATAGAGGATCTCCTTGCCTCAATCCCTTATATGTTCTGAAGAAATCCCCAGGCTGCCCATTGACTAGAATACCAACTCTGCCACCCTCTATTATTTGTTTCATCCAACCAATCCACTTCTCTGGAAATCTTTTCTTTTTCAACACCTCCATCATGAATCCCCAATGCACCTTGTCATAAGCTTTCTCGAAATCAAGCTTAAGTATCACTCCCTGTCTGTGCTGGACTCTCATTGTGTGTAAAATTTCATGAAGCATTACAACCCCATCTAAAATGTTTCTCCCTGGAATAAATGCTGTCTGAACTGGGCTAATGATCTGATGCGCATGTTTAGACAACCTAAGAGTCAGAACCTTTGTGAACCACTTGTAGTCAACATTAAGCAGACAGATGGGCCTGTACTGCTTTATGTTGATAGCCTCCTTAGTCTTTGGAATCAGAGTAATCATCCCATAGTTCAGTCTGGACATGTTAAATTCACCTGTGTACAGCTTATTGAACATTTCCACCACCACCCCTCTAATATGAGGCCACATTTTCTTGTAAAAGCTAGCTGGAATCCCATCAGGTCCAGGGGATGAGTTAGAGTCCATCTCCTTTAAAGCTTTCTCTATCTCTGTTGGGGAAAAAGGTTGAATTAGTTCTTCAGCTTGCTCATCTGACAATTGTCCATTGTCCTCCCAAAAATCCTCTTCTATTGAAATGCCCCCTTCTTCCTCCCTTCCAAATAAATTTTTATAGTAGTTCTCTATATGTACCCTGAGATCTCTATCTCCTGAAATGATATTATCTCCTTCTTCTAAAGAAAAAATTGAGCACTTTTTCTTCCTCCCATTTGCCCTGCTGTGGAAATAACCTGTGTTTGCATCACCCTGGAGTAGCCATTTTTCACCACCTCTCTTTTGCCACTGCATCTCTTCAAAAGTATAAATTTGCTCCAAATTTCTTTCTTTGTCATATCTCTCTCCATTGTGTCTCACTCAAACCAAGATTCAGCTTGTTCATCCAACTTCTTAAGATCCTCCATTATCACCTCGCTTGTCTCTCCTGTTTTGTCCTCCGATGTTATTTCCCCAACCTTTGCTAAACTTCTTAATGTATGTTTTAATAACCTTCCAATAATCCCGCACATTTGTTTCCCGTCTTGTTGGCCAATTAGAAAGCAATTTTTCTTGAAATTCTGGTTTTAGGAACCAAGCCATCTCAAATCTGAAAGGGTGGGGTTGGATCGACTCTAGTATCCTCGCATTCACCAAAGAATGGGTTGTGATCTGAACCTACTCTCGGTAGCACTTCACGGGTAGTCCAGGGAACCGACTGTCCCAAAACAGTTTGTGAAGGCTCTATCCAAAGACACTCATAATTGGGTTCTCTTGTTTATTTGTCCAAGTATATCTCCCTCCTTTCCTAGGTAATTCTCTGAGACCACAATCTGAAATGAACCCATTAAACATGTCTAACTTGTATTGTTCTACCTGCTCAGTGGACTTCTCAGCAGCCTCTCTGATCATATTGAAATCACCTCCCACTATAAAAGCCCCTGTCACTCCTCTAATTTTGTTGGTCAGCTCCTCTAAGAAAGCCTGCTTTCTATCATCTTGCACAGGGCCATAAATATTTATTACCTCCCAAGTAACAGAATCCTGTCTACTCTTGGCACTTATGCTAGAGAAATGTCTCCCTCTGTCCATATTTATCACCTCAATGTCCCCATTCTTTATACCTATCGAGTCCCACCGAATGCCCTTCAGCATCCAAAGACCAACTAAAATCTTGGCCATTCACCAAGTCATTTAACATAAAGTTACTTGTACTCCTTTTTCATTGTTTCCCCGTAAGCAAACCACTTCAAAGTGATATACTTGACCCATCATGTTCTTAAATTGGCCCCTCCTCCCCGCACCACCCAGCCCTCTTATATTCCAAAAAACTATCTTCATGAATTTTTCTTGGGTCTGCCCCTTTTGGAGCCCTTATCCTTCTGTATTTTAATCTCTTTATCAATTTTTCCTTCTTTCCTGCTGCTCTCTTTTTCTTTGTTCCTGATACTCTCTCTTCTCCTGTCTCCCCTATTTTCTTTACCCGCACCCCCGTCACTCTCTTCACCCATTTCTCCATCTCGTAACATTTTGCACCCGTTTATCTAAACTCTCCTCAAACACGGACTCAACATCTTGCTCCACCTCAAGTAGAGAAAACCTGTTTGGGAAGCCCCTTTTTTGTCTTTGTCTTCCCGTGCTCTCAATTTAGCTTGAAGAATAGTTGCTCTTGCTACCTCCCGTGCCTTCATGCCTGTCTATGGCTAGATGCTTCTCTGATTCGTTACCAAGTTTAATTTTACAAGTATTTGCTATTTTACTCAAATTATCAATTGATTGAGAACAAAAAGAGGTGAATTGAGATTTACCCGAGAACTCATTTCTCGGGCCTTCACCGTGTAGCTTGTTCCTGGATGTTGCCTTCCTGATTGGCAGACCTACCTGTCTTCCTTAATGCCATCACAGGAGGCAACTTAACCTCTCTTGTAAGCACTGTGTCCACCCCCTGCTGTTCCTGTATTTCTTGCATAGCTTCAGTTGCTTGGTCCACCTCCCCCACTTCATCCTCCAGTGTCTCATCAGCCAACAAATTGGAAGTAGATCCTTCCTTGAAATGGAAATTAGGGCCAAGATTCTCCACCTTTTTCTCAAATATTTTGTCTAAGATTTCCATCTGCTCTCTCTGGGTCTCCTTCTCTTTATCATGTAGCTCCTTCTCATACCTATCATACTCAGCCAATTCTTGAGATGTTGGTGAGTAATCCTCATCATAATCCACCAAGTCCTCATCAAATGTGTCACCCCGATGTTCAGCTTGCCTATTTCAAATACCATCTGTTTCTCATTATCCCCTTCTTTTTTGATTCTTGTGTCCCTACTCCCTCGACCCCAATTTATTTTTATCTCGTGGCTTGCTCCATATGATCGAGTCCTTCCCCACTTTCTCAACGGGCATGTCTTCGTACCACTCTGTTGTGTTAGTACCTGGGTCTCACCATTCAGAGCAGAGATCTCAGCTAGCTTCACTTGTGCTGTTTCAGTTATGGTCTCAATACTTTGAGTCACCAGATCCACCTTTCTCCCTGTTGCTGGGGCCTTTGAGGTGCTCCCCAGCTCATGTTGTGGCTGTTTCATCTCAGTCTTTTTTGTTGGGGGTTCTTTTAAATTTTCATTCTCTTCTTCCTCCTCATCCTCACTCATATCATCACCTTTTTTATTCCTATCAAATTTTGAGTGATTGTTAGCTGCATCAAACTGATCTTTCCCTGTCTCCAATTGCCAACCTATTTTCCTGCTTTCCCCATTGAAAAAGATATGAGTCTCCCCTCTGATCAATCTAGAGTCTCTCACACCCACTTTCATTCTGATAGGCCCATTCCAATTGAGACTGTCAATATCCACTTCTTCTGGATCACCTATCACTTGAGCCACTTCCAAAGCCACCTCCAAAGTCCTTGCATAGTCAGGAAAATTAAATGCTCTCACCCACACCACCTCAAGATAGCCATCTGATCCAGGTGACATCTCAGTAGCTCTCACTTTTGCCCTCACAGGAGCTGTTTCAAACTCAAAGTTCTTTACCCTAGTCATCTCAAACCTTTTATCCTCTGTTGGAAAACAGATCAAAAACTCCTTATCTTTTGTGACCATCCTGATGTCCCAATTAATTTCCATCCTGAAGAAAAATTTGAGTTCAGTTCTGACCATTTCAGTGGTAGCCACACCCTGCTCAATTGTCATCATACCTTTTGCCCCTTTTCTCTCTCCTTCTTTTACAGGAACTTTGATACTGTAAAATCCCTGTCCAGGGAATCCATACCCACACACTCTCAGCCCCCTTTTTTCTGGACACATTGAGCTCTTGTGACCATCTTTCTTGCAGCTGAAACAGTATGGTGGATTGGTGCAATCCTTCTGAAAATGTCCAGCTTTGTTGCAGTTAAAACAATGCAGATCTGTATTGCCAGCCACTGTTTTCCCCTTAACATCCCATCCTGATTCAGGTTTCTCTCTTTTCACATTTTCTGCCCTGTGTTTCTCCTCTTGGATCTTGAGTGCTTTCAGCCTAAGCTCTTCTTCTTTTTTCCAATCCTCTCTGTCTGCAGATCTCTTCCTCTCAGGCCCTGCTCTGTCATCTTCCATCACTCTTCTATTGTTTCCCCTGTCAAACTCTTCATGCTGAAAATCCCTCCTGCCTGGGCGACGATCATCTCTGTTCACTTCCCCCTGTCTGTAATCTCCACTATAACCACTCCCTTGACCAGCCCTGTATTCCCCTCTTCTCGAATTATCACCATAGTATCCACCCTGCTTGTAGTCTCCTTTGTACTGATCCACTCTGCCCCTGTCGTCTCCCCTGCTGTAACCATCTGATCTCCTCCTGTCTTCCTCATCTCTCCAATCTTGCTTGTCCCCATATCTCTGTGGAGCCCTCGGCGGCGGGCGCTGCCTCGCGTCGTCCTGCTCCCTGTATCCTGTACCCCCTCTTCCTCGATCCATTGGATCTTGCTTGAGCACCGCAGCGAAAGATCTCCCGTCGACCTTCCTTGGCACCGCCTTGATAATCCGCCGGCTCTCCCCACCGTATCGCCTCACTTCATCCTCCCTTGCCTCAAACCCTAGATTTCCTTCGATAGCGTGTAGTGGATTGGATTTGGGCACCCAAAGCCACCTACCCTTCGTATCAGACCACGAGTGGACCTGGAACACGTCATCAATACAAGTTCCAAAAAGGTAATCACTCTTTCCCAAATTCACATCCACCTCCCTAGCTGTTTGGCTGTTGCATTTTTCCATAGAACCCCTTCCCGCCTCCTCATTCCTTTCAACTGAATCAACTCTCAACTGATCAGCTTTCTGCATCCCCTGAACATGCTTGTTCTTGAGATTGCTCTGTTTTTCTAGAGCAATGTTCAAAGTAGTTTTCAATTCCCTCGATGCAGACTTGGAACGGAAAACAAATCCCCTTTTACTTTTGGGCTCCTTGATCAAGGCATCACCGAGAGAGAAAGCTCCAATCTCCTGATTCATGTTCTCCAATTCAGACATGCGAATCGGTTGTGCGCTGTTCCACCCCCTGATGTTCATCCGCATGCCGGCATTGCTAGGGTTTCGATCCGATTGTCTGCCCTGTTCATCACGCCCTTCAATCGATTGAGGAGTGCAGCATTTATCCAACCCGTAATCGCCCCATGCCTGCAATTCCCCTGATCTCCGACGAGGGATCCCCTGAGTCTCCTGCAACCGATGCGGCTCCTTCTGAATCTCTTCAACCTGCCCACACCCCTCCCACGGATGAGCAGCTGGTCGACGGACTCCAGTAGCAGCCCCCCGGATCGCCGGCGACGAAGGATCCCACTCGGGATCTCCACCTGCAACCTGTTCCCCCGCACTCTGCCTGAAATCGCCATGGCGATACGAGCAGCCGCCCCTGTCCTCGCCCCGCGCCGCTGGAGGAGAGACCCTCTCCCGTCGATCCCGACGAGGGGGCTCCGCCGTGCCCGGCGTGGGGGGCACCGCCGTCGATGACGACCTAGATCGGCCGCCGCCCGACCCGCCGCCCTTTCCGCGGTCGCCTCCGCAATCGCCTCCGGAGTCGCCTCCGAAGTCGCCCTCCTGTCTCTCCATGAGAGCACCCCCAGATCTACCGCCTCGTGTGGCCCTTCACTTGAAGCAGACATTTTTTCGGATTCCAAGAAGCGCAGCATGTGCACCTTCATACTGTATTGTTATGTTTGATTCCTTGGGATCTTCATGGGAGCTTTAGCTTTGGGCTAACAGAAAGATTCAGTGTCCACTTTGTATGTTATATACTCGCCTAGCTTCAACAAGCTAAGGTAAAGTAAATTTGTATCAGGAAGACTATTCGCCGCCTAAGCTTAAATCTAGACTCAGTTTCCGGCAACAGCTGGGTGGTAGGCTTAGAAACTTTGCCGAAGTAGCTGTTCTCTCTGAACTCTATCTAGTCTTTACACCGCTGTTCGAACTTTGTATTTCGTTCTCGTTGAATGTAAATGGGGTTTTCCTCGCGTCAAAAAAAAAAAAGTTTACGAACCGTGTCTATGAGACTATATGACCGATCGATCTAGCGGTAACTTTGGGAACAACAAATTAACCGGCCTCGATCGCTCATAACCTTTATACACAAGTGTACTGAGTGAAGTGATGTAGATACAAACAACTCATCACATGCACGGACACTAGCTCTAAGCTCCAAGCTAATGCCCTCGCACGAGCAGTGTTTTGTTCTCAGCTCGCGCTCCACAATCACATGAGCCCCGGCACAGAGACAAATAGCCAGCAATCATGCATGCATGCGATGCGAAGCTCCTGCAAGTTTCCAAAAGAAGAGCTTGCATGTGCAGGAGGATCGTAGTTTCGTGTTGAAATGAGACAGCCGTATGAGTTGGCAGTTTCCTGCAACCGTGCAACATGGACGTGTGTGTTCTTCGGATGATCTGGCATTGGAAGGCATCGTTGCAGTGTGCAGATGGATGGGCCATGCCTGTTAGTTCATAGGATCACTAACAGTGACATCTAGAGGGGAACAAACTCTGGGAATCGTTTGCAGTGAGAGAGAGAGAGGAAGAGAGAGTGGGTAGAGTTTACCAGAGGGCTTGACTGGAGTGGAGGAAGAGGATCCGGCGGCGCGGCGCTGCCCTCGGCCATCGTGTCGAGGGAGAGAGGGGGCGACGTCGGGGAAGAAGGTGTTCGGCGCAGTGCAGTGGCGGCGGCGCGGAGGTGCTTCCCATCACTGGCTACGCCCCTCACTAGATCGGATTAGGGTTTTGTCGGTGGGTGTGGCGGCTCCCGGTGAACCTCGTACTCAGAGCCGCCGGCGCCCACCTCTTTATATAGCGCGGTGACGGGGGGCCCTCCACCAAAGATGGGCGGGCGCCCCGATCGTGGCGCGAGGTTCACAGGAGCCCGAGTTGGGCCGTTGGGCCCAACTCGGGATTGAGATCATCCTAACATTCTCCCCCTTGATCTCATCTTTAACTTTATCTTTAACTTTACTCTTTCACTTTAACCTTTTCATTTTACTTATTCCATCTCAGATTTGTGCATAGAACATGTTTCATCGTCACGGTCTATTGCCGTTGGATTTCACAGCTACAATACACATCTCTGGTTTGAAATAAATAAATACTTTATCTTTGGGCCCTTATTATTATCCAGGAATCATAGGCTTCTCCTTAAACCCATGCCGGCTACGTGTTCAATGAACACTTTGGGTGGTAAGCCTTTTGTAAGCGGATCCGCGAGCATCTTTTCAGTGCTTATGTGCTCAAGATTTATAACACGATCCTGGATTTTCTCTTTCACAACATAGTACTTTATGTCAATGTGTTTGGCAGCACCACTTGACCTATTGTTGTGAGCATACTCTATAGCTGGATTATTATCATAGTATAGAGTCATTGGTCCATTGATGTTATCGACCACTTTTAAACCGGGTATGAATTTCTTTAGCCAATTCACCTGCCCTGATGCCTCATAGCATGCTACAAACTCGGCATACATAGTGGAGTTTGTAATAACTGTTTGTTTTGAGCTTTTCCATGATGTAGTTCCTTCGGCGAGAGTGAACACATATCCGGATGTGGACTTTCTGTCATCTCCCGCATAATCGGAATCGAGTATCCTAAGATCTTTAGGGAGTCGATCTTCGTACGTTAGCATCGGGTCTTTTGTACCTTGTAAATATCGCAAAACTTTCTTTACCAATTTCCGAGTGTTCAACACCTGGATTACTTTGGAATCGCAAACGGCCCGGTTACATAAGCCAAGTCGGGGCGTGTGCATACTTGAGCATACCGTAAATGTCCAACCGCAGAAGCATATGGCACACTTTTCATTTGGTTGAGCTCATACTCATTCTTGGGACACTGAAAATCCCCATACTTATCGCCCTTGACTATAGGTGCAGGTGAAGGACTACATTTATGCATCTGGAATTTCTCCAAGACCCTTTCAATGTATGCCTTTTGAGACAGTCCTAATACCCCCTTTGTTCTATCTTGGTGAATTTCTATGCCCAAAACATAGGAAGCTTCACCAAGATCTTTCATCTCAAACTTTGAGGACAAAAATCTTTTTGTCTCCTGTAGTAGACTCATATCATTACTTGCAAGTAAAATATCGTCTACGTACGGGACTAGGAAAATGTATTTCCCATTCTTAAACTTTGTATAAACACAATTGTCCTCGACATTTGCTTTAAACCCAAAATTCTTTACGGTTTTATCAAACTTCAAGTTCCACTTTGCCTTGAAGCTTGCTTTAACCCATAAATCGATTTCTTTAGGCGACATCCCATCTTTTCTTTGCCTTCCACGACAAAATCTTTCGGTTGTGCCATGTATACATTTTCCTCCAAATCCCCATTTAGGAATGCCGTCTTCACATCCATCGATGCAACTCTAAATCATAGTGTGCCACCAATGCCATTATTATTACGAGAGAATCTTTACATGAGACTCGGAGAAAAGGTCTCGGTGTAATCAATTTCCTCCCTTTGTGTGAAACCTTTAGCCACAAGTCGCGCTTTAAATCTCTCTATGTTCCCTTGGGAGTCATATTTTATTTTGTAGACCCATTTACGGCCTCTTGTTTTGGCTCCTTTGGGAATTTCTTCCAAGTCCCAAACATCGTTGGCACTCATCGATCTCATTTCATCTTCCATGGCTTCAAACCACTTGGATGAATGATCGCTTCTCATGGCTTGTTCAAATGAGGTGGGATCACCCTCCATTTGATACTCTTCGGTGATATTATTTAACTCATATATATCACCGGAGATAGCTGGCCTTCTTTTTCTTTGAGACCTTCTAGGGGCCTCTACATTTGGCACATCTACTTTTGGAGGCCGAGATTGCTCCCCCTCATTTGTGGCAACATTTTCAATGGGTTCCCGATGAACGGGTTCCTCATTTTCCTCTCGTTGTTACCACGGGAGGAACAACGACAGTTCTTGCTCCACGGTGTCTTGCACTATTGGTGCGAAAACAATAGGTAGCTCGAAAAATGGCTCTGAATCACGGGATTGGGTGCATACACCCGCTTCTCTTCAAGATCAATTTTCCGAGCAGCCATACTCCCCTCATCATTTCATCCTCTAGAAAAATAGCGTGTCTCGTTTCCACAAACTTTGTGAGTCTATCGGGACAAGAGAAACGATAACCTTTTGACCTTTCAGGATAGCCAATAAAATGGCAACTCACTATTTTGGGATCAAGTTTCCCAATATTTGGGTTAAACACTTTAGCCTCAGCAGGACACCCCCACACACGCAAGTGGTCTAGTGAAGGTACCCTTCCTGTCCATAATTCATACGGTGTTTTGGGCACCGATTTACTTGGCACTCTATTGAGAATGTGAATGGAGGTTTTTAATGCCTCTGTCCATAAACTCAATGGTAAATTAGAGTAACTCATCATACTGCGCACCATATCCATCGTGGTACGGTTACGCCTTTCGGCTACTCCATTTTGCCGAGGTTCACCCGGCATGGAATACCGGGCAACTATACCGTTTTCCGTAGGAACCTTGCGAAAGGTCCAGAACTTGACCATATGGGGTATGCCGACCATAGTACTCCCCCACGGTCGGACCGGACTAGCTTAATCTTTAAACTATGCTGATTTTCCACTTCACCTTAAATATTTTAAATTTATCCAATGCTTCATCTCTTCCTTTAATTGGATAAATATAGCCAAACCGGGAGTAATCGTCTGTGAATGTAATGAACGAATCATAGCCATCCACACTCTTTACGGGAAAAGGACCACATATGTTAGTGTAAATGATCTCTAATATTCCCGTGCTTCGTTTGGCATTCTTTTTAATTTGCTTTACATATTTTCCTTTTATGCAATCGATGCATTGCTCTAATTCAAACTCCAAAGGAGGAAGAATTTCATTCTTTACTAGTCTTTCTATTCTCCCCCTCGAAATATGGCCTAAACGACAGTGCCATAATTTCGCCGTTGCGTTTGTAGTTCGCTTTCTTTTTCTTTTCTCATTTGTAGACGAGGAAACGCTATCATTCACATTACATACGGAATTCACACTTTCACATAGCGATAACATATATAATTCGTCTTGTCGGAAGGCAAGACCAACACAAATATCATTAAACCAAATGACACATTTGCCATGTCCAAAATTACAGTAAAACCCGAATCATCCAACTTTATTACACTTATCAAATTGCGCCAGTGTAGGAACATAAAAAACATCTCTCAAAGTAAGACTATAGCCATTAGGTAAATCTAATGCTACATCTCCAATTGCCTCCATCGGCACTGTACGCCATTCGCAACGCTAATGGCCTCTTCTCTTTTTAGCGTAGTTCTCGTCGAAGTGAATCCCTGTAAGGAATTTGCAACATGAATGGTTGCACCAGAGTCAATAAACCATGTTGACTTTGAAAACTTTACATACAGAGATTCATTTACAAATGAAATAATATTCTCACCCTTTTTCTTCATAAGCTCCCTTAACCATCCAGGCGATCGGTCTTCTTGTGCCCTCCTTACCACAAGTGCCAAAGACAAGTTTTCACCTTCCCGTGGGCTTGCCCCGTTGCTGAAACCGTGGTTTCGTTGCATAGGACCTCTCTTTGCTTTGGGGAGCGGGATTGAAGGGCCTTTTGCCCTTCCCTTTGACCAGGTTCGCTTGGCCACCTTGTTGGCCATTGATCCTGAGCTCCTCATCAACACACTGAGCAATGAGCTTATCTAAGTCCCATTTCTCAGGTTGCATGTTGTAGCTTATGACAAAGTTCTCATACTCTTTAGGCAAGGAAGCAAAAACAAAATGGATAAGGAGCTGTGGTTGTATCTCCAGATCCATTCCTTTCAGCTTATTTGCCAAGTGACTCATTTTCAAAATATGGTCACATATGCTACCTTCCTTGTACTTTTCATTTGTCAATTGCTTGAACAAATGGGTAGCATACACTTTGGAGGAACCAGTGAACTGGTTCTTGATCCGATCAAAGTAAGCAACAGCAGTGTCACACTTTTCAATTGACCCCGTAAGAGCCGGGTCAATTGTATTCTCAATGACAACACAACATTTCTTGTTGTCACGACCCATCGAGTATGCTTTATGTCATAAGCCATCTTTATGGGTCTAAAATCTTTCACCCTTTTGTCCCATGCTTCATCACTTTCACCGGTCTCCCGCACCGGTTCCACGGGCTTTGTGGGACACGGTTCGTGAGCACCCAAATCAACCTCGGCTATAGTGAAAGTGAAGTCAATCTTCCTCTTCCACTCAAGGTAGTTGTCTCCCTCGGTGGTGGAATCTCTCTCAAGGCGACATCGGGGAGGAACTACCTGAAATTACAATTCATATGAGGTGAGAACATAATATAAAATTTTCTTTGCAATAATTCTAAATCACCGTTGGGCGAAATAGAATTAATGTAGGCAACAACTATTAATCAAAATCATAATATTGCTATTAATCAACGTTGGTTAGAATAATAACAACATTATAATCACAGTAAAATTATCCATTTTCAAATATTAAACTCTCCCGTTGGTTCGAATTTAACAATGAAAACGATAATAACTTTAAATACGCAGCGAAAACTTTAACATTAATAATCAATTTTCCAGAAACATAAATGAACTTTACTGTAATCTGAACCAAAATTATCGTTGGACAAAATTTGGACAAAAATTTGAAATCAAACCGATGCAAAAACATCAAATTATGCTCAAAACTGTTTCTGGAAATTGAAAAAACAAAAATTACTTTTTCCTATTCAAATGGCCAATCTGGCCCAAAAATGCAGCCGGCCCAGTGACTCGGCTCCTTGCGCGCGCTCTCGTGCCGGGCGGCGGCCCAAATACCGGCCAGCCTAGGCGGCCGGACCACCGTCTAGCCCGCTTTGTCCTTTTTTTTTTTTTTTTTTTTTTTTTGTTCTGCTGAAACAAGTCGGCCCAGTCAAAAAAGATACGGCCCAGCAGGCCAAAACCAGCCCGGCCCACTCGCGGCGGCGGCCTCCCCCGCGCCCCAGGCCGTAACGAAGGCCTGGGCCGGGAAAGCGCCCTCCCGCCTGGGCCAAATCTGGCCCGGTCAGCCTGCAGCGGATCTCGTCCGTCCATCTGAGGGTTTCCTCATCCAACGGCCGAGCGCGGCTTTCGGTGGAACAAAAACCGTGGAGCATCAGCCACACCCAAAACCCTAGACTCATTTCACTTTCTCCTCCCCACTCTCTGAGCCGCGCCGTAGCAGAGCAGGAGAGGGCCACCGGCGGCGTCCATGGAGAGGTCCCGGCGGCGGCGAGCAAGGCGCCGCACCGGCGTCTCCCTCCTCCCCCCGATCTTGCTTTCTTTCTCCCTGCCTCTTCTTCTCACTCAGCACAGCAGCAGAGCAGCGGGCTGGCGGAGGAAAAGGGGTTGGCGCCGTCGCGGGACCCCTCGCCGGCGTGCGCGCTCGCCCGAGGCAGAGCGCGCCGCCGTCGAGCGGACGTGCGGCGGTGCCCGGTCATGCGCCCGAGGTGGAGGCCGCGCGTCTGGTGCTCGCGCTCTCACGCACGCCGGCCATCTGTTCCGCGCGCCGGCGAGCGGCGGCGGTCGGTCGGCGGTGAGCACAGGTAGGCCCGGGTAGGACCTCCCATCTCCTTTCTGTTCTTGCTTAGGGTTAGGGCTTCGAATCTTTTCCCTTTCCCGATCTGAGTCCTAGGGTTAGGGTTAGAGTCTTTCCCGATCCAGATCGAATCGGCCAACCTTTTCTCTATTTCTTTCCCCAATCTAGATCCACTGTCTAGTTAGGCGTCTGATACCATTGTTAGTTCATAGGATCACTAGCAGTGACATCTAGAGGGGAACAAACTCTGGGAATCGTTTGCAGTGAGAGAGAGAGGAAGAGAGAGTGGGTAGAGTTTACCAGAGGGCTTGACTGGAGTGGAGGAAGAGGATCCGGCGGCGGCGCTGCTGCCCTCGGCCATCGTGTCGAGGGAGAGAGGAGGGGCGACGTCGGGGAAGAAGGTGTTCGGCGCAGTGCAGTGGCGGCGGCGCGGAGGTGCTTCCCGTCACTGGCTGCGCCCCTCACTAGATCGGATTAGGGTTTTGTCGGTGGGTGTGGCGGCTCCCGGTGAACCTCGTACTCAGAGCCGCCGGCGCCCACCTCTTTATATAGCGCAGTGTGACAGGGGCCCTCCAGCCAAAGATGGGCTGGGTGCCCCGATCAGGGCGCGAGGTTCACAAGGGGCCCGAGTTGGGCCGTTGGGCCCAACTCGGGATTGAGATCATCCTAACAATGCCGTCATGGCGCCTTGTGATGATTGAGGACAGATCACAGGTTTCGCATGGCACACTTGCACTGACATATGCTGCTCTAGGAGTCTTCTGTGGGACCACTGGGACCTCCGCTGCCATTTGAACTCGGTCTGCATATGCAAACCGATCCATAGACAGTACTGTAAAACCTAAATTAAATGGTCGATTAGTAAGCGTTTACTCAGTCAGATTCACTACTAGAAATCTAGGCTTTGCCAAGTGCCAGTGGTTTTGTCGTGTGCCAAATATCGGGCACTCGGCAAAGAAGCTCTTACCAAGCCTAGGGCACTCAGCAAAGACCTTTTTTGCCGAGTGCATTTTTCTTGGCGATCAGCAAAGATATTTTTTAAAATACCTTTTGAGGCACTAAATTAACTCAAATAAAAAAAATTTCTACTACAATATTGTATAACTTCTTAAGATATAAAAACTTTATTTTGGTCATTTCTTCATTTAACAAATCAAATTGAAGAGAATGTTGTTAACAAAAAATACATATCTCTCATAAGTTTCATGAAACTAGAAGAGATATATAAAAGATTTGTGAGCAATATTAGAAGCATTATGTCGGATGAATAAATAACCATACAACCAAAGTAAACATTATAGATCTTGAAAAGTTATAGAATGTTGTAATTGGAAAGGTTTTCGTTTGAGTTCATCTTGTCATGCAAACTACATTTGAATTTTAAATTTTAAAATTTATTTTTTTCAAACGACTACAAATGAAAAAACACCCAAAATAAACCTTATAGATTTCAAAAAGATATGAAAATTTATAGATGACAACTTTTTCATTTGATGTCATCTTCAGGCAAAACTATATTTGATTTTCAAAATTTTTTAAACAATGAGAAAAACACTTGATTTGCTAAGATTCCCCGATCTGCCACTCGACAAACTAGGCCGGCAACTCACCAAAGGCCCACTAACCCACTCTCTCCCACTCCACTATATAAAGAAAAACCTAATCCTAACCTACCCCACTCTCTCCCTCATCCCGCCGCCCCGTCCCCTCCCCTGCAAGCTCGGTGTGTGTCATAGAAGCGGGCCGCGCGTCCGCGCTCCTCGTCATCTGAAGGTGGCGCCGCTCGGCCGGCCGGCCGTGGTCGTTCATGGGCCACGCTCGCCCACCTCTCCGCGCCCGGCCTCACACTGTTCCATCTCAGCGGTGGCGCCATCCCGACAGCGGCCGCGTGTCTCATACCCGTCCCGATGGTGGCCGTGGGGCCCATCCTCCCCGGCGGCAACGGGTTCCTGACCGGTGGTGGGCCTCATGCGGAGAAGGCCCCTCCCCCATCACCAGCGGCCGGTGTTCAGCAGCAGCCGCCCGCACGGCCGACGGCGGCGACGGACAGCAGCGGCGCGCAACGAGGTGTGGCGGTGCGTCGAGCAATGACGGCCCTCCACCACTCTACGAAGTCCCCGACGCCAGATCCTACGTCCACGACGTCACTGGCTAGATTCAGCGTTGATGGGCTTGCTGGGCCTTTGAAAGGTCCTTGTGTGGTTTTGGTAATTGAGTGACAACATTAGGTGGACTAATATGTGGTTGAGTGGAATTTCACAGGTTATTAGTCCATAGGTACATGTGTGTGAGCTATATATGCCATGAAGGAGAAATGGCTTTGAGTTGATGCAAAGCTCATACATGTGATGATGAAGGAGCATAATTCCATATGTGACATGACATGGAGTCATTTGATCAAGGTGGAGAAGATCAAGACAAGGCTTGGCTTGACGGACCGGTTGCGAGAGTGAAGGGCAAGTCGAGGACTTGGCGCCGATGGACCGACGCAACGGTGAAGAGCAAGTGACGTCAAGATCGATGGACCAATACGATCACGTGATGATATGGAGTGGATCATATTATTCTTGATTGGTTGGTGCATATGTTGCATCGGCATCGACGAAGATGGAATGAAATGCGCAAGGCAAAGGTATATTTGTAAGGCATTTCGTTTTACCGGTCTAAGTTGAGTAGAGAAGTGCTAGACCGGGTTTAGGATTGATAACCGTACTATAAAGAGGGGAAGTCTTTTAATTGCATCGGTTATCTAGTGTCACTAAAATAAATTGTCTTTTGCATTTGCATTGGGGTTAGTGGCTTGATGAGAGGGGTTATCTTTGGATGAAAAAAATATCTATTGGATATATTCAAGAAGTGCAGCTGTATGTGATCGGAGCAGATATCAAGTCCAGAGAAAGGAGCTGCCTGTGCCCGGACCGAGTTTCAGAACCAGAGCTTGCATGCTCGAGTGGCCGGACCAATTATCTGAACCAGAGCTGCTGCGGCTGTTTGCTCCGCCCGTTGTCTCGTGAGAAGGAAAAGGCTAAGGGCCTATGCATGCTGGCATGCTCATTTGAAGGAGTGGAGCGGTGCCGTTGCTCATCTTTTTGGCCAGGAGGTGGAGATGCTTCATGCTTGCCTTGCATGCTTGCAGGAGGAAAAGAGAGTACGTGTGCTGGCCATTTATTTGCAAATGCATGCATATGAATCGATGATGGAAAATCGATTATGCGTATGTGGCCATGCCATGGCTAGGGAGCACGCTTGCCTATTTCTGGCATTGGGTCCAGCGCAAGTGAGTTGAGAGAGTGGAGCATCGTGTTTCTGCTCTCGTTAATTAGCTGCGGGGCCCATGTATAATTAGGATTGGAGGCATGGCGCTGTTGCTGAACTTGTCGATCGGCTGTCCGCCTGCTCTTCGCTGCTGGGCCGCCTGCATCGCTAGGCCGTGCTGGATTGCTCGTTTGCGGGCTGGGGCCTTGCTGTGCTGGCGCCGCTGGGAGGCCTGCTCGGCTGCGTGGGCTGCTGCGCCACTTGCTCGGCCGAGTGGACCGCCGGATGCTGCTGGTTTGCTGCTGCTAGCTACTACGTTGCTTTGCTTCCTTCGTGAATCAGAGAAGTGTTGTGTAAGCAGAGGAGCGTCGTCTTTTCCTTCCACCCGTTGGCGTGTGTGCCAGAGGAGCTCGTGGTGAGCAGCGGTCACGGCAGGAAGGGGCCAGTAGCCGTTGGGAGCCGTGGACCACACCAGCAGGGAGTTAAAAGGCCGAGCGGCACCTCTCCTCAATCGCTCTCTCAGCCAGTGAGCCTCTCTCTCCCTCATTCTTACCTTTGGAGAGCAAGTTCTAGGGTTCATCCTCTTCTCATCTCTCTTCCATGAATTAAGAAAAAAATTCTAGAGAGAGTAGAGAGCCCTATGTGGGTGTGGTTGAGAGATTGAAGATCCACCTCCCCCTTTGTGTTCATCTCAAGCCTAGGGCTATTTTGAGAGGGGATTTGGGGAACCTAGTGCATGCATTTGTGATTCAATTTGGTGGCACTAGGTGGTGATTGTAATTGAAGATTTCTTGTTACTCTCAGTGATTGCCATCACCTAGACGGTTTGGTGGATTGTGACTCCGTTGAAGCACGCGTGAAGATTGTGCGGTGCTCCGGAGGAGGATTTGTGAGGGGTTGTTGTGGTTCCCCAGCGGAGTGCCAAATTCCAACTCTATTGGATTGCTCGTGCCATTGAGTTACCACACTTGTGCGTGTGGGTTCGCTTGCGGTGCCTTGCGGGGTGTGCCTTGAAGGGCATTGGCTTGAGGGCCAAATACCGGAGGAACCACCCAAGGTGTTGGTCGGCACAAGAGGACGTAGCTTGGTGGCAACCAAGTGAACCTCGGTAAAAATCGCGTGTCAACATTGTCTACTCTTCTCGGTGGTTTGCAATTTTCATACACAAGCCTTGTATTTACTTTTATATATTTATATAGCTTGTGTAGTAGCTCTTGTAATTAGTTAGCTTTCGTAGCTTGCTAGTTACCTTCTTGCTTAGTTTGTGTAACTAAGTAAATTGAGCTTTTGGGTTAGGCTTGTGTAGCCTTGTCCTTAAGCATTTTAGTGTGTTTAGGTTGGCTTTGTGCTTTTGCTCACTAGAATTTGTATAGGTGCTCCCCCGGTGTGAAAAGTACTAGTTGTTTAGGTTTGTATGACCTTGCAAGCTAGAGTTAATTAGGAGAGCACTTTCTAGCCTAGCACCTTATATTCTTGTTTAGGATCTTTTAAATAAGGTGCTTCTAGAGTTATAGATAGAGGGGTGTAGTTTTTGCTAGTCCGATAGATTTAATTCCGCATTTATTCTGTCTAGCCTACACGATTAATTTTAAAAAGGACAATTCACCCCCCTCTAATCCGCCATCTCGACCCTACAGCCTTGTGGATGGGCTTGACGAGTTTTCTATTTTTTTTATTTTTTCAGAAAATCACTCGGCAAAGGTCCTTTAGGGTGGCCCTTTGCCGAGTGCAAATGGCTTACTCGATTCCAGTAGTGATTTCAATGTTTGTTGGTGTGTAATGACAACGCG
The DNA here is from genome assembly GCA_018135685.1 of Themeda triandra. Classification (NCBI taxonomy): domain Eukaryota; kingdom Viridiplantae; phylum Streptophyta; class Magnoliopsida; order Poales; family Poaceae; genus Themeda; species Themeda triandra. The sequence goes on along the minus strand of JAENPR010001060.1, from coordinate 184,873 downwards.
AGGCAATGAGCCCACACGTTCTGCCAGCCCTGCTTGCTGCTGCCTTGCTACACGCTGGAGCCTGGAGCAGAGCCCAGCTGGGACTGCTGGTCTGCGAGTCCACACGAGGCGCGTGGCTCAGGTGAAGCACGAAAGGTCTGGCAATGGCGAAGGAGTTAAGGCCAAATTGGGCCGGAACTGGGTGGACTGGATTTTGTGGCCTATAAATAGTCATTTCGTTTCATTTTTGTTGACATTTAGGAGAGCGGAATATTCCTTAGTTTAAGGCTGCCGAATACTGTTTTTTCTTGTTTTATGTATTTTCCTAAAAAATAAAATGATACCTATAAAATCCATATATAGTTTCTACCTTCCAAAGAGCTCTAAGGGTTAGAATGAGAGGTTTTGTTATTTGATGGAGAAATCTGTCTTTGTAATCACAAAGATTTGGTGGCCTATTTTGATTTTTCCCTCCAAAACACTGTATAGACGCAACACACACTCACACTCATTTTACCTATAAGAGCACCTCTGAAAGATTGGCAAGAATCGATGGACATGTAGCTTTCCCTAGAAAAGTAGCACTTTTGAAACAAATGGCCCTGTTCGTTTGATCTACCAGTGCTTACCAGCCAGCGATTCAGCAGCGTTTTTCTCTCATAATAAATTAGTAGTAACGGCAATCAGCCAACAAGAAATGACCAAACGAACAAGGCGGTGTCAGACAACCACTGAAAATAGCTCTAGATCTAATTAAGAATCTAAGAAAATACGAATTTTCCATGTCAAGAACTTGGATGGACATAAATCTATCTAAGAAATTTAACTACCTGATGTACGTTAAGTTCACAATTTAAAGTGTGTGAGAGAATTATCTTTTTTTTGTTCTGAAAAGTTTTTGACTTACTAACCAAACAAATTAACTAGCTGATCTACATTTTGCTCACTATTTAAAGTGAAAGAATTATCTTTTTTTGGCCTTGAAAATTTGTTAACTATTAGCCAAGATCGCGGTGACCAAGCGAGTAGAGATTTTCGTCATGCAGCGGCTAGGACTGATCTAGAGGACACCAATGGAGACGGCAAAACAGAAGTACGAGGACATGTACGCCGCGGACCCAAGCACTTCACACGTGGAGGCAATGCGAGAGCACTTTCCCGATCTGCAGCGGATGCGGAGGCGCCACACCCGCCGTGCATGAGCATACCGCTGATCTATGGATCAAAATCGGGGCATGCAACCTTGGTTTTTAGTGCATAAGTACTCCCACATAGAGCATTTATGAGACGGAGGTTACGTTTCATGTGATATCTTCTCCTCACCACTTTGCGCTATGTTGTGTTTGTAAAACTTTTTTACTTCACGTACTCAAAAAAGTTGTTATAAATCAATTTCTAAAGTTATTTTTGTTAACTTTTTTATGGGTGATATACAAACCAAAGTAATGCTGATTGGCTGACACCTAACGCACATCTCAGATCATTACCAACATGTAATATTTTGATTTTTCGATGCTAACTGCGCATGCCGCGCACATCACATGTATTTTTTCTTTTTGAGGGGACGCACACATCTGTAATACTATATTATGCTACTCAGGTTACGCAATCATGATCAACATGTTTGACTTTCCTCAAAACAAAATCATGGACACGGATTTCGCATCTGCCCGCCGACGCTCGCTGCGAGCCATCTGCGCCACCATGGGAATGTGGGTTGTAAGCGAAAAAAAAGAAAGAAGAAAACAGCAGGCGAGGTCCAAAAGAAACCAGTTGGTCCATTAGACAGGGACAGAACGAAATATGACATCATGGACTGAGCCGAATGGAGAAAGAATTAAGAATTTTTTTTGGTACTTTGCATGTTTGGTTCACACCTCCTAAACTAAAATGAACTAAAATATTTTAGTCATTTTTAGTTTCTCTTGAGTGACTAGTAAAACTAAAATGTTTTATCATCTTCGAGTCAGTTTATTTAGCACTTGAATCCCCAAAGTGACTAAAGTTTAGTTCACTTTAGTTTAGGAGGTGGGAACTTTAGTTGTCACTTTAGACAAACTTCGATCTAGAGCAAAAGTCATAGTTGTCAGAATTGTGATTCTATCATGCAATTTCATTACATTATTTTCTTAAAAAATTGAGTCGAGTCTCGATTAGCTTCCATAGAATACATTTTTTTAATGATTCTACTCCTACGATTTGCGATCCCATAATGTTGGAGTTAGGATTGGATTTATAGGATTGCGATTTTAACAACCTTGTTGCCTCCAGTACCGAATAGAAGTTGTAATTGTTTTACCTCTTCTCTTATGGGCTTGTTTGCTTCAGTTTTGAATTCTTAAAAACAAGTTTTTGCCTTTAGTCTCTGAAATCTGAATTCTAAAGAAAAAAATTAATGCGGTGTTTGAATCCCCTAGTTTTTAAGAATTTGAATTCATATAGAATCTGTCTACTCTATATCCGGCTATTTTAAGCCTAATTCATAGCCGGCTAAAATGAAAGCCTAAAATAGCCGGATTTCAAAGGATTCAAAATCCGGCTATTTTTACAGACCAAAATAGCCGGATCTCGATAACCATCGATTTATATCTAATGGACCAAATTTAAACGAAAATTTATATTAGAAAACTAACAATAAAAATCAAAAAATAAATGCCAAAATACATAAAAATTGACATTCGAATACAATCAATCGATTTGATTTACATGAATCAAAAAAGAAATTTACATCAAAAAATATTACAAAAATATGAAAAAAAATAGTGGGTATGAGAGCAATTTTGATACCTACAAAAGTAATTAAACATGAGCATTTCTAAGATTATTACACATTATGAACACTTTTGCCCTAACAAATAATCTGAATCTAAACCACCAAACATACAAAAATGATCCAAATTCACGAAGACAGATCAAAGAAAAAATCTAAAATGGACAAGATGGTGAATATGACACATGCAAATTGTTTCAAATTAACAGAGACTTTTTTCTATGCTTGACATATGACAGATTGTAGAAAAAGTCCAAAATGCACAAAATGGTGAAGATAGCACATGCAAAATGTTGCAAATTAACAGACTTTTTTCTATGCTTGACATATGACAGATTATAGAAAAAGTCCAAAATGGACCAAATGGTGAAGATAGCACAGGCAAATTGTTGCAAATTAAACATATTTATTCTATGCTTGAAACATAACAGATTATAGAAAAAGTCCAAAATGGACCAAATGGTGAAGATGAAACATGCAAATTGTTGCAAATTAACAGACTTTATTCTATGTTTCACATATGACAGATTATAGAAAAAGTCCAAAATGGACCAAATGGTGGAGAAAACACATGCAAAATTGGACCCAAATAACAGATTTTTTAAATTTATAGTAATAAAAACCTAAGTTTACATCAATCTAGCACTAAACTTACAATCAAAAGTTGATGTAATTATTATTAAACAACATTGTAAACTATACTTACCAAGCATTGGAAGCAGTTTAAACAACATTGTTTCTGTTTCCTAAGTAGTTTTGCTTTGGTAAATGAAGCAATCAATAGCATGAATTAACTTAGAAAAGAAGAGAAAAAACAAACCTGGGATAACCAAAGTTGCTGCACAGATTAAACGAGGGCATACCTCTTACACCGAACCACAACAGAACCTAGCAATAAAAAAATATGGACTGATCAATGAAATGCGAGAAGGTGATAACTAAATTTAGACAGATATCCGATTAATGGACAATTGAAGGGCTGTTTCATTCTTTATTTCATATTGAGGTAAATAAAGCAATCTGAATAGCAAGAATGAACTTAGAAAAAAAGAAAGAGAAAAAACAAACCTGGGAAAACAAAAGTTGCTTTGCACAGATGTAACAGAGGCATACCTCTTACACTGAACCACAACTGAACCTAGCAAGAAAATAATTAAATTGGATCATGCATTCAGAAAAGAAAAGCACAAAGAATTTTTCAATGAAAAGGAAGAGAACAAATTTATATGCTTTACAATACAGGTAACCTATATTTACATGTGCCAAACAATAAACTTACAATGACAAATATGCTGTAAATAAAATAAAATGCCAATGTAACTACTTAAATAGTAGCAATTCAAGCATTTCAAGGAGCAGCCATCAAGATTACTAAAACTTACCAGGATTAGGTTGGATCTGGCTACTCAAAACTTCATGCAACATTCACAACAGTCCCACATTCTAGAATGACCCACCATTAAATAGAACCTAAGAACAAATTAATTAGTAAAATATATTTGAATTGAAGATAAGAACCTACAAGATTGTTTCATGAAGACACAAACATGTAGACCAGAAAATTGAAGTAGACAAATAGCAAGAGCAAATATACATCTTTCAAAACAATTATCATTGAAAGGCGAGAGATGAAAAAACCAATCATATATATATCGCAGACTATACATATTTTAGTATGCGTACATAGAAACGATTGGACCAAATGGGGGATAAACCGGATATTTTAAAGGGATACAAATGACCATGATCAAGATTTACATTCTTTGGGAAAATAAATTTACATGAGCCCACCAAGTAAAGTTACAATCAAATAAATATTGTAAATAATGAGAAATATCATTGTAACTTTGAATTGATTAGCAATGTAAGGATTACAAGGATACTAACCTTAGGTAACTAATCTCTGATCCTCCTGTAGAAACCCTGAAAATACATAAAACATAAAGGTGGAAACTCAAAATGTAGATAATCGAAAAGGTTACAGCATGTGTAAAAAATACATAAAAGAGAACACCAACCTGCTGATTCCATACACACAATTCTTATGGCAGCCAATAATAGAACACAAACCTGCAAATGACTATAGAAAAACAGGAAAAATAAGTTTTCACCCTCCTCCTTTACCAGGGCTTGGGACCTGCTACTTTGGGGCACACAAAAGAGAATGTGACCCCCAAAGTAGGCGGAGTTAAAAACTTAAACCTGCAAGCATAACATCATACATAAACAAAAATATAATAGGTAGCAGAAATATGAAATGTAAAAATTATTACAATAACTGATAATGTATCAAAGAAAAGTTCAAAACATCAAACACAACAGAATGTAAATGGAGAACACTAGAAAGTTTGAAGTACTAAAGATAACACAACATAAAGATGAAACAAACAACATCATGGGGCAATCGACGGCAAGCATAGCTCGATAATGATCTGCTTCGGGCGAACAATGACACAAGGATGCGATAGAATGACATGGAGTGGCCCGCAACTTTGAATGAACGACCCGCCATCAAATTGGCATCGGCCTCCGATGGAACCTTCACATAAACAGATGAATTGCCCGAATCAAAGACTAGCTTGCAAAGTGGCGAGATATTCAAGCACCCGATTCCGCTTGAGGACACGAGCAACTAGCTTCACCGGATTGTCGAAAAGCGGCTTCACTGGATCATCGATAGGAAACCCTTTGCGGCAATCGGTTCAGACGATCCCCAACTTCTAAATCCAAGTTGTTAATAACAAGCAAAGATACAACTTCAACATTGAGATGAAAAGAAACGAAGCTTCGGGATCAAGAGAATTCTTCTTAGATACAACCTAGAAACAAATTAAAAGACATATAAGCTCACTTAATAAACTACCAAACATAAAATACATAGTGGAAATTAGCAAACATGGATATGAGAGTTAATAATAAAAACAAGAAATACAAAAATGAATATAATCACCATACCTTGACCTAACAAGAATGTCATTGAAAGATCGGCAAGAATCAATCCTTCGGACAATACTTTCAACAACATAAACGAGATAGCACGCGTTATCAACACCAATCTTGAAAGGTCTAAGTTGATGTGGGCGAGATGAACTTTTAGCTAAGGCATAAACAACCCCATCAATATCATCAAGACAAAACTTCAACTCATTAACTGGCTGTTTTCATTGTAGGAGGCTTGCGCTCAATAAATTTCAAACCGGCAGCAACAACGAAACCTTATCGATAGTAGCAACAATCGCGGGAGCGGTGTGGAGCCCGAATGCTATCATGTTAGACTCATGGGACCGAGATTCAAACCAAGAACTTCAAAGACATATTCGAGAAACAGCCTTCTCTTTCATAATTGAACCCATCTAAATAAAAATAAAACAAAGTAAAAGTAATATTAGAGAATGAAACGAGACTAAACATATCTACATACATAACAATCAAGTAGAAGATGCATTAATACAAAAGTGTCTAAATAGACAAATGGAGTTGTTTAACATAATAGACACATGGAACAAATAGACTAGATTAATAAACATAAATGACATAAACCCAATATGCAAATTTATGTTATTGGAAACATAAATTTACACCACCAAAAGAACTAAACTTACAATGATCAGATCAGTGTAAAATAATATATGGCGACACTGTAATTGTAGGTCAAGAATAGTAGTAGCAATAACTACAACAAATAGAGAAAGAAAACAAGGAAGAATAAATAAATAACTTCCAAGGATTTAAGATCTGAACCAAAAATATTTAATTTATTTTACCAACTAATTGTCAATCTTAGTGCTAATAGTGAATTTTACATAGAGATACAGAGAGAGGGTGAGAGAGAAAAGGAAAAGAGAGACAATGAGACACAGTAACAGAATTATTCTTATGACTGACACAAAGCAAATTGATCCAAATTAACAGAATTATTCTATGCCTGACATATGACAGATTATAGAAAAAGTCCAAAATGGACCAAATGGTGAATAATGCACAAGCAAATTGTTGCAAATACACGGATTTATTCTATGTCTGACATATGACAGATTAAAGAAAAAGTCCAAAATGGACCAAATGGTGGAGAAAACACATGCAAAATTTGGGCCCAATTAACAGATTTCTTCATTTGTACTTTTAATCTTCTTTATTTCTAATAGAGGTAAATGAAGCAATCTGAATAGCATGAGTGAACTTAGACAAGAATGCTTGCCAGAATAAGAGAGAAAATTACTGAGGCATAGTAACAGAATAAGAGAGGGTGACAGAGAAAAGGAAAAGAGAGACATTGAGACACAGTAAAAGAAAAAGAAAGAAAAAATCCAACAGAGAATGGAATGGAGGGGAATGGGGTGATGACGGTGACATAGATAGGAAACGACATAGAAACGAGGCAAAGAGAAAAAAGCATCAGAAAAGTGTCGAGCATTACCTCAGAGAAAAGGACCACGGGGATCCAAGTTCAGATACAAAGGACGACGGAGAAGTAAAGAAAAGTGAAGATGGAATGAGAATGAGGGAAGGGAACCAGGTATTTAAGGAGAAAAACAACGAGGCAGTCAACAAAAATGAAAAGGCAGTAAAGGAGGGATAGGTGGAGTAGATGGTAATGCATTGAATGAAATGGTCAAAGACCACAGGAACCGTTCAAGTTCCCAAAAAAAGAAAAGCCCTCGGTTGGACCATGCATTGAAAATAAGAAAAGCCCACAAGGCCCACTACATTGAAATAATAGAAGCCCAATACATAAATTATATGAGAAAAGCCCAAAAAGCCCACTTCAATGCGAATAAAATAGGAAAAAATAATCAAAGCCAATAAGGCCCACTTGACTCAGAAGAACAACAGAAGAAAGGCCCATAGGAAAAATTACAACAGACAAAGAAAGGCCCATGGTGTTTACCCATGTAAACAGACAAGGACAACTAAAAAGGAATATGATGAAAGATGTAAGGGGGGAAACGAAAAAACTCCTAACTTGGAGACCAAGAAGATCGGAAGAAACGATTCCAAAGGTCCGGAGGAGAGGGGAAGGGAAGGAAAACTTGCTGCGATCAACCAAACGAGGCACCAAATAAGTCCACATCGAATTGGGAGGGGAGGGGATCGAGGGGACGGAAACAGGCATGCAACCTCCAGATCCATCACCGATTGGGAGCTCCACCAAAGGGAGGGAATCAAGGATGGAACCTACAGATAATTCTGTGCATCTTTCTCTCGCATCAACAAGCGGGAAAATCACGAGGTAAGTACATCAAATTTTAGATAATCTAAGCCATATCATGTGATGTTAACTAACAACCGGTCAATTTCTCTCGAGAATCCTTCCCAGACAAGCGAGATCCGAGAATATGTTTGAAGAGATCATGGGAATCTAACCAACGAGATGCAACACACGATTTTGGCTATATGACAAAGAAATCCATTTGCGAAACATACCAAAAAATCTCGGCCAATCAATGGCGGCAAGATATGCGGATGTATACAACAATGAGGTACTATACGAACCAAGAATATAGGTTAATTAAAGCAATGTAGATAAAAAATGAGGCATTACACTCATCGAACTAATACTTGCGGTGACATCACCATTTCAATGATAGGACAGTAATTGTAATCGAATGCGAAAAGGAGCCCAAGCAATGGATCATCGGGATACTATGGTACACATCAATGGACCCAATCTCGTAAAGTAGAAAGATTCAAAGATAACTTATTTGCATACTCAATATAATGAAAAGTCATACACATATGATAACCGATCCGGGCATTACACATGAACAGACCAAATTTTGCATACACGGGAACAAATCCATTTGGAGGAACACCATCGGGAACCATGACAAACGAGATCCTAGACCGGCTTCTAATGACGAGCATCATGAAGGTATGAAATAACACAGAAACAAGAAAGAAACAACATCGGTTTGGTTAACATGAACACAACTAAATATATTTATGTTGACAGGGCAACGCATCGACAATATGCAAGAGGGAATGGAGAAAAGGCACATGCGGGAGCAAGTTCAAATATTGAAGCAACATCGTTGAAGCAAAAGAATACACATCGGTACACAATTGCAGGGAATAACTTGGTAAGAACAAAGAAAAACTACGGTCAGACATATATTTACATTGCCCGACGAAACAATAAAAATAACTCCATTTGGTATTCGACACGGAAAGCTTAAATGGGCTATGGATAGATCAAGTAAGAAACTCCCAAGAAGAAACAGAAATGGTAATCACGAAAAGTTTACAATACCCTAGAGTACAAATTTACAGTGCAATGTTTCACAACTTACATCAACATTGGTAGTGTAAATTACGTGATTTCCGACGAAAATTCTTGAAACATGTAACAGAGACAACCCAAGACATGCAAGTAACATTTACAAGTATGATGCTTGGAGGAGATATCAATAAGGTAAGAAAAACCAACATAATAGATAAATAAGGTTGCGATAAAAATAATATTGCCAAATCACAAATTTTAGTTAATGTAACATTTCTTAATGACATCATGACATTGCGAATTGAATTCAACGAGATAGATGCAAAGGGATTGAATGCAACAATTTCGACGGAGAAACAGACATACAGGTAAAGATTGTGTAAAAAGACTAAGAACAAGGAACTATTGAAACCTAGATGATTACTAACAAAAGTTTCTTACTCACCAAATTACAGAGCTTATGGAGGACAGCTGGGTTTAACAGCAATTCTGAATGCTCATCATCAATACTCCAAGTAAGATTCTAAAAAAGAAGTAAACTCAAATTACATTTCCAGCTATACAAAAACAATGATATTCTACAAAGCATACAAATACTAAAACATTTATTGAAATCGTATATTTCAGAATCTCTTATGACAAATTGGGATACGTAAGAGTTACGAATATGATGAAGACCTTTGGCAAAATAGAATCTTCGACACCATGGAAATAGACACGCGTAACAAGCAACAACGAGTTGTCTAAACACTAGTGCAGAAACAGGGCCAAGTGAGGGAATACAGGCAGAAGAGATTGAGAACGCAGAAGGGAATGGAAATGAAGAACTTACCGAAGAAGAGATTGAGGAATTCATAATGAAGGAGCAAATAGCAGCTACTGAAGGAAACAATGCTGATCTTGAAAGCAGGTTCACACCGCAGATGGGGCAGGAGTTCCAGACCCAAGAGGAAGCGCAGAAATTCTTTGACTTCTATGCGAATTGCGGGCTTCGAAACAACTGTTGTACGCTATACGGGACAGAAACAGAAAAGGGAAGGTGAGGTGACAAAAGTTACAGTGAAGTGTAATAGGCATGGGAAGCCCAAAGGAAATAAAGGAAAAGAGAAAACGACAGAAGAGCTAGAGCAAGAAGTAGATAAGGAAGTAGGAAAGAAGAAGGGACCAAAAAGGAAAACAAACCTGATAGTAAAAACAGACTGCCCATGCGTCTTTGTGGCAAAAGAAGAAGGTGGCATTTGGTCAATCATCGACCGACTTGGAACATAACCATGAGCTACATCCAGGTGGAAACTTCAAAGGACACAAGTATATGACTGAAATGGAGAAGTTGATGATCAGAACTTTAAATGAGAGCAACATACCAACAAGGAAGATGATATCCATTCTGTCTCATCTTAGAGGAGGGCCTAATGCACTGCCTGTCAAAAAGAAGGATGTGAGCAACTACAGAACTAAAATAAACAGAGAGGTTAAAGGGACAGACATGAGCAAAGTAATAGAAAGCTTCATAATCAAGAAGACCAAAGACCCATCATTCTTCTACAAATTAGACCTAGATGATGACAAGAGACTGAAAAACTTATTTTGGAGAGATGGATCATCACTGAGATACTACGCAGAGTTTGGAGATTGCGTCAGCTTCGATACAACATACATGACAAACAAGTACAGGCTGCCCTTCGCACCATTTGTAGGCATCACAGACATTCACGTACATGCATATTTGGATGTGCATTCCTATGTGATGAGACTATAGAGACATTCAAATGGGTATTCAACACATTCCCGGAATCAATGGGAGGGAAACACCCGTGAGCCTATAATTACGTACTGTGACAAAGCGATGAGGGCAGCAATAGAAGAGGTCATGCCAAATACAAGACACAGAACCGCTGTTCCATATCAAGACTAAATGCTACAACAAGAACATAAAAGTATTCGCAAAAAACATGACGATGAGGTGAAGCTATATGATGAGTTTGAAGACATAGTAAACAACCGTGTCACGTAGCATGAATTTGAGGAACTGTGGACCAAGATGATTGAGGAAAAATCACTACGTAACAACAAGTACTTCTCAAAAATGTGGGAGACCAGGAAAAGATTCATCCCCGTGTACTATAAAAGTGATTTCTTCCCATTCATCCGGACCCGGCAAGAAGTGAGGCAACTAATGCAAGAATCAAGGAGAACGTGGGGCCAACATACGGTATTATCGCTTCATCAAGGAATTCAACAGGCTAATAGAAGGAATTGACAGGGCAGAGAACCTAGAAGACCAAGATAGCATTGAGAAGAGGCCTAAGGAGCTACCGTTTGGATACACAATAGAGCAACAAGCGCAAGAGTTATACACAAGGAATATCTACAAAAATTTCAGATTCACCGCATGCTACTTCCAAACTAGCTTGCAAAGAAACCGAAATAGGCAAATCATTTGAAGTATGGCACGAAGCAATCAAGTGCACAAGATTCATAGGATAAGGAATTACATTGTGCTCACCGACTCGACGAAGGAAATGAAGAATTTAACCGCATTTGTGCAAAGTTCAAGGATGGCATCCTATGCTCCCATATCCCGAAAGTCATGATAGAAAAAGAAATCAACAAGATACCGTAGAAGTACATCATTGACAGATGGAGGAAAAAGGAACACAAGTTGAACCGACATAGGAGAGAAAATGATGCGGTTCGGACAAGTTCAATCCTTAGATTCAATGTCTTTGTCAAGAAAGTCAACACTATAAATTCAAAAGCATCAAAGATGGAGGAGGCTACCAATTACCTTATAACGAAATGGAGAGGCTTGAATTGGACATAGATGCGATGCTAGCAACTCAAGATGATGGAGATGCTCACATTGAACAAGAAACAACCAATGAAAATGCATTGAATGAAATGGCAGAAGTAATTCTTGATCCGAGAGGCGGCAATTCCAAAGGGAAGGCCGAAGATCCAAAAAGGATGAAGACTAAAATAGAAGTTGTCAAGAACAAGATGAAAAAAGCACAGAAAGGAAGAAGAAGACAAATCAAACCACAGGTAAAATAATTATACAAAAAGGCTTGATGATTCACATCCAAGAAAGAATAAAATAAGAAATTGGAAAAAAATACATTACTAATGATGTTTGTACATTCGATGACAGGGTCGCCGACAAAACCAAAAGCCAAGAGAATGAAGAAAGGGACAAAGAAAAGCAATGAAGCGGAGAAGAACAAGTAGAAAAATGGAAGGAGGAAGAAATGCCAACAATATGAAGATCCAAGACATTATTATTATGTAATGGCTTTAAATGTAATAGAGTAATAGACATATTTGGTGTATCTCGGTTCGATGTGTAACTATGCACATCATCACAAACATATCAAATGTGCACGATATTAACTAGTACTATACTATATAGTTCGGAGATAATATGTAGCCTTTATCGAGAAAAGCAAGGTGAAAATGTGCGAACGTAAGATTGCAGCCACACGCAGAGAAGCTACTCGCGAAACATCAATCCGAAAACAAGTAAAATAATATAATGAAGAGTAAATTAAGAGGAAAAATAACGTAAAGCTGAAAAATATAAAAGATAAGGCAAATCAACATACCGAATCAATGTCAAAGGAGGTAACAAGTTGCTTCGCACCAGTTGTTCTTAGGATTCCACAAAGATTTCATTAGTTAACTTGACTCGAGATTTGAAATGTCATCACAAATTAAGAAAGCACACAAGTTTGTCCTTGGAGACGCCCAATACTCTAGAAACATCAAGATGTAGATTCCCGAATCAACACCGAAAAAAAAAATTCGTTAGGAAAAAATATAGAAATGTGAATCGAGAGACATTAAGAACAAATCCACAATATGAATACATACAAATCATATGGAGAGTGCTTTGGAGCAACAGGATATTTAACTTCATATCCTTCAAATTCCATATCACGTTTGACAAAGTGATCCCACCAAGTACTTGAATTCTGAATCTAAAAGACACAACAAATTATAAATGAATTAGTATCGCATTAGCAAGTAGAGAAATTAATTAGTAACAGAGAAAGCAAAAACAAAATACATAAAAATTAACAGTTAGAAATCAATGGAAAACATAAAGAAACATTCAAAAAATTTATTCAATGAAAATTTGGAATTTATAATACTGAAATCCAAAATTTACATCACCCTACCACTAAATTTATAATCACCAAATTGATGTAAATATTATAGAACGACATTGTAAATTTGTATTAATTAGCATTGAAAGCAATTTTAGCAACCGACCCGAGTTACCTAATCACTATGTAAGCAAAAATCTATCAAAACATATAGATATCCAAATTTTGTAATATGTAAAGAAAGATTAGAGAAATAAATTACACATAGTTAAAGTATTCGAGGAACAAAATCAGATGACCAACTCCAACTACATCTCACAGATTTTAACATTCAGCATGCACAGGTGTACAAGGCAAACATATAGTGCAATCAAGAAATCCCCATGTTATTTGTAGAAATTCACTATGTGACAAACTCCTAAGAGACAGTGCTTTCCGAGATACTTTCTGAGCCAACAGCAAAATATGATATCTAAACACAGAGACACAATATCTGAAAGCAAAAGAAAGAACGACAACAAAAAGAAATAAGAAGGAAACTGAAAGAAATGAACACATACCATATGTTCCCTCACATATATATGGTAGCCATGGTCTTCACCATAAAATGGATCCAAGAAAAGAAATAAATGATCCTTGTTATCAACAACAAAAACGAACCAAGATCCCGATATTCACCGGGAAGTACAACTGCAAGAAACAACGAAAAAGAGTAAAAAGTTAACATGAGAAAAATACAATTGCTAGATGCCCTTTCCAAAATATAATTACAATGTATAGGAAAGTAAGAAGTTTAAAGATACCATATCACAAATAAAGAGGCCTAGACTTTGGAGATAGGGTGAAAGATTTGGTTAGGCTTTCAATATCCGCTTCATCATGATGTTTGAGGAAATTTTCCTTAAATATTTCAATGGAATCGAATATGTAAAAATTTAAATGAAAAACACAGACATAAAGCAAATAAAGAAGAATAGGCACTTACGGCGGATTAGGAAAGAAGTAATGACACTTGGATGCATGTGGGTGAGCATCGTATGCGAAAAGATAGATGAAAACCGAAGCGTAGAGACAAGTAAAATTTTTCATCTCACCACGAGGCTTCATAGACTCACCAAGGCACCAAAAAGTACAAATGCACTCCACTAAAGAACAGCATTTTCACCGCAGAGATAACTACAATTAATATTCATCGCAAACAAACTACGTAATATGAAAATAACAAGAAAAGATTAGATAACTTACTTGCTATAACGACTATCGGCCAATGCACGATAGCTTTGTAATTGTCAATCGAGATTTTGAAACTTTGAACCTCTCTTGTACATTCTGAAATTCACTGCCAAAAATACGAGTTGGATGAACCATTCTTCTTGGTCCATGAGGTGGCACTTTACCACCAGTTGAGGAATCCTTGGACTTGAACCCTGATGGGCCAACCAAACCATCAGAATGGTTAGAAGCTTCAAATGGAGAGCCACGAGTCTGGTTCAAACTCAAATTTTGAGATTGTGAGCTCTTCTTTGATTTATCCAGATTAGAATTGTACAGAGAATCACTCTTTGCAGCATCACTTCTAACTTTCTCAAAGAAAAAGACCTATATCCAAGTGCAAACAACAGGAGAATTGTCCCGTATGAAAAACAAAGTGTCAAAAATTATTAGAGCAAATGAATTGTAAAAGAAACATGACTACCTTGTCAAGAGATAGAAAGAATAAGAAAAGAGAGGAGAGAAATGGATGCAAAGACAAAGATAAAAAACATCATTGATTCCGCATTCAAAAAACAACACCCACGTACAATAGACCCACGAGATACAACTACAAGACCAAGATGTTGTAAAGACAAAGGGAAGAGAAGCAAAGTCAAACAAAAAAGGCCAATGCCACTTGGTTGAGGAATTAAAGAACCAAAATAAACAATGGATAGACAAAAAACTAACCTTTTCTTTTGACGTAGAACCATGACGTTTCTTCTCGAGAAAGATGAAGGGCGGGGAAAACAGAACCGGCTTGGGAATATTAGGAGTTATAAGAGGAGATTCTTCATCAGAAAATGGTAGACTATGCATAACCAAATAACCCTGCAGGGAAGAAGAAAAAGTAAAAATACAAATAACTATATTTTATGATTGCAAGGAAAATTAAAAACAAAAAAAGGAGAGCATAAACCTCATCTAAATGATTAGCAGATGGTTTTGAGAGCCTTGAGCAAACTGCAGATAACAAAAATGAAAATATGAAACAGAAATCTAAGTGGATAACATTTAGAAAAACACACAAATAACTTGAAAAGAAAATAGAACACGAAATGGAATACCTTAGAGGGTGTTAACTTCGAACGATGACGAAATGGAGGAGAAAGTGAACTAGGAACAAGATTCTCCTTCTCAAGATCAATTACATCCTCAACTAACTCAGAACGATTGGAACGAAGAGCCGAATGATTTACAATATTGGTCCTATCAGACAAAGGATTCCGAATAGCATGATGAACAACAGAAGCTTCACGAGGAGCAGATTTAGAATGATTGCCTATCACCCGCTGACTTGAAGAACGGGAACCTAAATACAACAATACAAAGAACCAATAAGATAAGATTAACACCTAGTAATCAGCATTTAAACGTAAGATAAGATCAGCATAAATATGAAAATAAAGAAACAAACATAAAACATATAAGATTAGATACGAAACACTTACTCTTTGTCATATTCCCTTCCAAATTAACAAGAACATCATGAATACTAGCCATTTTTCTTCTCGAGAAACTCTACAACTAGAACCTACAAACAAAAAGTAGTATATATTACAACACAAAAGAAATGGCATAAAAAAGGATAACCAAGTAAGATCTAAGCAAAAAAAAAAAAAAAGATAACATACTCCTTGGAACATTAGCTTCCAAATCAATTGGATCATTGTCAAGTACCACCACAGTGTGCTCGAGAGGCTTTGCGAGCACAACCTAAACAAAACACAACATATAAGAAAGAAAAAGATTGGGAGGGCACAAAATAAAAAGAATCACAAAAAAAAACATGAAACAACCTTCAGATTGATGAAGATCACCAGGAGCTCCATCGTAAATCCAAATCAGTTCATCATTAACACCATTACCATTAGGGATTGCAGACACAACAGGAGAACGAGCATCTTCGTCATTATTGGGATCAGTCTGAGCAATGGCCTCCATAACATCAACAATTAAGTTCTTTGATATGGCATCAATACTACAAACATGTTGCATGAGCTTTGCAAACATAACTTGGAACTCTTTTGATACATTTCCAAGAGAAACAACATCCATATTCACCGACACACCGCAATTAAAAGAATGCTTCTCGATCGCTTGAGAAATCTTGAGCTTCAAATGCAAGGGCAGCTTACAACCAAAATGACCTCCATTTTTGCACATGTAAGATTTAATCAAGATCTTGAGCGAGATGATATTGACTTTAGACGACCACACTATGCAATGAGAGGTAACATAATTCGCAAGATGAGAGGTAAATAATCTAAGTACATAAATTATAAAACAAAAACTGAAAACTCGATACTAATTGATGCTAATACTAACTAACTCAAACATGGCGATAAAGAAAATAAGGATAATACGAGACGAAAGGCTACATGCATACGCATCATACACTCCGTAATCCACTAGGACTAAAACAAAACATTCATTCCATACATTCACACAATTGAACCATCACACACATCAATTAACATAACCGATAAAGCGTGTGTTTTTAAAAAGAGCAAATGATGTCTAAATTGACAAGTGGCACAACTAGAGTTATAACAAAGATAGACAGAGTGACGAGAGAAGATTGGATGGTTACCTTGTAGTAACAAGTCTTCAAACTCAATGCATGGCCTATAACCATAAATACCATGCGATCTCATATCAAGTTCAGAGAAAGACTTAACATATCACCTTTCCACACAGAAACACGAGGGATAGACTGGTCAAGTTGCCGTTTACCAAAATCAATGTGATCCAGATAAACAACCTACAGACAGAGAGAATAAAGAAGGCATCAAAAAGCATGAAGCAGTCAAAATAAGAATGAATACATGAAAAATAGAACTAATAGGACATAAACACAAGCCCACATACCGCAAGGTAATACAAACAGCCACCAAGACCTAGACAACGCTTCAATTTCTCATCTTGTCCTCTGTTGAATGCCTTCACGTGATCAAGAAGCCACTGTAAGACATAGTTGCACCACTTGAACTCTCTGATGTTGTCAATATCCTCAAAAACACCAAAGTATTTCGGACTAGGGACAGGGTTTGTATTGGGGCATAAGAAACTACTCAAAGCCACAACCATAAAGCATATGAACATATCCTCATCCGATAAGACCTCACCACCAGCTTAACTTGGCAACAAAGTAATTCACAGGAGGAATCTTTGATAATCCAAACCTGTCTAGCACAACATTCTTTCCAAAGCAGTAGGGTCGAGGGGAAAGGCCTAGACCCGAGAGGGAGATACAACACCATATTGACAGACTCCTCACTCAATGAAATAACAATTCCATTACGAACAATGTCACCTGACTTTGAATCAACTAAATGACCAACCCACTTAGCAAAATTGTTTGGAACGAAACATTTGTCAAAAAGAAGCAGAGAACCAAATCCATAACTAATGATGACAAACATTTCGATCGGGAGAAAGAGCAGATATGACTTTGCTTTGAAAGATGAAGCTGAAAATCGGGTAAACCCTTCACTTTGTTTCTTGACGCAGATTTAAGCTTCTTAGACGAAAAGGAGAACAAGCATTAATGTCACTATATATACAATCATAAATGACAACATAAATCGGATGAATACATTAGAATGAATGCAAGGGCGAATGTATGAAAAACATAACAAGGAAGATAATAATTTGTGACAAAAATTGGGCATAAACACATGCAAACAAGATACTCTAGGTAACATACAAGTATATGAAAAGATAACATATGCAACAAGACAGATCCAATGATACAAAATGGCAAGCATTTTACAATGAGCAGTCATGAAAAAGGTCATCCAGGAGTCCTAAAAACATAATCATAGCAACATGACTGCTCCAGTGATACAGAGGCTAGCATTTTCCAAACACAGACACAACTTTGAATTTACTACAACAATATAAAGCAACCACATAGATGCATCAAGTTGCAAAATATGTCAAAGGCAATCAACATGATTCAGTACCATAGACCTACAAAGAACCGAAGCTTACTAAAAAAGAAGAATAAGAAATAATTACCTTATGCCTCAACGCCATTTTAAGCTTTCTCTCCTTCTTTTTCACCTTTTGATACCGAAGGAAACAAACAAAAACATAAAAGTTAGAATAAGATTACAAAACATAAATAAAGGATGAAGAGACAAAGAATTTAAAGAAATATAACATACATCTTTCGAACTGCTCAAAGCTTGAACTATCACCGATGAATCAACCCGCAAATAAACACACAGATAAAAAATTATAAAGTAATGTCAGAAACAATTATTGACTCAAAGATAAAAGAACCAATTCTGAAAATAAAGAAGAGAAAAATACCACTCTTTCATCAACATCATCATAAGCCTCACAATCTGATAAGGGGACCTAAGAACACTGAATATCCTCAAATTCATCATTATCTGATCCGCCAGAACTTGACAAGTCAATAACACCAAATCTCCCTTTTCCGAACCATCTATGAAACAAACCCAAAGAAAAAAACAATATGAAAATGAACTAATGTTATATACTTCAACAAAACATCAATGCAAGTACACAAGACACTAACCACATGAAACAATTAACTGAACTACCTGGTAGCATTTTAACACATGAGTTGAACAAATGCAAGTAGCACTACGAAATAAGTATAAGTAAAAAATAGCATATACACATTCAAAAAATAGCACCACACCACAAAAGATAACATATCTCATAAGATGGTATCTACTGACACCTCAATGTCATAAAATTATTCAGATTCAGAAAAGTAGCAGCTCCTAATTCAGAAAATAATAGGAGCTAATAACAAAAGCTTTAGACCATCAGATTTAGCAAAACAACAAATAGGATACATTTCCTAGACATATAGGGATACATTACACTAACAGATCAGTTTCATTGACACATACTAACAGAAATAACATCAGGTTCCCTACAAAAATACAGGATCAAGTTCATCAACAAATTCTGTACCTACTAGCTAGAAACTAACATAGGCCAATACCCAATTTGTATACAAGCATCTAAATATAGGCAAAAACAATGCACATCAGCGAGCAGCAAGTGAATAACCCATTGAATAAAATCATCTAAATATAGGCATGCAGTACAATCCACCAACAGATCAGATCACCCTATCACGAATCACCACATATAAGTAATGAAAAAATCGCATGCAAAAACAAACACATAGAACCACAGATCTACACCTAAAATAGACAAAACAACCACACAAATTTAGATGCAAAACCAGTCATGCATGATTCAAAGGGCAAAAGCACCAATAAATGAACATGAAACGCCAAGGGTACCTTCAGGAACCATAGGAGAACCCAGATGCATCAGGAGCCACACCAATCGAAGGTCACCGAACTATCCAGACGACGAGACACCATCACCGCACCACATCATCATCCCCAACAAATCGCACCATCGAATCGCCAAAAATAGAACCCAAATCGAAGCATCAAAACGAAAGGGAACCCAGGGGGCATCAAATCGCCGCGCCATTCGTAGGTCAACCCGCCATGCGGATGCCGACGACCCCATCATCACAAAGAAATAATCGCATCCACCAAATTGATGCATCGAATAGGCAAATCGCACCATCAAACGGCACCATCGAAATCACGCGAGATTGCAACCACCATGAAAAGGAGAACAAAAAAACCAAAAAACACCGGGAATAAGATACAGAGATAGATGGGGAACATAATGAAGAGCAAAATCATCCAACGAGATGGGAGAAAATCGACGGGGAGGAAGACGAACATCCAAACCCTAGCCCGCAGCCGCCACCGCCGCGGAGGAAATGAGGGGAGATGAGAGAGAAGGGGACGAGCAGAAATGAAAATGAGGAAAGAGACGAAACGGCAGCGGCGTATACGGGCGGCGATCCCCAAAAATTGAACAAGGGCGCCGACATGTGGGACCCACCTGTCAAGGACACAACGGGAAGATTCCGAGAGCCACCACCGCGGACGAGGCCAACTCCCACCGCCCGGATCCAACGACGGAGACAGCGCCACGAGGACAGATCGGACGGCCACAAATCCGGCTAAAATGAAACAAGAAAACAGCCGGCTGAGATATAGCATTTTCGTTCATATATTGCTCCATTCTCGGTTGGATGATCTCGTACTCCGGAACCACGGCGTGTTTATAAAAGGCAGAAGCATCCATGATAATTTTAGAGAAATGCAGCTCAATTGCAAAGGTCTCACCTCCAGAAACCGAGCGCAGTCCCGCTCAAGATTGACATAGCTAAGGCTTTTGACTCCATATCGTTGGCGTTTCTACTGGACATGCTGGAGCACATGGGGGTTTGGTCTTCGATGCAGGAGCTGGGTGTCTACGGTGCTCTCCACAGCTAGCACACCAAGATCTTGTTGAATGGCCGGCCAGGACGGAGGATTTGTCACGCGTGGGGTCTGCAGCAGGGCAATCCTCTATCGCCCATGCTGTTGGTCCTCGTCATTGAGCTCCTCGACTGGTGGCTTCCTGATGGCGATCCGTGGTGTGCGTGATGCGAGGGTCAGCTTGTACACGCAGACGACCTCGTTCTCTTTGTTCACGCTGACTATTTTTGGGATGGCTTCCGGGACAAGAGCATGCAGCACATCCTGGCATGCACAGTTGAGATTTTTTTTTAATTTTGACCCTTTTTAAAAAGTATTTAAGAAAATGCCCCTGTTTTTTCTTTTTTATATAACTAACCCTTTTGGCGGCGCCTCCACGCGAGGCGCCACAATTCAATATTGTGGCGCCTTGCATGGAGGCGCCATAAGGTGGGCCCGTGAGGGAGCCGGCTAGCCCGCCCGGCTGACGTGGCGCCCCCATGCAAGGCGCCACAGTGTGGCGCCTCACATCTGTGCGCCACACTGTGGCGCCTCCATTAGGGGCGCCACAGCGCATTAGTCCTCGCCCGGGCCGAGCCAGACCCGAGCCCGAGCGCAGTTCTTTCTCACCCGAGCCCGAGTCCAGCTCCAGCAACGCCGCCGCCACCGCCGGTCCTTGCCCCGCCGCCACCAGCCGCTCCATTCAGCCCCGCCACCACCGCCGGCCGCAGCACCGCCGGCAGCACCCGCCGCCATTCCCCGGCCCCGGCGCCACCACCCTCCACAGCCGCCGCCCCCTCAACAGCCGCCGCCACCTGTCGCCGCCGCCGGTGCGGTTCTGGCGTGGGAGGGGGCGGGTGGCCGCGCCGGCCACGTGTGCCGGCCCCCTCTCGGGGAGAGGCAGGGAGGTGCTACAAAGGGCCTGCCGGCCCCCTCACTGCCGGTGTGAAGGTATTTTTTTTTCATTTTTTTATGTAACTACGTATACATAGTATAATTAGGTACCTAGTTTAGGGTTTAGGGAATTGAGTATAGGTGAGTATAGCTATTATAGTTAGTTTAGTTAATTAGTGACATTAGCATATGTTAGTTTTAGCAATTGTAGTTAGTTTAGCTAATAAGTGAAATTACTATAGGTTAGTTTTAGGCATTAGTGACATTCTAGGTAGCTTGTGTTGTGCGTGTGTAATGATGTAATGCACTGGTAATTCAATTATTAGTTGCAAGACATTGACTTCAAATAATTAACCACTTCGAAGAGATAACAATACAATAAAAAGGAGCATTGGTACAACATGCTTAACATCACAACGATTTCATAAGTACTTGACAACAAACGACATAATAAAATTTGTAGCATCACAAAGGAAACATGCAGTGCATGATAATTAAAATAACAGGTCCAAGACTAAACGCCATTGCTCATGAATAGACCATACGGCTACTGAGTACAGCGAGGCCACTTTTCCTTCCTCTGCGCGTCGGGATTCTCCTCCATCGCTGCCTTAGCACGGCGCACACGCTCAAGCTTCTGCTCCCTTTCAACCTTGTCCTCAGCCGCACGCCTCCTTTCCTCCTCTTCCTTGTGCTCCCTCCGCATAACCTCCTCTCTACGTCTCTGCTCACGTCTCCTTTCAACCTCTGCATCAAACTCCTTCTGGCCTTGCAGGAGCCTCTTGTTTAGCTCACTGATCTCAGTGTCGATCCACTGCTCAAAATCACAGAGAGGTGGAGGGGTCTGCAACATTGACAAATATTACAAAAATTAAAACATACAGTACTACACAAGACTAGATAAACAACATCACTACAAATCAATACTCACACATAATGTACTGCAGCGCTGACGCTCAGTGGGTGTCCATGCAAAGTTCTTACACATCCAATACCTCTGGCGATAGGTCTCCTCATCTTCAGAAATGTCGACCTTGCAAGGATCCCCACAGAAGCACATGGGAACTGGAACGCCTACAGGGAGAGGCAGTAGGGTGTACGGGCTCCCAGGTAAATGACCATAGCTACAATTCAAACAATTTAGTTGTTAAGTGTGTGGTTCTCCATTTCCCGGGTAAACGACCATAGCTACAATGCAAAAATGAATTACAAGTATAGAATACCTAGGGATACGACCTTTCCCACGCCTTGGCATCCTAAAATTATTTAAAAGCATTGCTCCAATCAATAATGTCACTAGGGTTACAAAATATACGGAATTAAAACCAAATTAAGGCGTAAAAATTGATGAGGGGAGTAACATTACCTTGCTTGAGGAGATGAACGGATCAAATTTGAATTTTCACGGTCCAAATTGTCGATTCAAGAGAAGGGGTGAGTAAGGGAGAGGAAAACTCGAGAGAAGGAAATGAGGAACTGAGAAGAGAGGAGGCTGGTCGGGCTCGGGCTCGGCCAGCACATAGGCTCTGTGGCGCCCCTAATGGAGGCGCCACAGTATGGCGCACAGATGTGAGGCGCCACACTGTGGCGCCTTGCATGGGGCGCCACAGAGGGTGCCACGTCAGCCGGGCGGCCTGGCCGGCTCCCTCACGAGCCCACCCTGTGGCGCCTCCATGCAAGGTGCCACAGTATTGACTTGTGGCGCATCGCGTGGAGGCGCCGCCAAAAGGGTTAGTTATAAAAAAAGGAAAAAACGGGGGCATTTTCTTAAATACTTTTAAAAAAGGGTCAAAATTAAAAATAAATTCACAGTTGATGGGTTTCCCTGTGGTTACTTGGGGATTCAGCTCACGGTCTACAGGTTGAAGCGCTCCGAGGAGCAGCCACTGGTCGACAAGACCGCTGCCTGCATTCCAGGTTGGAAGGGACGCATGTTGAACGAGGATGGTCATACTGCGCTTGTCCCCGTGGGCGCTGGGCATGATTGACAGGCTGCGCCGCGCCTTTTAGACGAGCTGCAGTGGGGAGCCGTAAAGCTTCCTGCAGTAAACGAATTGAGGAAAAATTGCTGCACCGGAGAACTGTATAGGTTCCGCAAGAGGCCTGCCAACGGCAAATATGCGGTCCGACAAGCTCTGTGGCGGAGGAACGCAAAGACGGGCGGGTCCCGCCACGTTGCCTGCAGCCTCACAGCTAGAGAGCGGGAATGAGGAGAGAGGAGAGAGAGCGCGGGCCCCATTTCTTTCATGTGACAAAAAGTGCAATAATTCACAAACCAAAACTCAAAATGAAATTCTGATTGCACTACTAAATTTGTTTCAATAAAATTTTCAAAACTAGATCTCACATGAATATATTTAGATAAAGTGATAAGTGGGCCCACAATGGTATTGAGTAAACTGTAAAGGATTGATGAGTGCGGAAGAAAGTGATATAGGGGAGAGAATCTTGATGACCAGGATGGATAGAGGAAGAAAATAGAGTTTCATGAGTGCGGATAGTCTTATATGGGCGGGGATTGACACGCTGGTGGGCGGGAAGTGCAAAGTGGCCTAGATCAAGGTGTGCAGACCAAAAGAGCTTGGTGGCCTCGGAATCTCGGATATGAGGCAGGCTGGGGTGGCGCTTCAGGCGTGTTGGGGTCTGGAAATACCACTTGAGTGGCTGGTTTCCATAATCCAAAGAGAGGGCAGTGCTTGATCTGTTTCAGGCCGCCACGATTCTTCATTTGGGGAACGACGAGTCAACGTTTTTCTAGACAGATAAATGGATCACTAGCGCAAGCGTGCAGGACATTGCCCCCTTGCTACTGAACGCGATAAGCAACGGAGAGAAGAGGTTCCCGGCGGCTGATGCTTTGTCTAATGATGCATGGGTACAGCACATCGCCTGGGCGGTGACCATGCAGATGCTTATCCAGTTTGGTCAGCATTGTGATGCGTTGGAGGGCGTCGAGCTTTCGGATAGCCCAGTCACGTTCATTTGGCAACTCACTAGTGATCACAATTACTCCGCGCCATCGGCATACAGGGCCATCTTCTTTGGCTCGTCTCCGATGCTAGGTGCCAGGCAGCTTTGGAAGACGCCTGCACCGCCTAGGGTAAGTTTCTTCTTTTGGCTCTCGATGCATGGAAGATGTTGGACTGGAGAGTGCAGATTCAGGCATGGGCTGCAACCTACTATTGATTTTGTGATGTGTGATCAAGAGCTGGAAACCATGAACCACATCCTGCTTGGTTGTTGTTTTAGCAAAGAGGCGTGGCACATTTGGTTGAATAAACTTCCTCTCTAGATCATGGTGATTGGTGGTACAGGAGGCTGCGATGCAATGGTGGCTGTGGGCTAGAAAGCAAGATGATAAGCCGTTCCGTCGCGGTTTTGACTCCTTGGTTTTTCTTATTGAATGGAGGATCTGGAAGGAGAAGAAAGTGCGTACTTTCAACCAGGTCGTGCGATCACCGTTGGTTCTAGCCGAGGCCATTCAGGAGAGGTGCTGCTTGGTGTGCGGCCGGCAACAAACACCTGGAATGGAAGGGCTGATGTTGAGGCTGTAGTCTTGCTCAAGACTTTATAGCACTATTGTGTCATCATGTTGTCCTACGAGTTTATTCCGAGTGGAGCAGTGAGGATGCTTTGTTTGGTAACCCTGTTGTTACTGTGTGTTCGTGCGTGTAACAAATTCTTTGTGCTTAATGAAATACGCTCCTAGGCGTGGTCTAAAAAAAATATATTGCTCCATGGGTCAGAAGAAGCGGCAAAAGCTAGGCAACAACTTTCTAGTTTATAAGAATTTGGCAAAAACTAGAAGCAAAAACTAAGAGTCTGTTTGGTAGAGTTGTACTTTCTGATTTTATGGCGAGGTGATTCTGTGGCTGAAAGTAACTAAGAGTCCGTTTGGTAGAGCTGTACTTTCTAACTCTATGGTGAGGTGATTCTATGGCTGAAAGTGATTTTTTTAGCATAAACTCTTAAAATCAAAATAGAGAATCACTTTACCAAATTATGAGAAGCTACTTTTTTAGCTCACAACTTCTTAGATTATTTCACCTCACTGAATCAGGAGAGAATTACTTCTCACTAGAAAATTTGTTTGGCAGGTAAAGGAGTGAGTCTCCCTGAGAATTTACTCGGTCTCAAACGTACCCTGCCCTGTTTGGAAGACTTGTAATTAGACAAAAACAATTGTAAATTACATATTTGTAAATATTTCCGATCCAAATCAGAGTTTTCTGTTTGTTTGGAATGATCGATATAGTAGTAGTTATAATATAATAATAATAATAATAATAATAATAATAATAATAATAATAATAATAATAATAATAATAATAATAATAATAATAATAATAAAAAGTAAAACTCTGAGACCCTCTATTGCATTAGTGATAAGTGAAGTACTAGTTGATGTTGATATAAATGATGACTGATCCACGAGAAGTACTCTCTTAATTCGTTTGTTTAATGTATTGTTGCGATCCACGCTTGAGGACAAACAAAAACGAATCAATAGCTATCGATCATTCCAAGAGAAAAAAGAAAGTATGCGTTGGCCCTACAAACCAAAGTAATGCAGATTGGCTGACACCTCTTGCACATCATATCTCAGATAGTTATCAACATGTAATTAATTTTATATTATACTACTCAAATGCGATCATGTTCTACATGTTCGATTTTTCTATCATCAAAATCATGGACATGCATATCTTGGATCTGTTCCCCACCGACGCTCGTCTGCGCCACCATGGGGATGTGGGGAGATGTCAGCCATCTGGTATTAGTGCTACCATGCTTGATTATTTTCTATGAAATTTTTACACTGCGTGTCATTTTATTTCAGCACCCTGTAAGGGCTGGACCGTTTGGATCCAAGGATTTCTGTAGGAAAATCAAAGAAAACCAAAATGCAGAAACATGAGAGTAGAGTGTTTGAAACAAAGGAAACAATCTTACCTTATTGAGGAATTTACGGAAAGCAAAACGTCCACTCCCATCCTTCAAAGGATCCAAGCCCGAGATGACGGGGCGGAGCTACATATATGGTGTTGGGTGCGAGCGCACCGACAAAATTATCAAAAAAACAGTGAATATGATTAAATTTCCATCATATTTGCACCCATATAGATAAATTCTATGCACCCACAAGGCAAGCGCACCCTCCTCGAATTTGCTCTAGCTCCACCACTGACTACTCTATTAAACACAACCGAGATGACTACTCTATTAAACACAACGGATTGCCAGTAGCACACATATATATTTTTTGGAACTGAAAGCACACAATTTTTTAACAAGCTGAAGTAGTAGGGTCACCGTACTTATAGTCATACTTGTGCTAAAGTGGGGTCACCGTCCTTGTAGTGATACTTGTGCTAAGTGCTTTCCATCATCTGCTTCTTTCCTGCGTTTCAATTTCATGCATTCCAAACACTATCATGTTGGTATGCTAGCTGCTCGTAGTTAGGCCAGCCGTCGATGTACTCATTCTAACTTCTCTTAATGTTGATGTACTCATTCCAACTTCTCTTACTGTTGATGATGTACTCATTCCAACTTAAAATACATGACTTAGCACATTCTTCTTATCTACTTCTTTCCCGCGTTTCGATTTCATATGCATTCCAAACACATCATATTCATGTATATTTTACCTTTCTAGGTTTTCCTAGTGTGAACACATGGCTTTTCCCAAAGTCGTTGTGTAGTAGTTTGTGATGAGCGATTGTCAACATGCCAACACAATTGGCATGTGTGGGTGTATTTCTCTAACCGTGGCAAGCGAACTCGTGTCGAAACAATGGTGTCTCTTGGGTTATGTTGTGCAGATATCGAGTTCAGAGGCGGTGGTCGACAGTTGGTTAAGATCAAGCAGGGCGTGCCGTGCTGACGGACCAGTACGGTGAAGGGTGGACATGAGGCTTGGATCAAGGAACCTGAAGGCCGGGTGGCCAGCCGTGGTGGCTGACACTTGGGACATCGACAAGTGCAAGTGGATACGGCGGGGGATGTGTACGGGCTTTCGTCTCAAAACCATCTGTGGCGGCTTGTTTCGCGGGTTTGCGCCTCAAAACTCGGGCGGAGGTCCCTATGCGGACGGACGGCACGTGGCGACATCAGGAAGATCGTGTGGAAGGGAGGCTACCGGTGAGGAGGTGCGGTGGGCGTCGGATCAAGCGAAGTTCGGGCCGGACCATAATGCCCCTGGCTAAGTGGTTTGGTCTCTGTGTATCCAAGAGCAAAACAGAAATGTATAATAGTGCCCATAAATAAGGATGATGTGTTACCTTCCCCCTTCACCTCTTTGTATTCCTCATTTTCCCCTTCTCCTACCCTAGGGTTCTTGTGAGAGAGAGGTCGCTAGCTACTCAAAAATTTGTAAATGTTTTTGCTGTGATTTTGTTTGGTAATGGAGGTCCGAATCGTCCTCGTGTCCTCTGGACTTTATCATATTTTGTTGCGATTTTCGTGGCTTATTTTTCCCCATTTTCGAGTTGTGATACGATTTGAATTTCCCGGAGTTTCAGTTCATCTCAAGTGATAATTTTTGGTTCTGGTTGGAGGGTCACGCAAATGGATTCCAGCAGTAGCGAATGGATTCCAGCAGTAGCGCTACCTGTGAGGCTGTGACTGTCACATCTGGGATTTTTGAGCACTTTCCAAAAATCCCAACGCACTTTCACTTTGCATTTCATCATGAGCATTTGCATTCATGTAGTTAAACTTAGCTTATGTGCAAATGTTTGCTTATGGCGAGTGCTTGATGTGATGCTCACTAAATCCATTTAGACTTGAGGATGACTTAAACTGGTTTAGGGGTCATGCTCATGACCCTAGGTAATTTAAATATGCTTTTAGCCTTAGTTAGTTTTGGAGTTCCTGTATAGAGTCTTCAGAAAGTGTTTCCCGGAAACTCCAAATGCTTTCGGGGTCTAAAGGTTTTAGTTAGAGTTTTTCATGAGGATTAAAACTCCTAATAACCACTTTGCTTGAAAATGAGTGCAAGCAATATGTTTTGGGGGTTGAAGTTCAGCATAGGGGCTGATTTCTTATTTACTTGATTTTATAAGTGATTTTCTTTGGAAATTTCTATTTCAAAAATGGTTGGGAATTTGACAAAACTTTCAAAATATGAAATGATCTACTCTTTGAGGGGATCATTTTCTATGTTGGGAGTTTTTCCAAAATCGGTCTGGTTTGGGAGATATGGGAGTTTGAAAACAGGGTTTAAATCGATTTTAAATAAATAAAAAAAGAAAAGAGGGCCCCACCTGTCGGCCTCACCAACCGACAGGGGAGCTCCCCTGTTTGTCCCGGCGACGCGTAGGAGGGCCGC
Source organism: Themeda triandra (assembly GCA_018135685.1). Classification (NCBI taxonomy): domain Eukaryota; kingdom Viridiplantae; phylum Streptophyta; class Magnoliopsida; order Poales; family Poaceae; genus Themeda; species Themeda triandra. The sequence continues at coordinate 155,994 of JAENPR010001060.1, read as the reverse complement.
GTGTCGACGCCAGCGCCATCCCACCGCCCTCGGCGAGGGGGATACCCCCTCGGCCTCGAGTCGCCCGTCGTCGTCATCGTCATTTCGTCCTCCTCCCTCTTGCTCGCTCCGTCTCCTCCACCTCGCTCTCGTCCGCTCGCCACACCGCCACCATTGCCGCCGCTCCGCCACACCGCTTCGCCACCACCGCCGTCGCCTTGAGCCGCGGGAGCGCCGCCGCAGTGCCGCCGCCGAGCCGCCTTGGCTCGCGCGCGCGCGCCGGGGGACGCCGCCTCGGCCGGTCCGCGGTGAGGAGAAGGTGAGCGCCCGCGGGCACTCTTCCTCTTCCTCCCCTCCGACATGGCCGCCGCCGCGATTGAGCTCACCCGAGGCCCGATTGGCCGGCCTCGCGTGCTCGCCACGGTCGCGGAACCCCAGGGGGCGAGGTCGTGCCGCCCGATTGGACGACCACGGCGAGGATGGCCGGGCCGCCGTCGAGCTGCCGCCGCCGCGCGCCATGGCCGCGGGCGGGGTGTGCTCCGGTGGGCCTGCGAGCTCACCGAGGATGCCATCAGCGCCGCCTCGAGCCGGGGAACCCACCGGCGCTGCTGATGAGGTCGGAGACCTCACCGCCGGCCAAGTTCGCTGCCGGCGGGAGGCTCCCCTGCCTCTGGCTCGCTGGCCAGTGGGACCCACCGGGCCCACGGGCCCAGCTGGCAGCTGGGGGTCCAGGTGGCCAAGTGGATGGATGGATCCCGGGGTACACGGCTCGGGTGCACCTAGCATTTTGGCGCAAGACAGTGGGGGCAGGATCCGTGTGCGCGTAGCGTTTTGATGTGAAAATTCTGGAAATGAATTTCCAGAATTTCTGTGGTGTCTTGTGAATTTTGTATCTGGAGTTGTACAAGTCCAAATCAAATGATTCAAGTTTCTAAATTCATTTTTTGATGAGATGTATGCTGTGGAATATTTTGGGAATTTTTGGGAAAACTTTGCTGTGCAAAGTATTTTAATTTTGGATCAAAAAGGGGTTTTGGTTTATCTTTGAAAAATCATAACTAATTCTTGGTTGGTCCAAAAATAGTGATTCTGGTTCCTAAAATCATCTTTCTTGGAGTACCTTGTGATGATGTATTAACATGTTCATGTTATGTTATAGGAATTAGAATTTCTTTAGAGTGTGCTAGTGTTATGTGCTAGCAAATAAATTCATAGGGCTTGATTTATGAAGAATTAGACTTTGGTAATTTTTGTGTAATGGTTCTTCACTCATGTGAAGCCACTGGTGAAGCCTGATCTAGTGTTTGATATGTTTCATAGTGCAATCTATTTTTGGTTCATTATTTGGCCATTAAAGGTTGCCAATTTGTGATTTTTGTGTAGGCTTGATCATAAGTCCAAATGGGGTGAAATTTGGACAGTAGGCTATGATCGACCTGATGATGCTACTGTAATATTTCCAGGATTTTAGGACATGTCGAAATATAGGTTGCTGTTGTGACCTATGCTATGTTTAGTGGTATTTATGCCATGTTTATGTGTCTTGATCATGATGTTCATTCCAAATGGAGTTGTGGGATGTCATGCTTGATCAATATTCAGGTTAGGATCAGGTCTTGATCAATGTCATGTTTGGCTTGGTCATGTTGGGTCGAAGGTTAGCAACCATGGGCGAAGTCCATTCGCGCCATGGCGTAATGTGTTACGCCTTGGTTCGTCCATGTCGTATTGAGTCAAGTTGTGTCATATGCTTAACTTAAGTCATGCACTTGCATTGATCATCGACATGTAGTAGTAATTCAATATGAGTTACTCAATCACGCATTGCATCATGACAGGATCGCTGAACGACGCCCAGCAGCTGGTACCCGCGGAGCAGGACGGGGAACCCCAGTAGGAGTCGGAGGAGCAAGTAGCAGTCGGGGAGGACTCGGACGCTGAACTTCCGGAGTGCCCGAACCACTACCCCAGCTCTTTCGAGAAAGGCAAGCCCCGGAGCATTTCTCCTACGGTTTGCCAAACTAACTTGCGTCTTTTATTGTTTATGCTGCATTACGTGATAGGCGTTGATCGATACCCTTGGTGCATTACCTACCTTGACTACTCTATACACCTACCCTGATTAAGTGTAGGACGTTATTGCTTAGCTTGGAATAACTAAACGGTAGAAGTCGGTTGATTGGTGAATCATCCGCGAGGTTAGGAAACCTTCACATGATATGGTTGGATCAAATGGGAAATCTGGCACATACCCAAACGGGAAATATGCACAACACTGTATTGTTCCAGCCCTCAATCAAGATTGAATAGCTTCTCACATTTAGGTGGTGATATGGCACCCCGAAGCTTAGTAGTTCTATTTGGGTCGGGTTTTCAATAGAGTTGAGTGTGTTGCCCACAGGCACGGTTTATAATTCCAAAGGGCCGGTCATTCCGGAGAGACTTGGTAACCGGGCTAGCCCTGGTGCAACCGTATTTATTGAATCCCGGTTCCGAATAGGAGAACGGTGACCAACCACTCACTTTAGCAGGTGAGTGGGGTTTGTGTGAGGAATTACCCTCAGCTGAGTAGGAATCGATTATAATCGCCATCGTCCCTGGATAGTGGATAACTTGATGTGAGTACATGCAATACAGGGCAAAAACGGGAATTGGTTGCGGGGTTATGATGCCTGGACGGATTATGGATATTGTTTATGATCAACCATGTGAAAGGATGATTGCTTTTATACTTCTACTTGATGTTGTTATAGATCAGGAGCAAAACGTAGTATGTGTAGGAATTACTTAAGTGGTTAAGCTTAGTGTAGTTCACCAAATGAAGATAATATAAGCTCAAGTCATTTATGCAAGAGAGGGTCAGCCAAACCACCATATGGCCTTGCATATGCTTATAAGAGTCCTTATTTTCTGGTTTTAGACGGATAAGTCTAGCTGAGTACCCCACGTACTCAGGGTTTTATTCCCTTGTTGTTGCAGATGGGGAGATGTTTTATGGATACTGCGAGACCTGCTACTATCCGGCTTTGGGTGATGACTAGACGTAGGGGCACGTCGTTTATCCTTCTCTCCTTATGCTTGCTTTTGGTTGGACTTGGTCATGGACAAGGCACTTTGTATAAACTCTAGTGGTTTGTAAGACTTAAGTATGTAGCTTCCGCAACTTGTTTCACCATGGTTTGTAATAATGGTACTTAAACTCCGATGTAATATCTATCTGTGAACTTGTGTGGTGTATGATGAATGTTGAATTTATTACGATTCCTGGCTTAACGGAAAAAGTTTAAAATCCTTCGGGATTTTGGATGACTGCCGGGTTTACATGGGCTTAAGTGTGTTCTTCGACGCCTTGGTGTTGATATTCATAATTATGCTTATGTAAATTGGTCGGGTCTGTGACAGCTGGCATCGGAGCATGGTTCAACGTGACGTCATGCATCACGTAATAAAAACAAATGTTTCTGGTAATAAAAGTGAGTTAAAACTTGTAGCCACTTACAAAAGAATAGAAGTAGGACAATATGGTCTTGAATCCTAGAGTGTGCCAATGTCCGACCGTCCATTATGCCCGTATAAGGACTATTCAGGTGGCTTAGCTAGGGACTGACTTGGGGGGAAAATTGCATCATATTTTCTTTGTCGCGCTCATACACGACGGTTTTGTATGAGGGCCATTCACTTGAATGGTTGTGTATGGATCAATTTTTGCCTCTACGCCCAAGGTAAGGTGAGCTGTGAGAGCATGACTGGATACACTGCCAGTCTAGGGGAGTGCTTAATGGTGCTTGATCATCTTCATGTTTCACACATGACTATGAGAGAGTACCCCATGTTGGGATCGTCTTCTGGCGATGATTTTTGGGTAGCATGCACCTACACGCAGGGATATCGGGGATGTACCTGTGTGGCGGAGGGTGTTGAATAGGACTAGTTATAGGTCGGAGATTTGACCTTATTCTTAAGGTGCCGAGTTTTGGACGTCACTTGCATTCATGGGGTTGGGCTGAAATGAAATTTTTTGCAGGTACGCTAACCACGCGAATCGTGTAGATCAACCTAACTTCGTGAATGAGAGTGCGTTTTGTGCCACCGTTTAGAGCGATTAACTTGTTATCACTATATATATATATATAGGGAAATTCCATTATACTCTTACGAGTATGTACTCCCATCTTAAAAAACCATATTAGGTATGTGTCAATACTTGTTTATCGGTTTGAGTATGTTTATATACTCATTTTAAGATACTCCATGTCTTTCTACGCTAAAAAATTTCAAAGAAACATATATTTTTTGATATATTACTAAAATGCCACTACTGTACTATATAAAATATGTATGACCATATACCCAATGTATGCATGCATACTTAACATATATAACACCCTGGGTACTCTAGTATGACCATATACTTCGTGTATATACACTTCGTTCGGTCATATACACCCTAAATTTAGAGATATAGAGATAGGAGTACATACTCTTAAGAGTACAGAAAACCTGTCCTATATATATATATATATATATATATATATATATATATATATATATATATATATATATATATAAGTAATAAATATATATGAGGACGTAATAAAATTTTGTGCATCTCATGAAAATAAAATTTGTCATACCATCATGTTAAGAACTAGCTCTTTCCCCTTAAAAGAATTGAGTACACCATGTCTATGAGGCCATTATATAATTTATAATTATATAATTGTGCTTATCAGGGTATGTCACTATTTCAGATGCCGAGGACCAAGCAGACCGCCCGCAAGAGTGTGGGAGGTGCAGCATCTGGACATCCCAGGCAGGAGCCACCTGTGGTTGTCCCAGTTCCTGCTGTGCCGCCGTTACCCACTCGTGTGGACAGGGAGTCCAGTACTTTCCTGGAGAAGTTTGGTACGCCTACCCTTCTCTGAAGGATTCTCAACAGTGCTGGCTATCCCGAGCGTAACCCGCCTCTCTACTTTTGGGATCGAGATATGATAGTGAGGCATGGGTATGCCACTGTGTCGCTTGTGGTTCCTCAGTTGGATGATGACCCGCACTGGATTGGTTGGAGAGTTTGTGGAGAGGGCAAGACGCCATGGTGTGCGGCACAGGTAGCCGCCTACCACCTGTTGGACTTGCTGGTGGGAGAGGTGCCTGACCAGCTCGCAGAGATCTTGCCAGGTGTGTTTCCCTCTGTCGATCCTACCTACACGGTATGGAGGCAGGAAGAGGGGACTGCACTTGTGGCAGGACCTCAGGAGTCAGAGGAGGGTGGTTCACACACTGCTAGTGCGATGTTCGCCGTGATGCAGGCGTATGACGCACTTGAGACCCTGTATCTCCACAGGCGCAACCTGTTGTGGGATAAGATCCGCAGTGGGCGTCAGCAGAAGGCTCAGTGTGAGGAGCAGGTGAAGAAGCTCAATGAGGACTTAGCAGTTGAGACAGAGGCCAAGGCAGAGGCTTTGAGAGGCAGTGTAGCTTTGGCAGAGCAGGTTGAGCAGCTTCAGCAGAGGGTAGCACAGTTGACAGCTAGCTTGGAGTACACAGAGGGCACGCTGGGGAAAGTGGTGGATGACAGGACCGCCGCTTGGAACCAGGTGCGAGGGCTGCGTGAAAGCAAGCGCCAGTTGCACAGGGAGTTAGACCACCTGGAGGAGTACAACGACCGTCTGCGAGAGGAGGTATACCTGAGGCAGTATGGCCAGTGGCACGCACCTCGTGCGGAGGACACCGACGAGGCAGCTAGTGGTCTACGTGTGGCTGACGAGGAGTAGACTAGTGGTTGGATCGCTAGTATGGTAGTGCTTTTGGGTTTGCTAGCGTCATGTATGATATGTGTGATGGGTAGATGGTTGGTTTGATGGGTAGACCTGTAATAGCGATGTGAGATACGCTATGAAAGTCCAGTTGGCAACACTGGCATTTTGGTTGTGTATGTTATGTACAAACTCTCGAGTAATTCTATTAGCGATGTTGTGATCGTGGAAAAATATAATGTTGTGTGCTGTGCGAATAAATTGCTTGAATTTATTCTCTCTAACGAACCTTGCATAGCACAACCCTACATTTATTTACCACCAGAAATCCAACTCCTAATGACCATGCTTGCTGAAATATTGCAGATGGCGAATACTCGGAGTGCAACGGCTACCCAGAATGCGAGTGGTAGTGGGAGTGGTGGTGGAGGCCGTGGAGCCGAGGATGATATTGCACATGGTGCACCACCTCCTCCTCCACTTACCCTTGAGCAGTTGTTTGCACAATTCCTGGGAAGTCAGTGCAACATTGAAGACTTGCTGCGTCAGAACTTCGAGGGCAACCGCAACAACCGCAATGTCCGTGTCGGTCAAGAAGTGAATCAGTTCAGCAACTTCAAGGACTTCATGGACACCAAGCCGCCGGTGTTCAAGGAGGCTATCAACCCGATGGAAGCTGAGGAATGGTTGTATACCATTGAACAGAGGTTCTGTTTGCTTCGCCTAACAGAGGTGCTCAAGGTGGAGTATGCGGCACACTTGCTTGAGGGCTCAGCGGGGATATGGTGGGGACAGCATCGTATCACCTATCCTGCTAATCAATAGGTCACTTGGGATATGTTTGCAAGGGCGTATCGTGCACATTTCATTACTGCATCCTTGATGGCAATGAAGAAGCAACAATTCCTAGCACTGACCATGGGCCACCGTACAGTGAAGGAGTACTATCACACCTTCATGACCTTGTCCTGCTATGCTCCAGAGTTTGTGAACACTGATGAAGCTAAGATTGCAAGCTTCAAGAGGGGCCTGAGTTCCAAGCTGATGAAGACAATGGGTACATCTGCCCGTGTCACTTTCAATGACTTTTACAATGACTGCCTAATTCAGGAGAACCAGAACAGCATCCATGCGGCAGCTAAGGGTCGCAACAAGAGGACCTTTGAGGGTGGTCCATCTCAGGGGAGGTTCCAGATGAACTTTCGTTCTCCATATCGTCCTCCCAATTCCAAGTTCCATTCACCTCAGAAGAAGGGCAATCAAGGGCAGAACCAGCATAAACGTCCCCAGGCGTTTAGGACACCTGTACCTCAGGGGAAGGCAGGCCAGAACAGCAACACCGGAGCAAAGGCTGGAGGGATGGGGCCGTGTTACAACTGTGGTCAGACCGGTCACTATTCTTGGGAGTGTCTGAATCCTAGGAAGCAGCAGCAGCAGCAGGCTCGAGTGCACCATACCACCTTGGAGGATATCATGAAGGGAGAACCTGTGACAGCGGGTATGTTTTTCGCCAACCAAACTCCCGCAGTTGTTTTGTTTGATTCTGGATCATCCCATTCATTTGTCAGTGAGGCATTTGCACTAAAGCACAATTGGAATATCACTGAGTTGGGTATAGAGTTCCGTATTAGTTCAGCTGGGGCTGACATAATACGAGGAGAATGGTTCAGGCTGTGGCCTTGGATTTAGGTCAGTGGAGATTCCGGTTGAACTTGATAGTTCTTCCTGGACTTGAGGTAGATATAATAGTGGGAATGAGTTGGATGAGTTTTTGGGGTGCAGTTTTAGACACCAACAATAGAATGATATCTATCAGGAACCCACTAGAGGAGGGAACCTTTCAAATTCCTTTGCCCCATAAGATTAAGATGGAAGATGCCATGCACGCAATTCAAGCTACACCATTACCCAAGATTCCGGTCGTGTGCGAGTTTCCGGATGTTTTTCCTGAAGATCTTCCAGGACTTCCACCCGACAGGGATGTTGAGTTTAGCATCGAATTGTTGCCTGGTACGACACCTATCTCAAGGAGACCGTATAGGATGCCACCCAATGAGTTAAAAGAATTGAAAAAGCAGTTGAAAGAGTTGTTGGATAAGGGTTTTATCCAGCCTAGCACATCAGAATGGGGGTCACCAGTGTTGTTTGTGAAGAAGAAGGACCAGACTCTCAGAATGTGTGTAGATTATCGGCCACTAAATGCTGTGACAGTGAAGAATAAGTATCCCTTACCCCGTATTGACATCTTGTTTGATCATTTGTCTAAAGCCAAAGTATTTTCAAAGATTGACTTGAGGTCAGGGTACCATCAGATTAAGGTTCGAGCAGAGGATATACCAAAGACCGCCTTTTCTACCAGATATGGGTTGTTCGAGTACTTGGTTATGTCATTTGGGCTAGCCAATGCTCCTGCATACTTCATGTATCTGATGAATTCGGTCTTCATGCCAGAGCTGGATCAGTTTGTGGTAGTGTTCATTGATGACATATTGATCTACTCAGAGAATAAGGAGGATCACGCCAAGCATTTGAGGATAGTTTTGGAGAGGTTGAGAAAACACAAGCTATATGCCAAGTTTAGTAAGTGTCAATTCTGGTTGAAGGAAGTCCCATTTCTTGGTCATATCTTGTCCGAGAATGGTATTTCAGTGGATCCGAGCAAGGTTCAGGAAGTAATGGAGTGGAAAGCTCCAACGTCTGTGCGTGAAGTGAGAAGTTTCTTGGGGTTAGCCGGATATTATCGTCGGTTTATCCCAGGATTCTCCAAGATTGCCAAGCCCATAACTAGTTTGTTGCAAAAAGAGAAGAAGTTTGAATGGACAGAGGAGTGTGAAACAGCTTTCCGTACTCTGCGGGAACTGTTAACCTCCGCACCATTGTTAGCACAACCGGATATAGAGAAACCATTTGATGTTTATTGTGATGCTTCGAAGACAGGGTTGGGTTGTGTGTTGATGCAAGATGGTAGACCAATTGCCTATGCATCTCGACAGTTAAAGAAGCATGAAGTGAATTACCCTACTCATGATCTAGAACTTGTTGCTGTGGTTCACGCCTTGAAGATTTGGAGGCATTATCTGTTGGGAAATCTGTGTAATCTTTACACGGATCATAAGAGTTTGAAATATATATTCACTCAACCTGAGTTGAACATGAGGCAGAGAAGATGGCTTGAGTTGATTAAGGATTACAACTTGCAAGTACATTATCATCCGGACAAAGCCAATGTGGTAGCTGATGCTTTGAGCAGAAAATCGCATTGTCAATCAGTACAAGTAGTCGAGGAAGAAAGATTTGACTTGATGCATCCTATAGTGCTGATGAATATTCAGTTGAGTTGTCAGCTTGAGTCAGACATTATTGAAGGACAGAAGCTTGATGAAGAAATTAGAGCTACCAAGAGACGTTTGAGGAAGACAACATCTAAGAATTTCACGACAGATCATCGTGGAATAGTATGTTTCAATGGTAGAATAGTAGTACCTGACGATCCAGAGCTTAAGAAAAGGATCTTGGATGAAGCTCACATGACAAAATTAGCTATTCATCCTGGTACTAGTAAGATGTATCATGACCTAAAGAAGCAATTCTGGTGGCGACACATCAAAGAAGACGTTGCCAAGTATGTAGCAGAGTGTGATACTTGCTGCAGAGTGAAGGCAGTACACCTGAAGCCAGCCGGATTGCTTGAGCCGTCGTCAATTCCAGAGTGGAAGTGGGAAGAAATTAGTATGGATTTCATCACAGGTTTACCTACAACACAGCAGGGTCATGACTCAGTCTAGGTTATTGTGGACAAACTCACCAAGTCGGCACATTTCATACCTGTTCATACAGGGATGAGAGCTTCACAATATGCTGATATCTATGTGAAGGAGATAGTAAGGTTGCATGGAGTTCCAAAAACCATTACATCTGATAGAGGACCCAGTTTATGGCTCATTTTTAGGAGCGAATGCAGCAAGGATTGGAGACGAAGCTGATACATAGCACAGCTTATCATCCACAAACCTCAGGACAAACCGAGAGAGTAAACCAAATCCTAGAGGATCTATTAAGGGCATGTGTGTTATCGGCAAAGGGTTCATGGGAGAAGTGGATACCTTTGGCAGAGTTCTCCTATAATAACAGTTATCAGGAGAGCATTCGCATGTCGCCGTTTGAAGCTTTGTATGGCAGAAAGTGCAGAACTCCGTTGAGTTGGGTGGAAGCTGGAGAAAAGACCTTCTATGGGGTAGATTTTGTCAAAGAGGCAGCTGAGAAAGTGAAGATTATCCAGCAACATATTGCAGCCGCCCAGTCCCGACACAAGAGTTATGCGGATAAGAGGCGAAGGCCATTGACATTTGAGATTGGAGATAGAGTTTACTTGAAGGTGTCACCTATGAGGAAGGTACAACGGTTTGGGATCAAGCGTAAGCTAGCACCTAGGTTCGTTGGTCCATATGAAATCATAGAGAAGATGGGACCAGTGGCCTACAAACTAGCATTGCCAGTAGAAATGGAGTCGATATTTCCTGTTTTTCATGTGTCGCAACTCAAAAAGTGTCTACGAGTATCGACTGAGCAAATCAAGACCAATGAAGTTGAGGTTAGGTCTGATCTGTCATATGATGAGCAGCCAGTTAGGATTGCAGATGAGAAAGAGCGAGTGACTCGCGGCCGTGTGGTGAAGACTTATAAAGTAATATGGAGCCACCACAATGACCGTGAGGCTACTTGGGAAACCGAAGCATATCTGGAAGAAGTCTATCCCGATTTCCATAGGAAATGGTTAGTTCACTCAAATCTCGGGACGAGATTTCTTTAAGGGGGAAAGGCTGTCACATCTGGGATTTTTGAGCACTTTCCAAAAATCCCAACGCACTTTCACTTTGCATTTCATCATGAGCATTTGCATTCATGTAGTTAAACTTAGCTTGTGTGCAAATGTTTGCTTATGATGAGTGCTTGATGTGATGCTCACTAAATCTATTTAGACTTGAGGATGACTTAAACTGTTTAGGGGTCATGCTCATGACCCTAGGTAATTTAAATATGCTTTTAGCCTTAGTTAGTTTTGGAGTTCCTGTCTAGAGTCTTCAGAAAGTGTTTCCCGAAAACTCCAAATGCTTTCGGGGTCTAAAGGTTTTAGTTAGAGTTTTTCATGAGGATTAAAACTCCTAATAATCACTTTGCTTGAAAATGAGTGTAAGCAATATGCTTTGGGGGTTGAAGTTCAGCATAGGGGCTGATTTCTTATTTACTTGATTTTATAAGTGATTTTCTTTGGAAACTTCTATTTCAAAAATGGTTGGGAATTTGACAAAACTTTCAAAAGATGAAATGATCTACTCTTTGAGGGGATCATTTTCAATGTTGGGAGTTTTTCCAAAATCGGTCCAGTTTGGGAGATATGGGAGTTTGAAAACAGGGTTTAAATCGATTTTAAATAAATAAAAAAAAGAAAAGAGGGCCCCACCTTTCGGCCTCATCAACGGGGAGCTCCCCTGTTTCTCCCGGCGACGCGTAGGAGGGCCGCATGTCGACGCCGGCGCCATCCCACCGCCCTTGGCAAGGGGGATACCCCCTCGGCCTCGAGTCGCCCGTCGTCGTCATCGTCATTTCGTCCTCCTCCCTCTCGCTCGCTCCGTCTCCTCCACCTCGCTCTCGTCCGCTCACCACACCGCCACCATTGCCGCCGCTCCGCCACACCGCTTCGCCACCACCGCCGTCGCCTTGAGCCGTGGGAGCGCCGCCGCAGCGCCGCCGCCGAGCCGCCTTGGCTCGCGCGCGCGAGCGCGGGACGCCGCCTCGGCCGGTCCGCGGTGAGGAGAAGGTGAGCGCCCGCGGGCACTCTTCCTCTTCCTCCCCTCCGACATGGCCGCCGCCGCGATTGAGCTCACCCGAGGCCCGATTGGTCGGCCTCGCATGCTCGCCACGGTCGCGGAACCCCAGGGGGCGAGGTCGTGCCGCCCGATTGGACGACCACGGTGAGGATGGCGGGGCCGCCGTCGAGCTGCCACCGCCGCGCGCCATGGCCGCGGGCGGGGTGTGCTCCAGTGGGCCTGCGAGCTCGCCGAGGATGCCATCGGCGCCGCCTCGAGCCGGGGAACCCACCGGCGCTGCTGATGAGGTCGGAGACCTCACCGCCGGCTGTTCGCCGCCGGCGGGAGGCTCCCCCGCTCTGGCTCGCTGGCCAGTGGGACCCACCGGGCCCACGGGCCCAGCTGGCAGCTGGGGGTCCAGGTGGCCAAGTGGATGGATGGATCCCGGGGTACACGGCTCGGGTGCACCTAGCATTTTGGCGCAAGACAGTGGGGGCAGGATCCGTGTGCGCGTAGCGTTTTGATGTGGAAATTCTGGAAATGAATTTCCAGAATTTCTGTGGTGTCTTGTGAATTTTGTATCTGGAGTTGTACAAGTCCAAATCAAATGATTTAAGTTTCTAAATTCATGTTTTGATGAGATGTATGCTGTGGAATAGTTTGGGAATTTTTGGGAAAACTTTGCTGTGCAAAGTATTTTAATTTTGGATCAAAAAGGGGTTTTGGTTTATCTTTGAAAAATCATAACTAATTCTTGGTTGGTCCAAAAATAGTGATTCTGGTTCCTAAAATCATCTTTCTTGGAGTACCTTGTGATGATGTATTAACATGTTCATGTTATGTTATAGGAATTAGAATTGCTTTAGAGTGTGCTAGTGTTATGTGCTAGCAAATAAATTCATAGGGCTTGATTTATTAAGAATTAGACTTTGGTAATTTTTGTGTAATGGTTCTTCACTCATGTGAAGCCACTGGTGAAGCCTGATCTAGTGTTTGATATGTTTCATAGTGCAATCTATTTTTGGTTCATTATTTGGCATTAAAGGTTGCCAATTTGTTATTTTTGTGTAGGCTTGATCATAAGTCCAAATGGCGTAAAATTTGGACAGTAGGCTATGACCGACCTGATGATACTACTGTAATATTTCCAGGATTTTAGGACATGTCAAAATATAGGTTGCTGTTGTGACCTGTGCTATGTTTAGTGATATTTATGCCATGTTTATGTGTCTTGATCATGATGTTCATTCCAAATGGAGTTGTGGGATGTCATGCTTGATCAATATTCAGGTTAGGATCAGGTCTTGATCAATGTCATGTTTGGCTTGGTCATGTTGGGTCGAAGGTTAGCGACCATGGGCGAAGTCCATTCGCGCCATGGCGTAATGTGTTACGCCTTGGTTCGTCCATGTCGTATTGAGTCAAGTTGTGTCATATGCTTAAGTCATGCACTTGCATCGATCATCGACATGTAGTAGTAATTCAATATGAGTTACTCAATCACGCATTGCATCATGACAGGATCACTGAACGACGCCCAGCAGCTGGTACTCGCGGAGCAGGAGTCGGAGGAGCAAGTAGCAGTCGGGGAGGACTCGGACGCTGAACTTCCGGAGTGCCCGAACCACTACCCCAGCTCTTTCGAGAAAGGCAAGCCCCGGAGCATTTCTCCTACGGTTTGCCAAACTAACTTGCGTCTTTTATTGTTTGTGCTGCATTACGTGATAGGCGTTGATCGATACCCTTGGTGCATTACCTACCTTGACTACTCTATACACCTACCCTGATTAAGTGTAGGACATTACTGCTTAGCCTGGAATAACTAAACGGTAGAAGTCGGTTGATTGGTGAATCATCCGCGAGGTTAAGAAACCTTCACATGATATGGTTGGATCAAATGGGAAATCTGGCACATACCCAAACGGGAAATATGCAATACAGGGCAAAAACGGGAATTGGTTGCGGGGTTATGATGCCTGGACGGATTATGGATATTGTTTATGATCAACCATGTGAAAGGATGATTGCTTTTATACTTCTACTTGATGTTGTTATAGATCAGGAGCAAAACGTAGTATGTGCAGGAATTACTTAAGTGGTTAAGCTTAGTGTAGTTCACTAAATGAAGATAATATAAGCTCAAGTCGTTTATGCAAGAGAGGGTCAGCCAAACCACCATATGGCCTTGCATATGCTTATAAGAGTCCTTATTTTCTGGTTTTAGACGGGTAAGTCTAGCTGAGTACCCCACGAACTCAGGGTTTTATTCCCATGTTGTTGCAGATGGGGAGATGTTTTATGGATACTGCGAGACCTGCTACTATCCGGCTTTGGGTGATGACTAGACTGTGGGCACAGTCGTTTATCCTTCTCTCCTTATGCTGCTTTTGGTTGGACTTGGTCATGGACAAGGCACTGTATAAACTCTAGTGGTTTGTAAGACTTAAGTATGTAGCTTCCGCAACTTGTTTCACCATGGTTTGTAATAATGGTACTTAAACTCCGATGTAATATCTATCTGTGAACTTGTGTGGTGTATGATGAATGTTGAACTTATTACGATTTCTGACTTAACGGAAAAAGTTTAAAATCCTTCGGGATTTTGGATGACTGCCGGGTTTACATGGGCTTAAGTGTGTTGTTCGACGTCTTGGTGTGACTGTGCTCTGGCACACAGATCGTGCTCAAAAGTGAGCAGCGACTGCTTCTGGATAGTGATTCAGTCCAACTTGTTCTGAGTTTATCGCAGCTCTTTTGCCTCTCGATTTTGAGCACGACTCTCTAGTTCGGTTTAGGATCGTCGTCTTCTGCATCAGTACGACGTCCAACCGTATGAGTCCGTCGCACTTCCATCTGCAGCAGTTGGAGCGGCGCTTTGCTTCTAGACACCGCAATCCTGTCTGCTCCTGTGCTTTGATTTGCCTGATTCCTGTTCATCGGAGTACACGTTTTGGCAGCTCGCAAGCAAATTCAGAACTACAGTACGTGATTTGTTTATCCTCTTAGGAGAAGTCACTTTCAAGCTACAGTACCAATTTTATTGCTTGATGTTTCAGCTTGGCGTGTGTGCTCCCAGGAAATCAGCTAGCGAGTGTGGCACCTGTTCTTTTATTTGATTGGCTAGAAAGCTTGCTTTTGCAATCGTGATTCTCCAAATCAATTTGTGAGCCATCTTTTTCAGGCTACAGTAAGCTAGTATAATTATTGTTTGCTCTTTTACTAGTGTTCTTGCTGGTGTTCAGTGACCATCGACTTGGCCTAGATTTAGTGCCTATTCTTCTTTCCAGTGAAAATCAACCTTCTGGTTAGAGAGCTTGGTAGGTCGTGCTGCCGAGAAAAAATCCAATCCAATATTTGTTTGCAGGTATCCACTAATTATAGAGATGTTCATATTTCACGGTGAAGTTTAGTGCCTTTTTTTCTCGGCTGAGAATTTCGGTTTCTTCCGCAGAGTGGTCGTTTAAGCCCCGATTTGACTTTCGTCTATTGCATTAGGTTTGTGGTGTCCCGTTGTGTTCCTAAGGAACATCCACCCACTTGTTTGGGTCGTGGACATCACGGTGTGTGGTTTATCTTCGGAGTTGTTTGTCTAGCCGATGACCTTTTTATTTCAAAAAAATTTGAGGCTCCCATTCACCCTCTCTGTAGTCGTCGTTTTCTATCCTTCACCTAGGTATTCAATCTCTTTTCTTTGTGTTTCCCCTATTCCTCTGTTTTTATATTCTTTTGTTTGAAACAAAACTCCATCACCGTACCTCTACCTCCTCTCCCACGCCCCACCCCACAAAAAAGAAGGAACTTATATCTATAAAATAACCATATATAATAAATAATAAATATAAACAAAGTGTAACTACAGGGGGGTGTACCTCCCGTTTCTCCTATATAAAGAGGGGTGTCTTGGGGTATGCAAATGCAATAGCTAGCAGACACCAACTTCAAGGCCAGCATGCAGCGGATCAGAGCAATGGGGTTTGCTCCTATGGCTACCATCATCTCGCTGCTCCTGGTAATTATCCCTATATCTTTAAGCTTTTGTTCGTTGCAATTTCTATAGGCATAATGGACAAAACCACAAGCTTGATAAATTTTGATTTAACGGTGTTAGCACAAAGACTATTAACAATTTACAACGACGTAATTTTATTGATGTTGGCACACAGACAATTAACAATTTACGATTATTTCTATATAATCTAATAAAGACAAAAGTTTGATATGTTACGACACAACAGCAATTAACAAATCACAGCGTCTGTCCGGAACACACAACTAGCACTTGATATAGATAGTGTACTCCACGGCACACAAACGCTGATAACGCTGACAGCAGGGAGTCACGTCTGAAACATCGGCTGAACGGATCGGATAAAAAAAAAAAAAAAAAAAAACAGGCTGACTGATAAGTAGGAATTGTGATGATTATATATATGATAACAATGCAAAAAAAAAAAAAAACGCCTGTTGTGGTGCTAACTGCTGCCTCAGAACACACGACATGACATGACGCCCATGTTTACACTAGGTCGCCGGCAGTGGCGGAGGAGTTGCACTGCATTCTGCAGCGGCTGCTACTACGTCGGTGCTGGGATTCAGGTCGGCGTCGGAGGTGGTGGCGTACTGGCAGGGTGTCCTTCCCCAGGCACCCATGCCATCCGCCATCATAGACCGCGTCACTCCAGCGGTACCAAGCAGAGCACAGCAGAAGGCGGCGGCAGCAGTACAAAACAACAAAGGCATGCCATTGCCATCCCCCTCGGAGGAGAAGATCCTCTTCCCAGAAGACGTGTTCGCAGCCGCCGGTTCCGTGATCGACCTCTACATCGACTCGTCGGCGACGCTGCGCGCGGCCTGCAGGAGCCACGAGATCTCCCACTACCTCCCCATGTCTGCCGAGGACCTGGCCGACATCCAGGCCAGGTACGCGCCGGTGTCCCTCGCCATGGCCCGAGACATCTGGAACACGCTGAACGCCTGCGACGACCGCCTGCCGGCAGTCAACCGCGGCGAGCAGCTGACCTGCACCGCGTCCGTCAGGACGATGGTGGAGTTCGCGGCGTCGGTGCTCGGGACGCGCCACCTCCGCGCCTTCTCCTCCTCCCGCGACGTCCCCGAGGTACAGGGTCGTGGCCGTGCGCCCGGTCACCACCGCGCCTGGATCGGCAGCGAACGCCACCTCCATGGCGTGCCACAGCATATGGAGTTCCCAAGCCTGGCGTACTACTGCCACGCCGTCAACCCGACCAGGGTGTATGAGGTGACGCTGTGGAGGGAGGCAGCCACTGCAGCGGCGGCGGAGCCGAGGATGATGCGGGCGCTCGCTGTGTGCCACCTCGACTTGTCGGGTTTTGATCCCAACATGTCCTTTTTTTTTCGAGTTCGAGGGCAAACTAGCCCCGGCCTTTTGATTAAAATCAACAGACCACAGGCTTTAACTGTTTACAGCGCAGTTTAAAAGAACTCACACACCCCGGCGCGAGCCAGCCTCGGCTTACAGTTCTACTAGACAGAAGTAAACATATAATCAATCCATCTCCTGGAGAGCGGATTCCAGCTCTTCCCACCATGCCAGCGATTGTCCACCAGCAGATTTGATCACCTTCTTGAGGCCACTCCTGTTCTTGTTGTCACGAGCTATCTTCACACGCCTTGACTGGTGTAGAACGGTAGCCATAACAGCTCCTTTGCCATCGTCTTGAGCATCCTGATAAAATCCTCCAGCCTAGCTTTGTGCTCCTCTGGGCAAAGGATCATCCATCCCCTCAAAACCGCCGCCACCATATGATATAGAGTATCCATACCTTTCCATCCTGTATTCTGAAAACAATACTCATTCCTGAGTTTCCAGACACTCCAAAGAATAGCAGAAGTAACCATATTCAACAAGCTATTCCTTTTATTACTTAGCCAAAATTTACCAATGTTCTCAAGGCTACCTCCTACTGGCATTCCAAAGAAATCAGAAACTAATTTCCAGCACCTACATATGACAGCACATTCAAAGAATAGATGCTGATGGGATTCTTTTTCATTACAAAATAAACAAGTGTCATCTTTGACTTCTCTTCTTTTTGCCAAGTTATCCCTAGTCATATTCCTATTGTTCATTAACAACCAAAGGAAGATATGCACCCTTGGTGGTATCTTCAAACTCCAGACTGCTGGGGTATGAATATAATTAATCCCCCTAAAATTAACCACCTTATAAAAGAACTGAGAAGTATAGGTACCATGAGCAGTATACTGCCAAATCATTTCATCTTCTACTACTGAAAATTGAATGGAAGCTACTAATTCAACTACTTCTAACCACATTTGATACAAAGGTTCTGACAGGTTCCTTCTAAAGGAACACTTTAGAGTATGTCCATCCCAAGCTTCAGTAATTGTTTTACCATACTCATTAAAAATCCTATACAAGGGCCAGTATTGTGTAGCTAGGTTAGAACCACCAACCCAAGTATCCTCCCAAAGTCTCACTTTTTGCCCATTTTCTATTTTCCATTTATAACCAAACTTAGCAGCAGTTGTAGCCCACATGAAACTCTTGAAAAACCTAGTAGCATGGGTTGGCTTGGTGGCCAGGATGTTTGGCTTGTTAGTCCTATACTTAAAGTCTATAAGCTCTTTCCAAAGCTTATCCTTATCCATATTATATCTTTTCAACCAAGATGCCATAAGGCAGATATTCAAATCTCTAACATTTGGGATTCCTAAACCTCCCAAGTCTTTCCTCATTGAAACCAGTTTCCAATTAGCTAAATGATATTTATGTTGGTTCTCCTCATCATTCCATAGAAAATTTCCCATATGAGTAGTTATTAACTGGATAGCCCATTTTGGAAATTTGATAAAAGATAACAAGTAAACTGGAATACTAACAAGGCAAGCCTTAATTAAAGTAACTCTAGCAGCTCTAGAGAGAAGTTTCCCTTTCCAGCCAATTATTCTACTCAAGATCTTATCTACTAGTGGCTGGATGTCCTCTCTTGCTAATTTATCATAATGAAGGGGAATGCCTAGATACTTAATAGGGAAATTTCCAATAGGGCATGCTAAAATATGAGCTAGATGGTGAGTCTGCTCCTCATCTAAGTTAATGGGTATCATTTCACTTTTATGAAAATTTATTCTCATTCCTGAGATTTGTTCATACCACATTAACACAGTTTTCAAATTTCTAACAGCTGATTCCTCAGCTTTAGAAAACAATATGGTGTCGTCAGCATACTGTAAAGCTACAATACCTCCTACTTTAAACTCTCCTAATAACCCCTGAACTGATCCTGTTCTCACTGCTTTACTAAGCATTCTAGTTAGAGCATCTCCTACTAGATTAAACAGGAAAGGTGACAAAGGATCCCCTTGTCTGAGCCCCTTTCCTGGCTTGAACAAAGAGCTTTCTTCTCCATTAACTAGAATTCCAATTGAACCACCTACAACCACTTTCTTAATCCAGTTTATCCAAACTGGGTCAAAACCTCTAGCCTTAAGCATATCAAACAAGAAAGCCCATGACACCCTGTCATAAGCTTTTTCATAATCTAATTTAATAATGACACCAGGGTCCTTACCACTATAGACACTGTGCACCACTTCATGTGCAGTAACCACACTTTCAAGGATGAACCTACCTCTAATGAAAGCAGTTTGAGCAGGATTAACAATTCTTTGAACCACAGATGTCAATCTTGTAGTCAAAAGTTTGGAAAAAATTTTGAAACTACAATTCAATAGACTTATAGGTCTAAATTGCTTCATATTAGTAGCACCATTGACCTTAGGAATCAAAGTAACTGATGCAAAGTTAATTCTACTAATATCAAGTTTGCCACTATGAAAGTCATCAAACATGGCTAACAGGTCTTTTTTTAATTAAATCCCAAAATTTTTGGAAGAAAAGGGATGAAAAACCATCAGGTCCAGGAGAACCTTCTGCATAAGAGCTAAAAACTGCTTCTCTAACCTCCTCTTCAGAAAAAGGAGCTGTTAAGAGCATGTTCTCCTCAGCTGACACTTTATCTTCTGACTCCCAAAAATTTTGCTCTAAACTAACCCCGAATCGCTTCCTTAGCAAAAAGCTCCTTATAGAAATCCATAACGACTTTTAGCATTCCTGCTTGATCATGGACAGGACCAGTAGGAGTTTCCAAAAACTCAATCTTTTTCTTCCTAGGTCTATAATTAGCTACTGCCTGAAAGTAAGCAGTATTTCTATCTCCTTCCTTAAGATCTCTCTCCCTCGACCTCTGCCTGACTTTAATTTCTTCTAATATCCAAATCTGCTCCAACTCCTTTTCTACTTGTTTCCTTTCTCTTTTTTCAGCTTCAGTTAGGTCTTTTTGTTCAGCTAAACTTTCCAGTCTAGTGAATTGCTTGGATAACTCAGTTTTCTGCTTATTTTGGGCAGCAATCTCATTTGCTGCCCAACCTCTAGCCATCCTTCTAAGAGTCCTAATTCTAAACTGCCACCTATCCATACTATTCTCTAAATTGCAAGGTGTACTCTAAGCTTTGACTACCATTTCCCTAAAAGTAGCTTTTCCAATCCACCATTTTTCAAACCTAAACTTTTTCTTAGCAAAGGACATATTTGCACCTATCTCCATCACCAAAGGATTATGGTCACTAGGTATTCTCTCTAAGGCTTTTATAGAAGCAATAGGGTAAGCAGCATCCCAAGAAGTAGAAACAAAAACTCTATCAATTCTACTAAGAATAGGAGGATCTTGGTTATTGGTCCAGGTAAATCTCTTATTGTTGGGATTAATTTCCATTAAAGCCCACTTACTGATCCAATTATTAAAGCCATCTGCCTACCTATGATTAATAACTCCATTACTCTTATCACTAGTAGTTCTAACAAGGTTAAAGTCACCCCCTAATAAAGTAGGACCATCCCATAACAGCATTATCTCATCTAATTCATCCAAAAGGTCCTGTCTAAGCTCATCATAAGCTGGACCATAAATAACAATCACCTCCAAACAAAACCACTAATCTTTTCAGTTAACATCACACTAACGAGAGAATTTTTTAACTGCCCCTACAACCATATCAAATTTATCATAATTTGAACCCACAAGGATTCCTCCCGAGATCTATTAGCCTCCGATGAAACCAATTAAAAGGTACATTCCCACCAAATTTTTCAACAGACCAGACTTAAGAAACTCTTCTTTGTTTCCATAATTCCTAAAAAATCCACATGGCAATCTCTAATTCTACTAGTCAAAGCGGAATTCTGCCTACAGTTCCAAGTCCTCTTATATTCCAAAAGAAACCTATCATTTTTTCTTCTTTTCTTTTTTCCTATTTTTAACAGTGGACCAACCTGATTCCTGGTCGTCCACAATTGTTTTATCTACATTACTTTGACTATTTTTCACAGGAGAGCTATTCCTAGCTTCCCGTCCAAACTCTATCACCTCGCTACCATCTACAGGTTCTTGTCCAGAGCAACTACTATGAGCACAAGTATCAACAAAATTAGCAGACCTAGAATTATCTAGAGCAACCATCCTATCTACCACAGAATGATCAACAACAAGAATGCCAATTTCCTTGGCCACGAAATAAAAGTACTCTTGCAAGAAGAAGAACTAGGTAGGGAAGAAGATCTTTTATTCATACTAGAGTTAGTTTCTAGGTCCCACTTCCTTTTGGCTTCCCGAGCATTCTCCGAACCGTCTTTCCATTATCGTCCTTCTAGTACTCCTCCTCCGTGGCGTAACAGACCCCATGCTTTTTGATTTTGGTTCTTCCTCCCCGACTTGTTTTGATATCAACAAATTTCTTTTTCTGTCCCATTCCCCACATCGACATAGTTACTTGCCCTTCGCTTACTATAGACTTCTCCCGAGAAGAATCGGCAAAGTCTCCGACAATAGCCTCGATGCTCCATCGGTACCCAAGCTAAACACTTTGTTCAAACCCGAGAGAACTATCCTTTTCTTTGTTACCGAGTGTGTAGATCCATTCATCGATAGGTGATGTTGTTCCTCTTTAGCTTGCTTGAAGTTGTTTTCCTCTTAATCCTCTTCCAAAGTAACCCTTCATCTTCAACATCCAATTCCATTGCTATCGCAAATCATTTCCAAAGAACTCCGATCCTCGAGTCAAAGCCGATTCTAAGGCCCGCCCTAGAGAGACTTTGTCTTGCTTGTCCCTCTCCCAATGATCATCACAGATTCTCCCGACGTATTCGACCCCCGTCTTTGTATGTTGCCCCCTTGTCCATTCGACCGAGTTCCCAAAGATCATTAGCGGATGCCCCATCACCATCGGTTTCTTTTGGTTTATCACTCAACTCATCTTCCCGGTGACTCATCCGGATCTAGTGTCTCAAAAGCACCATCAAGGTCGCCCCCATCCTCAAGATCACTCGACATACCCTTCCGTCTTGAAAGTCACCACATGCAGTTCTTTACCAAAAGCAAAGACTCTTGCTCTTGGGATCTTTGAGGGATTTTTACATAGCATCTTGACTCTCACCATGCCAAGAAGTTGTTAAACAGGGGCATGCCGGTCCCAAACCAGTCATCGACCCAAGCTAGAAGCTACTTCTCTCACCGTATCCCAGTCAACCCACTTGGGTGGTATGCCTGTCATCTGAACCCAGACATCCACAAGACTACCAACTGCTTCTACATTGCCATTCCACACACTCACTACTAGGGAAGTGCTCATCAATGACGCTCTCCTTTCGTCACGGAAGACGCCAAAATCGTCACCGAAGTTCTTCTATGACGAACTTGTGACGAAAATAGGTTCGTCATGGAATGAGCGTCATTGATTGACCACGGTGACGAAACGACTATTTTCGTCGCTGAATGGAATTCATTCAATGACGAAATAGCCATCGTCACCGATTAGAATTCATTCAATGACGAATCTGATTCGTCACTGATGTACCCCGATTTTCGTCATAACATGCTGCTCTGTCAGGCTGCCAAACGGCGTTTGCCACGCTAGCAGCTGACGTGTCTTACGCACGTGGCACGTCCACGTGGTAGGTGACGTGGCCAGCTGACTTGGCTTGCCACGTGGCTACAGACGTGGCTTGCCACGTGGCAGCTGACGTGGTGGGTCCACGTGTCATTTTTTTGGGGGCCACGTGGCACGGTACAATTAGTCCACGTGTCTTGCTGTGAGTGGTTTACATTTTCGTCACCGAACCCAAAATTTTCGTCACAGATTAAAATTACGGTAAGGTTATAGAACCCAAAATTTTCGTCACTGATCACATTGCAATAACATCATAGAACCCAGAATTTTCATCACATGTGCACATGCTAATTTTTTTTTACAAAATGCAAATAATATTAAACTAACCAATTGTTTCCATAATCCAGCATTCCAGTCACCATACAACCGACTCAACACTACTAAACTCAGTTCATATAAAACTAACTTGACATCACATTCTAGGTTCTAGTTTGATCTCGGTTCACATTAACATCACAACGAATAATATAAAGTTGCCAAGCTCCAACAACATTTGTACTCCTCCATCTCCTTTTGTGTCCTTGCCAGCCTTTCCTCCACCACATAGTGCCCATAAAATCAATTTCATAGTGCCCATATAAAAATTCAAATAGGTCCTACCTCATCATATTAGTCCAAAGTGATATGACTAGACAAAGTGCAGGTGCCTTGTAACTGATAAGATGCAAACCTGAGAAACAAATAAACATATCAAATTTCAATCACCTGTTGCCTGTGCGCTACTCTGCTACAGTGTGCAGGAGCAAGCACATCATGAATAGGAAGGAATAGCCGAACAGGAAGACAAAATAGAGGAACAGAGCAGGGCAGCCGCAACTTTGGTTTGCATATGAGATGTAGTGGCTAAGCTGCTGAAAAAGACAGAGATGAGAAAATGCCAACTTAGAAAAAAAATCAGTAAAGAACTAAGGAATTTGCATTCAATATAACTGATAGGTGAACTAGCATGATCTTTGCCAAATTGTACTATAAATTATTCAAATGATACAGCCAAATTAGCTTATTCTATGTATATGTGTAAGGATATAAAATAAGTGTTAGAAATGCCCACTAAGAAGGAAACAAATTCACTTGATCCCAGTTTACCTAAACAAATATCTAAATAAATAACATGTGAACTTGGAAGTTCAGTTTAGTTTAATAAAAATAGTCACAAGTATACGCTACTACAAAAGGAAATAGAAGAGCACTGTCATATCTATCAGGGTTATTATGATCAGCTAATACTAATAAGTGATGGAACTTCATATAGAGATTATCTTCTGACTGAAACAGACCACGTCACTATGAAGGAAACAAATACACTTGAACCCTAAACCTACTATACTTGCAAATGCAAGCCATCAGTTCATACCTAATTTGGCCTTAGACCAATGTGACTACACGCATCTGTTAGTTACCTATATGCGATATCACACATAGATATGTCAGGAAAAAAACCCATGGTCAAAGTCACTTACAAAAAGTAGATAAGCGCAGACAAAAGAAATTTCAGTTCCGGCAAGGTTCTTGCTTTGCTTCTTCATCTTGAAAAAATATCAATAAATAGTTTTTTGTATATCATATCCATAATATCAATATAACTGGCCAAGTATAGATTTCCTTTTGTTATATATTGTTGTGCGGTAAAAGTTTCCTTGATGCTGAAACAGAAAGAGAATATTCAAAACCTGATGAAAGGCACACATGGTGATTTAGTTTCACAACAGTCACGGGGATGTCTGCTTTTGGAATCGATATCCTAAAATCCTCCTTTTTTAAAAGGACAGCGTGCTGATCTATTGTCCATCGATCTAATTCATGATTAGACTTTACGGGGCAACAACAGCACTTAATTCCAGATTACTATGACCATCAGCTATCCAGACAAAAAGGGACCAATCAAGGGCTAGTGACAGAAATATAATGGTTTCCAATCAAATCAAATCTCCACACAATATTCCTGCTTCTACGACCACCATAGCCCCACACATATTTTCACAAAATGCAACCCAACGTTGCAACGCAGATAGATTAAAAAATTAAGATATCACTGCCGGAATACGCAGATCAAGTGTTTGCTAAACAACAGGCAAGTTCATGCATATAACCAGGAAATGGAACAACTCGTATAAGGTCCAGCAATCAATTGGAGAACTTAAAAAAACAGGCTTACCCTTCAGGTAGAACCCTTTCTTTTCGAACCTACTGATGATGTCCCCGATCTGCACAGAAATTGCGAGTTAAAAATTGGGCAAAACATGACGCCGAACGGATACCCAAACGAAATCAAAACATGTCCACGAAAACAAACATCGAGCCTCCCGGATCAACGAAGACCCTCCTATATCAGACTGTTCCATGGAAAAAAAACGGTAAAGGAGGCACCACATTAGATTACCAGCCGCGCTGGACGCCGTCGGGCTTGATCATGATGAAGGTCTGCTCCGCCATCGTTCCTCGCAGCAAAGCGCGACGCGGATCCGCGAGGGTGAGGCTGTGGGAGCGTGGACTGGAGAGGGCAGGGGATGATACCTAGCAGTTGAGATCGGGGGATGGCAGACGGACGGAAATCTGGAATAGCTGAGATCAGTTAGAGATCACTATATATTCGATGAGATTGATACGGGATTTAGGGATGAGACTGCCGAATAGAAACGGATCGCTGACCTCTTGAGGCGGCGACAGTGACCGGCGAGGGTGCGGTGTCATGTGGGCGTTGTCCCGCGGCGGCATGGTGCAGTCACTGGCGCTAGGTTGGGAACGCATCGCCGCTGCTGCGCCGGCCATGGAGTCGCCCTGTTTGCATCTGGGAAATGAGAGGCATGCAGTTGTGCTTGTGCGATGGAAACAAATAGAGAAGGAACCACGATTCAGCCAGGAGAACCGCTCAGATCCACAATCCGGGGGCAGTTTGCATGCTATTTTCACACGGTCATCTCCCGCTTGTCTCTATGAAGAGTGGGGCCACTATTAGGCTTTCCCATAATTAGCGTGGGCTATGGGAGAAATCAAATTAAGTGTGTGGGAGAAAAGAAGGTAGCAAATAAAAAATGGAGGGAAGGGCCGGAGCAAAACATATAAAAAATGGAGCCAAATTTACAATATAAGTCTTGGAAAAGAAGCGGGAGCCAAAAAAGGCAAAAAAGAGATTACGTTGAATTTTAAATTATTATTAGTTTAGTGCTTACATATGATGGCTAATAAAATAATATATCTAAAAATTACTGATGCATGCATTTAATCGGGCCTAACAAACTAAATTAAGTTGATACATTTGATCGAGCAAATCGAACCAATTTAAAATATTGTTAATAGTGCTAGATACAAATTAAATGAGTACTTGGGACTGTAAATGGATTCAAATGAAACAAGTTATCACCCACAAAGTTATATTTTCTCGAGATCTAAAATTTTTATTTTGGTCAATTATCCATCTAAGGTCGTATTATTTTTTACATATTTTTTGTTAATTTTTTGCCATATTTTTAATTAGTATGTTATTGCTTAATGGTCATGCCATAAATTCAAATGATTTCGACAAAATGGAACCATACATCCGCCGCAAGCATGAACATGTCTCACTTAGTCACGAGGGGGTGTATGAGACATGTACGCTGTTGTGAGGATGTACATGGCACTTTCTCGAATGAGTTGAAACTTTTTTGTCATTATTATACAACAAAATGAGGTGTCCATGCAAGTTTTGAGATTTTTCTAGTTAGCTTAGGGTATTTTAACGTTTATGCTTCACTGATCCTACAAAAAATTACAAATAATAGGCAAACTTGGTCAGAAAATTGCACAGTGCACACAACAATCAGTTTTTGGCTCCATAAACATCCCATTAAAATTTCAAATGATTTCGACAAAATGGAACCATACATCCCTCACAAGCATGAACATCTCTCACTTAGCGACATGGCTATGTGTGAGACATGTATGCCATTGTGAGGATGTACATGGCCACTTTCTCAGAATGAGTTCAAACTTTTTTTTCATTATTATACAGCAAAATGAGGTGTCCATGCAAGTTTTGAGATTTTTCTAACTAGCTTAGGGTATTTAAACATTTATGCTTCAGTAATCCAACAAAAAATTACAATAATAGGCAAACTTGGTCAGAAAATTGCACAGGTGCATACAACATCAGTTTTTGGCTCCATAAACATCCCATTAAAGTTTCAAATGATTTCGACAAAATGGGCTATACATTTTCATAAGCATGAACTTCTCCCACTTAGTCACAAGGTAGCTTAAAGCTTTGATCCTTTAGTCATTGAACAAATAAGTACAATAATAGATAAAAAAATGTAATAAGGTGTTTGAAAATGAATGAGGAAATCATTAAGCAATAATATATTAATAATTAATTAAAAATATGGCAAAAAATAAACATAGACAAATATAAAAATAATAAACAAAAAAGGGGGAAAATAAAAAAAAAAAACTGCTCCCTATGGGTTCGAACCCGGGACTTCATGGACAAACCCAAAGTGCCTTACCAATGCACTACTCATGTGCTTTCATTAGTTGTCAAGTGCAGTTTCTCTTAAACAGTATATCAAAGCGTGACCAAATTATCAGGCCTGCAAGCCAGCCCATCGAAAGCTCTTACTTAGTCGCTTCTCCGTCGCTCCCTCCACTCCTAGGGGATCAAACAAGAAACTGCTCAGGTGCTTTGGCTGTGTTGGCGATAACAGAAATGGGACAAGCGCGTCGCCGCTGCCCGGCGCCGCTGTGCTCGCCGGCATGGCGTTAATCAGCCGCCGAGGGTGCCTGGACGACGGGTTTAGGGCTACGGACGCCCTCCCATCGGCCGCCAGGGACGTCCTCGCGATCGGCCACGGAGCACGTCAACAAGCGATCAGCCACGGACGTACTCGCTACCCACGATCATGTGTACGGCCCATTAAACAATTCAATTAAATAAAATAAGAAGTATCACGATAACAATGCAAAAGGAAAAACTTGTATATTACAACCCAAATGTCTATGTGTACCAGTGGTAAGGCTTCGACTATTAGGTGCAAGGTCTCAGGTTCGAACGTCACTTCTTGCGATATTTAATTTTTTGCCAAAAAACAATTTGATTAAATAAAATAAAAAGTATTACGTTATTAGTACAAAAAAGAAAAACATGTATGCTATAACATAAATGCAAGGTCTCAGGTTCGAACCTCACTTCTCGTGATATTTGACTTTTTGCCAAAAACAATTTGATTAAATAAAATAAAAAGTATTACGTTATTAGTACAAAAAAGAAAAACATGTATGCTATAACATAAATGGCTGTATGTTCCGGTGGTAATAATGCACCTAACTGTTAGCTGTGAGGTCGCAGGTTCGAACCTTGCTGCCCACGGTAGTAATTTTTTTGCCAAAAAACATTGGGGCGTGTTGCAGGCTCCCACGTCCCACCCATTCACCAGCAGGTCCCGCGCGCCACGTGCCGCACCCGAAGGATGTCCACGAGGTGCAACGAGAGCCAAACGCCATGTTCTCGAGGTGGAACAAGTGAACAAGAGCCAAGGTGGAACAAGTGAACAAGAGCCAAACGCCATGTTCTCGAGGTGGAACAAGTGCCGAACAATCAGTGACGATTTTGCATTGTTAATTGATGACGATTATTTTGTTTTCGTCATTATTCTTCGTGTCAAAGCTCCGTCACTTGTGACTAATGACGAACCTGTAAATTTCGTCATCGAATGCTCCCATTTGGTGACGAAATTATTAATCGTCACGAGGAAATCGTCATTGATTAACACATTTCTAGTAGTGACTTAGTGCAGCCACAACATCTGGCCTGAGGTTGAACCTAGAAGCCTGTCCAATGACCAGATTTTCCACCCTTTTGGTTGATGGGAATCTTGTGATATATTTCTTATCATCTGTTTTTTTCAGTTGCCATGCCCAGTTCTTGTCAAATAGACCCTTGAGCTTCTCCACAATCTCAGCTTCCACTATTTCTCCCTGCTCAATGGCGATGATCCCAAAATTATCCAAGCCCTGCCAGTGAGAGAACCTATTGCCCCTTGGCTCAATGTCAATGTAGAAGAAACCCAAACCAATATTTGCACTCCCATAATACTGACCTGCTCTAGGTGGTTCCTTCCACTTGGGACAATTCTCCACCACATGATCAACCTTATGGCATATGAAGCAAACCTTAGGATTCTTACATGCGGACTCGGTGACCTACATCCCCACAAATAAGCATATTGCCTGTATGTGCTTCACAGAGCTAACATCGCATCATTACTAGCGGGACTAACCCTAGTATCTTGACCCCCTCCAACTGTCTGAATACCTCCAGCAGATCCATCCTTAGTTCCACTACTACCTATCCCTCCATCTCCTCCAGCAATCTCAGCAGAAAGATCATTGTTACCTTGCCCAGAAGCAGCTGTCGGGGTCTTTGTTCCTCCCTGTTGGGGCCTTGGCTGCTGACCCCCTTGCCTGCCTCTTCCTCTCTGAGGAGCACCTCCCCGAGGCCTGTTGTAGTGCTGGAAAGGTTGGTGAGGAGGTACCTGAGGTTGGCCATAGAAGCCATACGGTGGTGGCGCAGGGTGGCCGTAGTACGGGTGCGGCGGCGGTGGCTGGTATGGATATGGATTCCATCCACCTCCATTGCTCCACTGCTCCCATTCACCACCCCGGACTCGGCGGTCGGTTTCCCTTCCCGCCATCGAACCCTTCACCGGCTTCGGCGAAGGTCTTCTTCTTCCCGTCGCACCACCAATCCCAGCAAAACTCGGGATTCTCGAGGTTCACTCCACTTGCAGTTAACCGCAGCGTGGAATGGATCCGGCGGAGGATCATGGCGGGCGCGCTCACCTTCTTCTCCCTCCGGACCCGCATCCGGTTCGCCTTTGCCTCGGGCTAACCCTAGCTCCCCCTTGGCGGCGGGATTGGGGACAAACCACCATTGCCCCCGAACTCTTGTACTTCGATTCCTCAAGAGGGCCGGATCTCGGTCTTGGGCGGGCCGGCGGCCGTCCACGCCCCCGGTCGCCATGGCCGTCGGGCTCGCGCCACTGTTGCCCAAGAAACGCGCCACGTCTCTCCCCATCCCCACCACGCCCGCAGCTCGGGGCCGGGCGGTAGGTGACGGGCTCTCTGGCGTGGGGGCGCCCCTCTCCCTCACCGGAGAATGCGCTCGGAGCAACCTCGCCGGCCTTGGCGGGACGGGCGCCGCCCGTCTCCGCCGCGGTTCGGCGAGACGTGTATGTCTTCATCTTCTCCTTCCTCCCAACATGTCCTTCTTCGTGGACCGCGGGATCAAGCCAGGGGACGCCCCGGTGTGCCACTTCCTCAGCAGGAGGAGCGTCCTCTGGGCACCGGCCGATGCCGTTGCCGACGCCAACGCCGACGGGACAGCAGCTCCCATCCTCGCGCGCGACACTGCAGTCGCCTACTAGCTACTCTAAGCTTCGTTTTTCATTCCTAATTGCACATGCTGA
The DNA here is from genome assembly GCA_018135685.1 of Themeda triandra. Lineage (NCBI taxonomy): Eukaryota > Viridiplantae > Streptophyta > Magnoliopsida > Poales > Poaceae > Themeda > Themeda triandra. The sequence goes on along the minus strand of JAENPR010001060.1, from coordinate 126,003 downwards.
GTTGTAATCCCGTTGTAAACTGCATTTAGCTATTTTTAGCGCGTAGAACCGCGGCTGGACGGAGATGTGCACGCCCAGGTCGTGGCGCGCAGTTCGGGTGTGTGGTCACCGCCACTACATGGTCGTCGTGCATGTCGCTTGGCATGACGCAATAGTCAGATCAAGCAGCGATCGTGTGATGCCGGGGGACGGGCTCTGAGCCCATGTATCTGCAATGTATAAAAGCAATGAAGAAAATAATAAACAAAAAGGCTGCGACGGTTGTGCAGCGCGATTGTGTGTCTCTCTGTGTTCCAGTTCTCGGGTACATTGTGTGTGCGCAGTGATCGTGCTCTGGCGTTCACCGGCGTTCGATGTAGTCAGCAGCAGGAGCCCGGTGGCCACCGTCGGCTCCAACAGCTACCTGCACCTGCATGCTGCACGCAGCAGCAGCAGCAGACCCGATTCAATCGATCCACATCCCTTTTCGAAAAAAACAACTAATTTGTCACGATCCGGGTCAACTGAAAATTGGAAGGAATTTGGAGAAGATAGTAGAGAATTTGGGACACAATAGCAAGAACAGCAAGAGTTAAAGGTTTCAGACGAAATGAAGACGAAGCAGTTCAGTTCAAGTTCAATTCATCGAGGATTGTGACGGGAGACGCCTCGGCGTTTATATATCTTCCAACCACCATCTGTCGACTTGGGCTCAGCCCAATGGGCCAACGCAATGGCTCGCAGGTCCAACTTACACACAAATGACTCACTGGTCCAACGCACACATGGCTGGGTCATGACAATCTCTTCCCCTTAAGCAGCAGCTTGCCCTTAAATTGTGATCAATATGGAAAAATTCTCTAGGTACTCGTAACCTTCATGGGTCTTCAATCATCAGGCTGTAAAATTGGAGTTTGGAAATGATGTTGCATATTGGCTCGGCGGCCCAATGTACACACAATGGCTCACAGGCCCAACGCACACATGGCTGGGTCATGTCATTCTCTCCCCCTTAAGTAGCAGCTTGCCCTCAAGCTGTGATCAATATGGAAAATTTCCCTATGTACCCGTAACCTTGTAGAATTGGAGTTTGGAAATGATGTTGCCCCATATGCCAAAGAATCTTGGATTATCGCCCACTTGCATCTTGTACTTGTGCTGATAGGCATCTGGCAATATAGCAAACCACTTAACTAAATCCCATTGTGTCAGCAGCCAAGAGACATTAACCTGAAGTTGAAACCGATCAACACAATGGCAGCTCAAACCACTTGCCAACTGCTCTGTCAATCTTGGCTTCTCACCAACTGGCCAATGAATTATGTGGAGCTCAAAAGTGAAAATGTACGGCTCCCTGCTGCAGCTGGCAACTATATGACCCATTGTCAGACCAATCAATGTACTGAGTAGTATTGCATCAGAGAGAACCAAAAAAATGTTGAGCTTATTGTTTATCTGGCCCTAGAAAAAAGTTTTGTTACCTATCTGACCCAAAATATTTCGAAGTTGCTTATTTGGCCTCAAAGTAAATTTTAATTACTTTCACGGCCTTCCGTTAGCTCCGTCCGCTCCTTCCGTTAGATTTTCCACTCTAGCACACTTGAAAAGTCAAAAATACCCCCTATCTTACACACAGCCGGCCAGACAGAAGTTTGTCTCCCCGTCTCTGGTTCCCTCCCCCCGATCGACACCGAACAAAAAAAAAACGCACATGGCAGATCCGAGTGAGGGATATTTAACAACATTTGAGCGAATATATTGTTTTATTACTAGTAGTAGTATCATCCGAGAGTAAATAGTTTGGTCTGGACATGTCGCATTTAAAAATAGTAGTCAACATGCATGCCCCGTTTCAACATGCAACTCCATCCAGCCAATCCAGCTTCTAGCTCCTCGCAATCTCCTGTTTGGGCCCTCTTCCTTTCCTCTCCGGCGAGGTCGCCGGCGGCGTAAGGGAGGGGTCCCCCGACCATTTTTCGTTTCTTTTTTTTCAAGTTTATCTCTAGTTCATCCCGATGGTAGTTCTTCCTGTCCGAAGCCGTACCAACACTGTTGATGTCGTAGCTCTGATTCTGCTGGCAACCATCATCATCTTCGGTGGTGCTCGCGCTGCCGGAATCGCAGCTCATGAAATCAGCAGGCTACAGGTACGAAGTAAAATAAATCTTCGATCACCTTCTCCACCGGCCAGCTATGCTTGCCCTGATTTCAGATCAAGATGTGGTCCTCTGGCCGAGGATGTGCCGATTGGTGCTGTTGTTTGTCAAGATGGGGGTCGCGCGGTTGTCTCTCACATTGGCGAGCGACGACGGCGAATCTCTGGAAGCTGGCCTGTCTCCTCCAGATCCGGGTCATAGCAGGTGGCCCTGCGAGCCACCGCGTCGGAGAAGGTGAAGATGCGATCTCGGCTGTCCAGGCGGCGGCAGGAGGATTTTCGACGGTGGCGTTCCTATGGTCGGGCCTCCACGAGTTCACGAAAGGCAAGAGCAGGAGCTGCGGCAACAAGACTTCGTCGACTACCTTCCTCCACAGCATCCCCTGTTCCTCAGGGGACTGGCGCTCGTGTCGCTGGCGCGTCGACGTCGGCGATGATCCTCCAAGGATGCAGCTTCCGCGTCGTCCGCTCCAAGGCCAGAACCGCCCGCGGCATGGAGTCCGTCTGCAACACGCCTCATGGTGGGACCCGCTATCTGTGCCAGGGGGGCCCGCCACTGCAACAGGGCTCACATGCAGCGGTGCACCGTGTCCTTCTCTGGGACCCACCGACACATTGTGTTCTACATGCAAGAGCACCAGGCATCCTGATCCTATCCTACGCGATCAATTTGATCTTGACTAATTTTGCATTTAGTGCTAAGCATGCAGAGTACTTGCAGCCAATGGTCCTCATGTCCCCTACTTCTACCAATGGACCTACTTCTGTACCAGTGGTTTGACGTTTCCACCTGGGTTCTCGGTTCGAGCTTCTTCTACCTCCGGCAACGAGATCAACATTATTCTTCGGTTGTGGACACGTTTCTTCTTCGATGGCTCCACCGACCCACTCTTAACCGTCGCTATGCGCGGTCAGTCCATCTGGGTGCACGCGTCTTTGACGCCCCTGCGTATATCCCCGCCAACAGAATCGTCATCCCCTGCATCTCAGTCGACACTGTTGTCTTTTTTTCATGACCTTAATGTAACTTGGTCTTCTTTTGAGGACCTTTATGTATCATCGCTGCTTTAATATATAATATATGCAGTTGTAAAAAAAAAAAAATGCATTACAGCCAAAAATCTGGATAGTTTCAATCGCCTTTTACTGTTGCACATGCACGCAGCCTTTCCTTTTTTTTCCTGGCGTACGACAGTTGGAAACAGAGGCTTTTACGTTTGCAGCATAAATTGGTAATATGATTTATTGTTGCGGGAGGTTGCCGGAGTATTTGCTGCAGACCTCGCCGGCGCTCTAAACACTATTTAGTTACTTTTTACTCAACATATACACAAAATAAAACAAGCAAAACTCTGTTTTTTTATTTTTTTATCCCAGGGTAAAATGGTCTTCTTACATGCCACTTAACACCGTTATCTCCTTAAAACTGACAGAAAGGCCGTAAAAGTAATTAAAATTTACTTTGAGACCAAATAAGCAACTTTGAAAAAAATTGGGCCAGATAAGTAACATAACTTTTTTCCAGGGGCCAAATAAGCAATAAGCTCAAAAATGTTTCCCTTGAATTGTGCCCACATTCACTCAATTAGTAGCTATCTGACAAGTCAAGCACGTTCTTGAAAACACCAAGATCCCATTGAGTCTGAGACTTTTTTCGGAGTGCAAAGCAAGCTGCCAATGAACTTGATGATTGTGGCCGCTTGTATCATCTGCAATATGTAGTGAGCATAATTCTGCTGCCTGAATAGCCATGGGGGCTTCCACTGTAATCTCTCCATATATGTCAGTTGGTGGAGCTTGGCAATATTCTCAATAACTGAATGTCTGAACATCTATTACCCTGTTATTGCCAACTTCCAAAAACTTAGTCAACTGCCAATGACAGTGAGACTCAAATTCTGTCACCCAGCCTAAACTTATTGAATTTCCAAAGAACACACGCCAGACCTGGTGGCCACGAGGACATCAGAATCATTGCATGGTCACCCTCCATTCTACCACTACCAAACACTTGTTGATCCATTGACTCCATAGGAACAAACCATACGCCAAGCTGAGTGCTTCTAACTGATGGTCTTGGCTATGCTGCACCATGCCCTTGACTGCTCAAATGCTCATGCCAAGCTAGCAATGGTTGCACTTCGATATGCAGATAATGAGTTGACTTCCAACAAGAAAATTGAGCTGTCTCTTCTCACGGTCAAATACACAATCAGCATAGAACAAGTTGTCCTTGACATGAGGTAATGGCCCAGGCAATACTGACAGCTTACTTTTTAGTCCTCCTGTGTCGTGCACCAGGCATGCAGCAGCGGCTCAGGCCACGCCCGCAGGCGCAACGTCGCGGTGGCCGGGGCGAAAGTCACCCGCCCGCCACAGTGACGGAACCAGCGATCATGATTAGGGGGGGGCGAACAAATGCGATCACATTTTTTACTATGATAAAATATACATAATAATACGTTTCAACAGTTTTTTAAAAAAATACACTATTTTTAACTATATTCATAGTTTTTCAATTAAAAATGAGCAAAAAGATGAGATTTTTAACTAAATATGAGTAAAAAAAATGAGTTTTTTTAACTAAAAATAGCAAACCTACCTTGCATGGGGGGGGGGGGGGCACGGCCCCTTGCTGCCCCCCTCCCCCTAGTTCCGTCACCGGCCCGCCATCGCGGTGGCCGGCGGCCGTCGAGGTGGTGGACCGCGCGCCTGCAGTGGACGAGACGGAGGGGACGCGCTCGTACCCGCCGGGTCCATCGCTGAGGACGCGCTCGCACCCGCTAGAGCCAGGGCCGCGCCACGAACTCGGAGTCCAGCCGTCGCGCTTTGTGTGCCTCGGCCGCCTTTGCTAGTGAGGACGGAGAGGAAAAGTATTGGAGACTTCCAGCTGGGCCCCACCCAAGGGCATTTATGTCTTTTCACAGCTCTGTTTGACACCGTTTGGGGTGATTATAGACGGAATGACATGTGCGGTAAAGAAGTTTTTCGCGATGGCACAAGCGACCGGCCCAACTTTTTACTGGCTTGAGTGGAAGTAGCAACTTTTTCGATGGCATGAGTGGAAAACCCTCAAAGATGAATGGGGCTGGCTTAGCATTGTGTCGAACACCTTGAGGACAGTCCTGGAGAAGAATACTGGCTTGCTCGAGCCTACTGCTGCTGTTGACGACGTGTCGGTCCATAGCCCGGGGAACGCGGTCCTGGAGACAACCGTGTTGGCGTGATGCAACCGCGGAACTCGAGGTCGCAAAGCTCCATCTCCGCGGCGGTGTCGACGGAGACGGGCGCGTCACAGCCGGACTCGAGGGCGATGCACTCCATCGCCACATCGTTGTCGACGAATACGAACGCATCCAAATCGACCTCGAGGGTGAATTGCGCCAGAGCCTTGTCGTCTTGGACGAAGTTGAGCGTAGTGGTGCTGGCGGCGAAGTCTGCGTCTGTCGTACCCGGTCGCGGCCAGTCCGCGATAGGTGTCGCACAAGGTTGCGCACGAACCCCCGGCTGCGGCAAATGTACGCGCCTCCCGTACGGCACCGGCAACCCGAAAGGCAACCGTGCGGCGGCGCGGCGCCCTCCTCGTCATCTTGTTAATCTTCTTCTTCGTGGTAAGGAACTGCGGCGTCGGAAGCCGCGAGAGGAGATGACGACCACGGTAGTGGATGGAGTCATCGGGGTCGTCGGCACATGTGACGTGGGCACCACGGCGGTGGCCCGCGCCGACGAAGGCGCCGACATGTACATCTATGCTTTTTCTCTTTGTTTATTTTCTAATGTAGAAGACATTAAGATACTTTGTAATCTATATGCGAGATACTATTCAATTATTAATTGGGAACGTATGCTATGCAAACCAGCCTCCCATGTAAACTATGCAAACTCTAATCAAGATCGCAGAAATCTAATCCGATGGCTAGAGTGTGGAGGGTTTAAGTGCTAAAATAACCCCACCTTTAGGATGGAATGAGTGGGGGATTTAAGTGCTAAAATAACCCCCCCCCCACTCTAGCCATCGGATTAGATTTCTGCGGTCTTCATTAGAGTTTGCATAGTTTGCACGGAGGCCGGGTTTGCATAGCATACGTTCCCTAATTAATTACTAATTTTAAGTAACTTATCCATATTTTTTATTCGTTTACATATTTTTCTTCACCATTATATATATTTAATATGTAATTACTTTAACACCTTACCATTAATCATGGTGCCTCTTATTGAATCATGTATTTTATGAAGTCATAAATTTCTTTTTTTCAAGTTTTGTTCTTATCAAGAGCCTTTTGCCTGTATGCCCTCAAGAAAGTTCGATGCTACCTCCATGCCCTTAAAAAGTTTGGTGACACCTACATGCCCAAGTTAAAATTCGTTTTACCCCGTGTGCCACTCTGTCCAATTCTGGTGTTAACGGCCATTAACTGCTCAGTTCCAGACTTGAATGCCCTTGGGCGTGAACTTTGTTTGGTCCCTGGTGCCACTCCGAGGGCTAGCTGTTTTTGGCGCCACAGGGACCATTGTTGGCGCCAAAAGACAGTGGTGTTGGCGCCAAAGCCAGTCCCTGCTCCTCCTGTATATATAGACATGCTTGGCCCTTCTCAAGATCTCATGTCATTCCATAAACATGAATCAATGAATCAAAGTCTCATGCCATGTACATTCCATAAACATGAATCACATTTAATCAACACAAATGACCATTTCAGCACAACCTTTAAACAACATGGGTTAAACACATTTAACATTCACTGTCCAGCATCACAGTTCACATTCAACACTACAATTAAGTAGCCATCATCTCAGTTCAACATACCAACATTCAACACTACAATTAAGTAGCCATCATCTCAGTTCAACATACCGACATTCAACATTACAGTTTAAACATCTAAGTTCCTCACATCCAAAAGTACATGCCATCATAGTTTCATCCATCCATCAAAAGAAGACACCAGGTTTAATGGCATGACATAGCAAAAGAGGAGTGATCTTTCACTCCGGTCGCAGCTTCTTCTTGCTTCGGTGTTGGAAGCGGGGCTAGTTGGGCAAGCCGGGTTGGCCGATGCAGCGAAGAGCCCTTCGCGGTGTCAACTTCTTCATAATGGCCTTCTTACGCTTGGGTATAGTAGCCTGCTGTAGCACCCCTTCCTCTTGTATCTGGACTGTGGCAAAAGAGCTCTCATGCATGGGAGGAGCTAAGATAGCCCGAAGTGGAACGGTGCATTGCTTCCTTGTCCCGTTCATTGCTTCCTTGTCCGACCTTGCCACCACAAGACAAATGTTAGAAGCACAAAAGTGACATGATGACAACCGTGTTTGAAGAATGAGATTGGAACCTAGCCGATGTAGTTGTAGCTGGCCCCTTACGTTTCCTTGAACTGAAGCGAGAAGAAGAGGATGCCTTCTCTTTCTTTTTTCTCAATAGCTTTTCCACACTTCATTTCTTGGGTACTTGCATGCACGATGGAACAAAGCAACCACAAGACGGGTTTTACGTGTTAAGGTCAATGTTTTCCCGACTTTCTAATTTTTTAAGCCTTTTCTTTGCGGCCCCGCAATGGACAAGACAACATGAGTTGCAAGTAAAGAGAATGCAAGCATGTACATGTAAAGAGAATGCAAGTAAGAAAACATCACCTTACACAAACTGCAATTGCAGCTATGTCTTCGGTTGCCAATCCCGCATGTGTACCGTGATGTCCTTTCGACCACAAGTGAGGCATTTATGCCTCCCCGTCTTGACTTCCACCTTCAAGAGCACCTTTCATCCTATTTTTCCTTCTTCCTCCTGCTGTAGCCTTAAGCAAAGGAGGATGCATGAAGAATCCATGGTTGGATGTGGGCCACATGCTTTTGTCTGGAATACAAGGGATTGAGCATTCATATGCAAGTTTGAAATTTTTGACAGAGTAGTAGTCATCAACAAAGTCTTCTAGTCTTGCACCAGAAATGGAAGTGATGTAGGCAATTGCATGCCTACATGGGATTCCTGTCCCTTGCCAAACCCTACAGGTTCACTCCCTCTTAGGCAAACTGGCCACAAACCTGTATGCCAGAGGGTCTCCTTTTGCACATATCTCGCAACACCATCGGGGAACTTGTGATCACTTCAATATCTAGATTAAAACTGTCCTCCCTCGGCTTCTTCTCTATGTGAGGAAGAATCTTCCCCGTAATCTTCATAGCCACTTTCTTCCTATGGTTCCATTTGATCAATAATTTTTGCCTTATTGTGTCCAGCAAGTCATCAAGATTCCTACCCTTCTCTCGCCTTGATCCATTTGTTGAAACTCTTAGCAAGATTGTTAGTGACATAGTCCACTTTGGACCCTAACCTATACTTGGCTCCTAGTCCACAACTTCTTGTGATTGGTAAGCGGTACACCATTGCTTGAGGTTTGGCGTACTCATTGTTGTGTAATGCTTGTTGAACATGTACTTGTGTCCATGAATATGAGGCAACCCACAAATGATCATCAAAGACCTTGCCACTAAATCTCTTCTTGAAGTTCTAGACAAGATGGTACATGCACTCCCTATGCTCGCCCCCAGAAAAACTTCTTCAACCCCATTCATAACAAACCACAATCTGTACTAAATGCTAGGCCCTCTCGGGAATCCAATTACCTCTTTCGAGTCTCTCCATGAACCAAATCCAATTATCATTTGTTTCGAATCAATCACACCTATTGCTACCGGATACATCCAGTTATGTCCATCTACCGCACATGCTATACACAACTTGTCCTCCGAACCTTCCATTCAAAAAAGTGCTATCTACCGCAAGATATGGTCTCAGCAGCTCAGGAATCCATCTACACAAGGTTTCAATGCAAAGAATAGTCTATTGAACCTGATCTTATTGTTTATGGTATGGTGATCAATGATTAAAACTGATCCAGGACTAGATTGCTCTATCTCGGGCCTTAAGCCTAAACAAATTGTCAAAGTTTTTATCCCAAGGCCCATAAATCTGATCCATAGCTAAATTTTTACCTTTGTACACTCTCCTATATGGTACATCTACCTTGTACTCAGCCTTCAACCTCCTTGTAAGTTCTTTGATCCTTATGTTGGCATCTTCCTTCAACCCGGTCCAAAGACTCGATTGCAAACCCAAAAACTCGTGTGATCCCAACACACACTCCATCCCCGCTAGCACTCGGCATTCATGTTCATGTGGATTCCTTTTGACCTACAAATTAGTAAATATCAATTAAATTAGTAAAGACCAATTAAATGTGAGAAAAATATGACAAAGGTAAAGGCTCAGTTCATTACCTTAACAGTTACACCATCCTTCAGAGTTGATGCTAGAACCCTCCATCGACAGCACAAGTCATCCTTGAATTTGCGGTGCACCCTATGCCTCCCCGGATCACTCTTTTCAATCACATATTGGTGCTCACCAATAGCACAATGAGTAGCTAAAGCAATTTTAAAAGCAGCCATGTTTGAATATATGGTCCCTACAGACCATAGGTGGGTTCTTCTTGTCATACTTAAGATCAGGCATAGGTTCAGGGACCCTATCTGTAACCATCTCATTATCAGAGTCATCATCACCTAAGTCAGAATCATCTGAATCAGAGAAGATTTGTTCATCCTCATCCATATCTTTGCTGGGAGGATTTTTAGGTGGAGGTGGTTGGCTGGGACCCAAGTCAAGATATAACACTTCATCATCAACACCCACATGCTCATTCATTGGGTGTGGGTTAGCAAGGATCTCATCAACATCAGACTGGGTATGGTCATGGGTCTGAGTGTGAGTCTGTGTGCTGCTGGTAGGTTGTCCTAAGCTTGGGCAAGCATTTGAAGGAGTGAATGGGGGTTCCACAGAATCCTCACCACTACCAAAGTGCCAATGTGGAATCTGGGGAGGGCCAACCTCAGCCTTATAGTATGCAAATGTCGAAAGGTGTCTTTGAGGCCGAGTGTTTTTCAAACATGTGAAGCAAGTCTTGGTCGTGCATAACTCGATGTTGACCTTTCTATCCAATGCAAAATAGTAAACCTTCACTAATTCGAGGTAGCCATGAGGGTACTTGTCGACAACACCATGAATCGGGTCTCTCGATTAATTCGGTCGGCATCAACAACTTTGCTCACTCATACCAAGGACCACGTGTGTTTGGAGCAACAATCCGGATTTCTAAATTGTAGCTACTTGTCATCCATCCTACATATGCACAAGGATAGGGAATCAAACGCGGGGGCAAGCGCAAGGAAACCGGGGGGCAATCAAACGCATACCGATGCGCATCCTATATCGCAAGGCAAGCTCAGAGAATAGAGGGAGGAAGTGCACTCACCCGCCTGGAACCGAGTGGATTCGGTCGCCGCTGCCCTTGCTCGTCGGAGGCATGAGTACCCGTCTCGATCCACTACTCCATGCAGTGTCCGGGATCTTCGTCTTCTTCTATCCCCGCCCTCAAGCACCCGACGCTGCCGAGTCCCGCTACAAGGCCGGATCCACTGCCCTCGCTAGGGTTCTTGCGCCGCTAGGGTTACGAGGGCCGGAGACGGGAGAAGGGGAGCGGATCGGGAGTGAGGTGGGAGCGTGAGGGGGAGCAAAGGCCTCCTAGATTCAATCGACACGAAGGGCAAGATGGTCATTTGCAACGTTGGGACCCACCTATAAGCAAAGCCAAACGGTGAAAAGGGAACGAACGGGGACGGAGTGGCACACGGGGTAAAACGAATTTTAACTTGGGCATGTAGGTGTCACCAAACTTTTTAAGGGCATAGAGGTAGCAGCAAACTTTCTTGAGGGCATACGGGCAAAAGGCTCTCTTATCAAATACAATGGATTCTCTCTCCAAGTTATATTGAAACTCTTGTGTTTATTGCATCTTTCATTGACTCTCTCCTCTATACTTTTTTAAAATATGGATTTTAGATCATACATCATGTTCTTATGTACTGTATATAGTAGCATAAGTCATCATTTACACACAATCGCTTAAGATAAATCACAGAGCTTGAAGTGATATCTCAGCCAGGGATAGCAGTGCTAACCTCAACAAAAATTTAATACTTGAACCTTATAGTGTGATCGATTTTTTACTCTAAAGTATTCTTAAAAGGTCAGAAAAATATAGTCACATCAATGGTCACCCACATTTCTCAAGTATCAAGGAATTATATTTGAAGTTATGATTATACTATAAATACAGACATGTCAAAAATTTTAGTTAAAATACATAAATATACATAAGTATATTTAAAGTAACAAACACATAGAGACAATAAACAATTAGATATATTTACAGTACATAAACCATAAAAACTTTTGTTACTTTAGATATAACATTTAGATAATTTTTAGTATAATCATAAAATATGACGTGTCAAAAATATAGACAAGTCAAACCATATTATTTTAAAATATAGATATGTCAAAATATTTTTCCATGTTTCATAATTGATTAAATTAAATATTTATTCTAATATACATGTCTATTTGATGTATACGAGGGAACATAATATTATAGTTAATTTACTTTATGTTTAAGAGTTACATAGTATAATGCAGACATTCACAATATGCACATAACTCACCAAGTTGTTTTACTTTATGATTATATGTTTATTTGATATACATGGTGGAACATAAAATTATAGTTATTTTATTTCTTGATTATAGAACTATGTAATTTTAAAATATATATGTATCACAATTTATGGATTATGTATTTTAGATATTTTTTGTTTATTTTATATAATGCCTAAGGTACCTACAAATATAAAGGTAATACCTTATATTACCTTATATTATCTTTTACATCAACATATGGATAGGTTAATTGAAAGCTTAGAATGTTAATTTGTATTATCTTTCATAATGATTATGTGGATAATTTATAAAATTCTTTGAGGTATTTTGAATCATCTTTCATAATTGTAGATGTGAGTAATTAAGATACAAAATTAGAGGATTATTTAGATTATTACCTTCATAAGAAAAAAGTTGGATAATTTAGACATAATGTCGGGCTAGTTTGAATTATGTTCTATAATAGTTGATGTGGGCAATTTATATACAATTTTAAGGGTTATTTTGAATTATTTTTATAATGGCAAACGTGGATAATTTATTTATAAATATAGGGGGTTATTTTAAATTTTCTTTTATAATGACAAAAGTGGGTAGTTTATATGCAAAATTAGGGGTTACTTTATATGTTTTTCATAATGGCAATGGTGGGTAATTTTTATTAAACTGTAATAGATCTCACGGCTATTATCGGATATGATGATTAGAGTCTAGTAAATCAAAGGTCAAATTTTTCGATTATTGTGAGAATTTCTTGAATTTATTTTTTTCTAGCATGTCGGGTGAGAGTTAACGTAATGCCTCCGTCGAGACCTCTAATTAGCAATAGAAAGTCAAGACCTCTAATTAGTAATAGTAAGATAGTAAGTAATTAGGGAAGTAATTAAGTAACTCGACCTCAAAATTAACATAACCCAAGGCACAATCCACACATCAGTGAACATGAACTGGATTTGTAGATTCTTGATGCCATAATAAAAGATAACTAGGGTTTAACCATAGGGTCACTAATCTAGTTTTTTTTAGATTACGCAGTACAAAGCATACGCTCAATACCCATGCACACTCACCCCTATGAACATAGGTATGCAAACTCTACCCCTATGAGCACCTCCGAAGGACGACGGCGAGCACGTATCCGGAGATTTCCTAAGTCACCATTGAAGCCTCGTCGTCGACGGGAACATCACTTACCAATTAAAGCATAAGTGCCAAAAAATTCTTTGGAATAAATCCAGAATAATGTGATCACAAGAATTTGATCCCTGATGGGCAGGTTCCACCACAGGAAACCCAACCAACTGATCTATGATCAATGAACACTAATTAACCTAAGGTGAATTAATTAACTAACCATAATTAATAGCTGGATAGTTTGCCATCGGTAGTCAGTAGATGATCATGTAGCACCTGCCTTCTCCAGACACCGATGAGGAAGTATTGGCATTAGGCCTTCTGCAGTGTGGTCAAAGAGTGATGCCGAAAAGAAGAGAGAGAGAGTGTTTGGGCACCACTCAGAACACTACAGAAACCGGTGCATGAAATACTTGTTTTCACCTTTTCAGTTCATCCAACAATGAATCAGTAGGTGAAAAGGGTAAACAGTAGCCTTACTTTATTTCATATGGAACCCCCAACGAGTGCAGATAACATCGCTCCCTACGTTTTCGACACTGCAGCATTTGAGGAATCGGTGCTCACTATGAGATGGGGTCTAGTTTTTTTTAGGCACCACTCGCACACTGCAGAAGGCCTTATGGGAACATTGCCGTGAGGCGTCGGTGGTGTCCTTCACCATACCAGTAGCACCACATAGGCCGCTCAATGAGAGGTTTTATGTCCCGGTTTCCAATACTCTACATTTTGGAAACAAGTGCGAAGAGTTTCATCCCCATGAAACTCTCTCTACTCTAATAAAACTCTCATCATATCTCTCTTCATTAATACAGTGCCACGTCAGCATATTTAATCCCCATGAAACTCTGATTAAACTCCATTGAGACTGACCTTAGATCGGCTTTTTGGGAGAGTAGTTAGGGTTACTCACTCTGAGAGCATTGGTTCCGAACGACTCCTTCTTCTTATATCAATACTATGTGATTGGTGCCACGTTACGATGTATTTCTGTTATGTCTATAATGGAAATGGAGGATGTCTTGGGTTCCAAAAAAAATGATTGGTGCCACAACCCTGGTCGTGGGCACGTGGCGTGTAGGCTACGTGAGCTTCCATTTGACTCGACCATAGAAACTGTGGGGGCGTTGGTCCATTAGTCCATGGCCCTGAGAACTTTTTGAACATCCAATACGATAAGAAAAATATGCACAATGGTCTCTTGTCTTACTTGTCATATCATATGTACATGTTTGTGTATCTTTGTTGTGTGTTTAATGTTTATGGTAATAACCAGGTTTGGTTGTGTCTTGGTGTGATCTATAGTAGCTGTTTTGAATTCCGCGCTTAAGGACCTTATTCTAATGTGATCTTCCTAAGGATATGAGTTGGGTCTGTTTGGTTTAGCTCTGAGATGTGGAGAAAGTTGGTATGAGCTGTGAAAGAGTTGTTGTGAGTTATATGTTAGGGAGATGTTGTAAGTTATTTCCTAAACAAGTATAAAAACCGAATTCACCTCTCTCTATATATTTCCTAGAAGCTAAAAAGCAGTGTCCAAGGTGCTTTCGAAGTTACACCAAAGGAGTTACTTTTGAAAATGAAACTTCAGGTTTCCCACATGTTTGGTTGGCTTTATTCTTTTTTGGCAGCGAAGTACTTTTCGGAAGTTGTAAGGACTAAATGGCATAAGAGCGGTTGTTGAATTTGTCTATATAAAAATCTAAAGCAATATATCAACATTACTCAGTCCAATTTTCAATGGAGAAAAAACAAGATAATTAATTAATTTTGTAACCATTTGTTTTCTGGAAGATAGATGTGAGCTTGTTGTTCACTGTGTAGTTATTTGGATGCAAACAGTCCATTACACATTTATCCATTTTTTTGACACAAAAGACTGTGCCCCCACAGTGTCAATTTTATAAATTTTTAAGGAGGTGTACAAAGATACTTACAACATGCTTTAACTAAAAGCATCCAACCAAAAGCGTAAGGCTGACCTCAGTCGTCCTTAAATCTAACTGACTAACTAATACTCTGAAACTTAAAATTACAAAACCACAGGGCTACACTAGGTTGTCGTCTTTGGAAGACTTTATCATTCCTGAGTTTCCACAACTCCCAAGCCGCAATCATGGTCGCCTCAGTGAAACAATGGATAGTGTGTGTTGCTCTGGCTTCTGCATACCTGTCAAGTAGGTTGAGTGAGATGTCCCAGCTGATCCCCAGTTTGAAACCAACATTCTCTGGCGAAGGGACAGTCAAAAAATAGATGATCAATTGTCTCAAGGGTTCCTGTGTTGCACATGATGCAGTTTGGGGTTCCTTCAAAGTTCAGATGTCTCCTTTGCAGCATATCCTTTGTGTTTAGTCTGTCCACTAGTATCAGCCAAATGAAAAACTTTATCCTCGGAGTGCATCTGGATTTCCAAATCACTTTGAAAATTTGGTGGGCTACGATCCCTTTGAAAGCATATGAGCAGAAGCCCTTTGAGCTATAAGAGTTGCCCCAGATTGGCGCCCAACTGTCCAAACTGTCCTCATCATATTCAATAAGCTCTAAGCAAACCCTGGAGTTCCTGGAATTCTTGATGAGCTTCAGGTGTAAAAGGCAGCATAAAGAGGGAATCAAGGTCCTGTGCATGAGCAGCTTCAAAAACTGAGATGGCATCATCCTTTGCAAAGGATTCCAGCCTAGGGAACCTGTGTGCAAGAACATCATCCTCCATCCATAGGTCCTCCCAGAAGCAGACAGATTTTCCATTTCCAACACTGCACTTGGCAATTCCCCTAAAGAGTGTGCTGAGCCTTTGGATGTCTCTCCACCAAAAGGACCCAATTTCTTTGGTCTTGTGTGGAACCCTGTCATTATAATATTTGCTCCAAATCATTCTCACCCAAGGCACATCAGCTCTGTTGTAGAACTTACTCAAGTGTTTCATCAAGAGTGCATCATTCTGTAGACTGAGGTTGATCACACCAAGCCCACCTTTCTCTTTTGGTAGTTGCACAATGGGCCATGCTACCAGGTTTCCTCCTTTCTTTTTTGCAGAATTTCCCCTCCAGACACACTGCTTCCTGGCTCTGTCAATATTGTCAATGACACCCTTTGGAAGCTTGATGGAGCTCATAGTATAGACTGTAATTGGGGTCATTGCAGAGTTGACCATCTCTAGCCTTTCACTGTAGGATAGCCAAGTTGAGCAGGCTGATAATCTTCTCTCCACCCTATCCATCATTGGGGTGAGGTCCTCAAATCTTGGTTTGGTTGTTCCCATTGGCAGGCCAAGGTATGTGAAGGGAAAACTTCCAATATCACATCCAAATGTCCCTGCTAGTGTGTCCATTCTTTCTTGTGAGACATTGATAGGGTACATCTGTGACTTGTTGTAATTGACCTGCAGACCAGTTGATTCAGCAAAACTGTGGAGCAAAGCTTTTAGGAAGACTAACTGCCTTGCATCTGCCTGCATCACTATAAATGTGTCATCTGCATATTAGACTATGGGTAGTCCTCTCCAGGCTGAGGCAAAGGTCTAACTAGTAAGTTCTGGTCAGCAGCTTTATTGATAATTACTTGTAGTAGCTCAACAGCTAAGACAAATAGCAATAGGGATAATGGGTCCCCTTGCCTCACTCCCCATAACACCGAAACCACCCACCCCGAGCCCATGAATAATTGACAACCAAATAACGAGCTCATCACTACTCATCGCTGTGTGTATGAACCTAGGATGATGATGCACATGGCAATTAGCCCTAAACAAACAACACAACGATCAGCTCACGCATGAACGCTTCTGCTAGCTCTTAACTCCCCCAGCTAGCTAGCTCATCAGTGCTGAATGGGAGGATTGCAGTAGGGGCCCTTGAGCCAGCCGTCGGCGATGGAACGGTAGGCCGCCTCGGTGAGGTGGATGCCGTCCCAGAAGAGGTAGTTGCCCGGGTCGGCGCAGGCGCTGGCCCGGGACATGCCGCACCGCACCTCGTTGTTGTAGTTGTACTTGCCCTGCCCGCCGGCGCCGCAGCAGACCTTCAGCCCGTACTTGAGTCCTGCATGCGAGTGTCGTCGACCACACTAGTTATCAGTAGCTAGATAGGCTTATTACATTACAGATCATAAAGAAATCCGCCTAGGAATGTGCGCTAGCGTGCTCCGCGTCACGTGAACTAAGCATCAGTAATGACCTTTGAGAAACATGTTTAACATAGTAAAACAGAGCATAGATAGAGAAGGGATTATGTTTTTTTTGTTGAATCAAAAGAGAAGGGATTGTTAAATTGCTAGGAATTGTTATGTTACATGCATGTAGAAAAGTAGTTTACTAGTCTTCGTGTTTCTGAACTTTTTTTTGGACTATCTTTGACAATTTCAGAAGGTGGCTTTTGTGACCATAGTATGTGTTAAGAAGCAATCCGTAGCCTCACAAGATGCACCAATAGGATTATAGGATCTCATCCATAAGGATCAATGACATATACTAATATTAGCTATAGAATCTAATCCTACGGATTACATTAATCTCCCTGTAACTACGGTTGTGAAATCGACATCGCCGGGAGGAATATCCTTTGGCGGCCGCGTTTCCGCGTCCCCCGAACAGACGTCTCCGACTCCCATGGCGTCTATTTATCCTGTATAAATCCCGAGATCATTCAATGGAAAAGATAGTTCGATTCATTTATTCCCTCGTTCCTCTCGATCACCACTGCTATTAAACAGTATGTACACAATGCGTTATAAGATGATAATTGACCAGGGACGAGTCATAATTGGAGGGTTAAGGATCCAATCCAGAGGGAAAAAATGAACATGCTCACTATGCATATGCATGTAGCTCTATTTACATCTCGTCATCTGCCAACATCCACGCTTTGGATCAAAATCCCTTTCCAGTGCGACCTATTTGTGCTACACTACACATTGCGTGATAACTGAGACTTCAACTCCCGCACGCCGCCAACTGGATTCTATCAGAGGACACAAAGCGAAAGCTCTGGCAGCCTATGACCTCAAAAAAGAGTGCTCTAGCTAAAGGTGGGTACTGAGTACTACTTACCGAACTTATGAGGTGTCCGGATCATGTCGGTGACCTGGGTGTAGAAATCAGCGTACATTATCCGGGCGTGTGGGTACGTCCTTCGCAGGCTGGCGAGGCTGCGTTTCACCAACGTGTTGTGGTAGGAGGAGAGGGCATTGTAGCTCCGGAGGCACCCGTCGCCGTCGTAGTCGCCGGCGGCCTTGGAGGTGCCGTAGAGTGTGAGGTAGGTGGGGAAGCAGCCGATGGGCAGCACCCCGGGCACCACCACGTCCACAGCTCCGCTCTTGATGATCGTCTCGACGCCGCGGATGAGCTTGGTGACGACTTTGGGCACGTAGCCTCGCACCTCCGCCATGGACCGTCCGGAGAAGAGCCCCGCGTTGTAGTCGTTGCCCCCGAACTCGCCCACCACGAACAGCGACTTGGACAGGTAGTTCTTGCAGTCTGCTTCATGCAATTCATAAATCATAAATAAAAAGCACGACATAGTGTGCGAATGCGATTTTCTGCTGTCACGCACGATTTAGAATTTACGTACCGTTGCCACACACGGAGCGGAGGAGCTGGCGGAACCACTGGATTTGGGTGTCTAGTGGCCCGTTGTTCCAAATCTTGTTGCGGAGGCCGATGGAGTTGAAGAAGTCGGAGTTCATGGTGGTGGCACCGATGATGGCCATGTTGGCGCCCTTCTTGAAGTCAACGCCGGCCTTGGACGCCGGCAACAGTGGCAGGCCAAAGTGCTCGGCTGCACGTATGTAGCAAGCTACCAGTCAGTCTAGTCCCAAAGCCCAAAGGGCGTTGGCGGGTGACGCTGGTCATGGCCAGTTCGTTCTGTCCCTGCTGGTGTACACAGAGGAAGGCTAGTGTAGCTACAATTTACACCACACAGTCACGTACCCAGGAGGTCGACGACGACTCGGCCATCGGAGCAACGTCCAGTGGGTCGGTGAAAGAAGGTTTTCCCATAGGGCCCCATGGTGAGCCAAGACGGGCACCCGCCTACACAGAGGTTGCCGGTGTCAGATATGGAGTCGCCAAAGCTCCAGATGGCATTGTACCGCTGTGCTGCCCCATGGCGGAGTACGCATAACAGCAACAAAAGGCCCAACATCAGTGCCGCCTTGCCATCGATCGCCATCACACTAGTGTGGCCTAGCTTGGCTAGCTAAAGCCACCACTCCGCCACTGCCAGGCACGAAGATAGAGATCGAATTATGTTACGTGGGATATGACGAAGATTGAAAGAGAGTTAAAGCGCCAGCCACCAGAGAAAGAAAGCCTAATGAGGAAGAAAATAATGAGGCAATGATGGAAGAGGTTTTTATCCAGAATGATAAAGAAAGTAATGAGGAAAGGAGTTCCTGCCCCTAATGAGGAAAAAAGTAATGAGGAAAGAAGTCTCCACCCCTAATGAGGAAGAAAATAACAAGGTAAGGAGTTTCTTGTCCTAATTAATGGGAAGAAAGTAACTAGGAAAGTTTTCTGTCCCTAATGAGAAGAGAAGTCTATGAGGGACGAATTTATCCCCTAATAAGGAAGAAAGTAATGAGGAAATGAGTTTTGTCCCTAATAATGGTGAAGAAAGCCAAATGACAAAGAAATTAATGAGGTAATGTGGAAAGGGAGTTCCTTCCCCTACAGAGGAACAAACTAATGAGGAAAGGAGTTTCGGCCTCTAATGAGGAAGAAAGTAATGAGAGAAGGAGTTTCTACTCCTAATGAGAAAAAAAGTAATGAGGTAACGATGAAAGGAAGTTTCTGCCCCTAACGAGGAAGAAAGTAATGAGGGAAGGGGTTTCTTCCCCTAATGAGTAAGAAAGTGATGAGAGAAGGACTTCCTTTCCCCTAATGAGGGAAAAAATTTCTACCCCTAACAAGTAAGAAAGTATGAGGGAAGGGAGTTTGCCTCCAATGAGCAAGAAAGTGATGGTAACGAGAGAAGGAAGTTTCTACCACTAACGAGGAAGAAAATAATGATGAAAGTGTTGACGGTCCTTAACTCATATAATTTACCCACCAAATTAATCTAAAATGATAAAATTCATGCTACATCATAGTAAAAGTATTATTGTATCTAACAAGTTTTACGAGTTTTGTGCTCTCACATGTCTTCTAGGATATTTATTTTTGACCTTGTAAAACTATATGAAATGATGAATTAGAGCAAACCATTGCAAAGAGCTTGTTGAGATGATCAAAACACTTATATTATTTGCTATATTTAGGGTTCGAAATAAAAGGGATATCATTTTTATAAATTAACAAAAAAATGTTGACATCATCACAAACGTCAGCACCCATGAAATCAATGCTAGCACATATGGCCATGTGGCAGCTCTATGGTCACACACGTGAGCGTCCGCGAGCGTTGGAGCACAGTAGCGGAGCCATGCCGTGTCGGTACAGTAGGGACAGGTGGCAAGCCAGGAATGGATCCCCGACCGGTTTGCCAGCGGAAGCGCAAGTGGGCACAGCTAGGCCGCCTAGGTTGGCCAGTTCAACTACCAAAAAGCCCATTTTTCTCGAAAAAATATAAAACAACTCATAGTTCACAAGTTCAGCTCAGGTTCAGGACCCAAATAATGGTCGGTTCTCGATCGGTTTTCTATATCGACTGAAGGGCTTAAATTGAACCCAAGGGCTCCAACTAGTTGTTGCCCTTTCAACCAACTGTCAGAACTAGGCAATCGAGACCGTCGACCAATGCCCACCAATCTGATGCTCCCTGTCCATCACCGATTGCTCGCCATGTGTTGGCACTCACAAGTCACAACAACACTCACTAGGTCCTAGCACATGCGATGAATCATTTCACCTAGAGATACTTGATAACCATTGTTACCATGATTTCCCCCTCTTCATAGCATGACTATCTATCCTCAACCCGACCACACTCTCTAAAGTGTGTTGATCGGCAAAATAAAATTGTCCCATGGTTTATAACTTTGCCTTGAGCCCATTGTATTTATATCTTTCTTATTTTTCATGTTGGAGCACTTGAATCACCATCTTTTGGCCATCACCATCTATCATCATGGCTGTCATCTAGCTCCATCTTGGGCTTGGACCAATGTATCTCATAACCACAATAGGCATATGGTTAGTTCAATAGGTTTCATCAATTAGCTAAAATGAGACTAGGGCGTTCACCCTAGCAGCGAACCGGAGCGCCGCCGCCGCTGAAGCCGCCATCTCTAGACCTGCTCGATCGCCCCTTAAATCTGCCCTCATCGTCGAGAGGAATTTAGTACTGTGATAGAAATATATCGTTGTCTCATGTCTTCTCATGTGTCACACATTCTTGTTTATCATGGTGTGTGCTTGATATTTATCATAATAACTATGTTTTGTTTGTCATAATTAATGTTATCTATCATAGCCAGGTTTTTACTTCCACATTTAAGGACCTTGTTCTAGTGTGGTCTTTCGAAGGAGATGACTTAGGATTTGTTTGGTTTATCTATGGGCTTTGGAAAAGTTGATATGAGTTGTTGTGGTCAAAACAAGTATAAAACCTAACATGTCTCTCTTTATATGTAAGGATGAAAATGATGGGAGAACCCCTCAACCGTTTTCTACTTCTACATTTGGATACGGAAAACAAAAGAGAAAGCGGTAAAGCTGGACAAGATAATTAACACGAACTTACAGAATATTGAGGATTTTGAAAAGGAATTAATTCGAACGGAATTATATCGAACACTATCGATGTATGTACAAAAAATCAATAAAGAATCTTGACTCGTAGGACGAAGTGCATACAACAATTAACAAGTGCATGACCAAATACATAATAATTAATAAGTCCTACAACTTTGATATATAAAAAGTACATTTGACATCGTATAAGAGAGATATGATTTTTTTTAAAGGCAACAAGAGCTTATAGGAGATTAATATACTGTTGTAACTTTGTTTAATTTTTTGAATATATGTTAACGATCTTGAATGAATAAAGTTACAACTAGAAAGATGTAGATCTTGTCAAGAGCTACAATTTTCATATAAAAATCATCTTCATCCATGATCGTATGAAAAAGATACAATTTTTCTAAGGCTCGACTTCTACTTGGTCAAATTTGTTTCAAACCAAATTTTGAATTGGAGTATTCTAAATTAAAAGTAGAAAAGTAGAAAATGGTCGGAAGGCATCTTAACCGTTTCCGTCCTGATTTGAATTTGGT
This sequence comes from Themeda triandra, assembly GCA_018135685.1. NCBI lineage: Eukaryota > Viridiplantae > Streptophyta > Magnoliopsida > Poales > Poaceae > Themeda > Themeda triandra. The sequence continues at coordinate 103,974 of JAENPR010001060.1, read as the reverse complement.
TTTCCAAATCTTGAACTGAATTCAAAATTTGTCTAAAAATATGAATTTGTTTAAGTACAATATGGAAAATGGTATGGTCCGATACGGGATATTTCACTACCATTTTCAACCCTATATATCTAACTTTTTCTTGAGATTGCACAGGATAATGCAGATGCCTACAACACACACTCACACTCACCCCTATAAACAAGCCTACGCAAACTCTACCACTATGAGCACCTTCGAAATACTGAACCGGCAGATCTTGATTTTACTGAAGTCACCAAAAGCACTTCGGTGTCGACGGCGACATCACCTACCGCTTAATACATAGCGTTGTTAAATCATGAAATAAATCTAGGAAAATATGAGCACCCGTACTAAGTCAAGTATTTGAACCCGGATAAGCAGGTTCTACCACAAAGAAGCCCACCAATAGATCTATGATTTGTTTGCCCCTATATATCTCCCTTAAAACAAATGTGAAACAAATGTCTATTTTCACCCATTTTGAAAAGCAGAAACCCAAAAGATAAAGCCAAGGTAAAAGGTGCTTATTATAATTGTAATGCATGAAAGAAATTATTTTATTTTTGAAAAAACAACATGTTTTGCTTGTTTGGTTGCCCTTATGTTTTTTTTGGGGCGGCAAAAGTACTTTTCAAATGCTTAACCAAATATAACCTTAGACCTTAGAGCAACTCCAGCAATAGCCCTCAAAACAGGGTCCCTATTTTTCATTTGAGAGCTTTTCCTATTTTTGAGAGCTCTGTTTTTTGAGTGAACTCCAGCAGTAGCCCTCAAAATAGGACCCCTACTTGTTAAACCCTCTATTTTCTCACACAATATATGTATATGTACTTAAGAACATACTATATAATAATCTATTTAGACTATATCAATAAAGCACCATGCAAAAAAAATAATAAACATAAAATACAAATGTTCAAATTGAAATTCAAACTTAGAGTTGGTCCAAATCTGATGACTTTCAGAAGACTAAAGCTGCAGCGATATTTCAAAAGAATAGAGGTGCAATAAACTTAAACCTGCTAATGTCCGGATGCGAGCAACGGAAAAAAAAGAATTTGAGATTCCATCTCACCTGGATGTCCGGCTAGCTGCAGTTGCTCCACGGTCACAGCAGAGACATGGGACCTCTTCCCAGGCCAGCTGCCGCCCGGAATCGCATAGCAACAGAGAGATCCTCGACCTGGGATGGGGCTGGACATAGAAAGAGGATATGGGGCTGGACGGACTCCAATCTGGCAGCCGCGATTTCTGCGGGACAAGGAGGGAAGTCAGGCTTGCGCGGGAAAGTTTGGCGGTACGTGCGGGAAGGATCGAGCGCGAGGGGAAAGATGGAGCGCGCGACCGATGAGGGGGTTGTGTCAAATCTGAGGACCCTTGTAGGACCTCTGTTGGAATGAATTTTTTTTTACTTTAACCCTCAAAAATAGGATGAGAGTCTAAATAGGGACCCTGTTGGAGATGCTCGTGTCTGTTTGTTGTAAGGACTAAAAGGCATAAAAGGGATGGTTGAATTTGGCTATAAAAATCTAACTAAAGAAATCAACCTTAATCTATGCAAACTCCTAAACCCTGTTTCACGGTGGCACCTCAGTTTTACTAGAGGCGGACGTCTAAAGGTTCTAGCTTTGGAAAATGACTCTCACTTTCATAGTAGTCTTGCCATTCATCTTATTTCATTGGTGGATATGTTTCATTGGAGAGAAAAGCAAGATCATTAGTTAATTCTGTAATCATTTGTTTTCTGGAAGAGCGATGTGAGCTCATTGTTCACTGTGTAGTTAATTGCAAACAGTCCATTACACATTTATTCATTGTCCCCAGCACACCGAAACCACCTACTCCCCATGAATAATTGACAAACCAAATAAACAAACCCATTACTACTCATCACCGATGTGTATGAACCTAGGATGATGATGCACATGGCAATTAGCCCTAAACAAACAACACACGATCAACTCACGCATGAATGCTGTGCTAGCTATTAACTCCCCCAGCTAGCAAGCTAGCTCGATCAGCTCAGTGCTGAATGGGAGGGTTGCAGTAGGGGCCCTTGAGCCAGCCGTCGGCGATGGAGCGGTAGGCCGCCTCGGTGAGGTGGATACCGTCCCAGATGAGGTAGTTGCCCGGGTCGGCGCAGGCGCTGGAACCGGACATGCCGCACCGCGCCTTGTTGTTGTAGTTGTACTTGCCCTGCCCGCCGGCGCCGCAGCAGACCTTCAGCCCGTACTTGAGCCCTGCAGCAAGTGTGGAGATCACACGCTAGCTATCATTAGCAGGCTGATTACTGTAATAATAAAAACTTCTTTGGAATGCGCGCTAGTGTGCTCCCAGTCACGTGAACACTGAACAGTAATGACCTTTGAGAAACATGTTTAAGATAAAACAGTGCATAGAAAGATGGGGGCTGCTAGGCAGCTGGTAGGGATTGTTATGTTACATGTGGGGGACGACGTATCTTACTAGTCTTTCGTTGCTTTTAAACTTATTTTGGAGTATCTTTGCCAATTACAGCAGGTGGCTTTTGTGATTAGTATATATCACACAGTGCTTTGTAAGATGAGATCGATATCTATGCCACCACAGTGTCGATGACAGGCTTTCATCCTATTATTATACGTCCCACATCTTGCTTCATCATAATTATTGGTTGTATGATGGATAAATAATACACATGCCAACTGGATCAATTAGGAGGGTATTGATTCCCAAATTGACCGTTTGGAGTTTGGACAAAGGTCATGCATGCTTGCATGGTCCCCAGGGCATAAATTGACCAGGATGAGTCATTGGGTGGGCTAAGAATCCAATCTAAAGAAACAAAATTTAAACATGCTCACTATGCATGCACGTAGATAGCTCTCTTTACATCTACATCGATCTGCCAACATCTATGCTTTGGATCTATCCCTTTCCATCCTAGTGCTGCCTGTGGATGTGCTACACTACACTACACTACACATTCCGTGATAACTGAGACTTCAACTCCCGCACGCCAACACTGGATTCTAGCAAGGACACAAAGCGAAAGCTCTGGCGGCCGGTGAGACCTCTAAAAAACAGGCCGGCGCTAGCTAAAGATCCGCAGAACGAAGAGTGGTTTTTGTGATGTTTTGCCTACCATGCTGCTCGAGACAAGGTTGTCAGCTAGTAAGGACGTGGTGAAATGGTTTTTCTTTCTTATCATGTTTTTGAAACGTAATGGAGATGGAATGTTGTACTCACCGAAGTTGTGAGGTGTCCGGATCATGTGGGTGACCTGGGTGTAGAAGTCGGCGTACATGATCCGGGCGTGCGGGTACGTCCTCCGCAGGCTGGCGAGGCTGCGCTTGAGCAGCGCGTTGTGGTAGTACGAGAGGCCATTGTAGCTCCTGAGACACCCATCCCGGTCGTAGTCGGCGGCGTTGGATGTCCCGTAGAGCGTGAGGTAGATGGGGAAGCAGCCGATGGGGAGCACCCCGGGCACCACCACGTCGACGGCGCCGCTCCTGATCACCGTCTCCAGGCCGCGGACGAGCTTGCTCACCACGCGGGGCACGTACCCCCGCACCTCGGCCATGGACCGCCCGGCGAAGAGCGCCGCGTTGTAGTCGTTGCCGCCGAACTCGCCCACCACGAACAGCGACTTTGACAGGTAGCTCTTGCAGTTCCTCCCGCACACGGACGGGAGCAGGTCCCGGAACCACTGGATTTGGGTGTCGAGCGGCCCGTTGTTCCAGATCTTGTCGCTCAGCCCGATGGAGCTGAAGAAGTCGGAGCTCATGGTCGTGGCGCCGATGATCGCCATGTTGGCGCCCTTCTTGAAGTCGCTGCTGGACTTGGACGCCGGCGGGAGGGGAAGGCCGAAGTGCTCCGCCAGGAAGTCGACGATGACGCGGCCGTCGGAGCAGCGCCCCGTAGGGCGGTTGAAGAAGGTCTCGCCGTAGGGTGACTGCCCCGTGGTGAGCCACGACGGGCACCCGCCCACGCACAGGTTGCCCGTGTCGGAGATGGAGTCGCCGAAGCTCCAGATGGCGTTGTACCGCTGCGCCGCTCCGTGGCCGAACACGCACAGCAGGAGGAGCAGCCCCAGCGTCCGCGCCGCCGCCTTGCCGCCGGTCGCCATCCTCGCGTCAGCCGTCACACACTGGCACTACACTGCCACTGCCAGGCACGCACCCAGATATCGATCGAATTACGTTATGTGGGACGGGACGGGAAGCTGGACGGACGTGGAGACGATTTGAGAGTTAAAGCGCCAGGCCGTGCGTGCTCAGCTCGATCGGTGGGTGGCGCGCGACCCGTGTCTGGGCGGTGCGGCCATGTGGACGGCCGCACGGAGGGATTTATAGGAGGCGCGGGGACGGCGGTTGCAGCATCGCTGTCCGGCTGCTGACACGCTGCAATATATTCCTGTTCCCTTCGCTGCCATGGTTGCAGCAGGTTGCTTCCTTCTAGGGTCCTCACCTACGTACGTATCGTCCAGCTTTAGTTCATTGGCGTTATATACCGTGAATGAAACCAGTAAAACCTAGCTCATCTCATCGTCCAAAGAAAATTATTTTTACCATATTTGATTCCCTGCGTAACTGCAATGGATTGTTTTCTTGACTACTACTAGTATAACAATGAATTAGTAATGATATGCACTGATGCACATGATGAATGAAACACTGTCAGGCTCCATCACATGCCATTCATTCATTATCTAGACTAGAGGCAGGATTGATGGAGAAAGAACAAATTAAAGCTGGCTTGGATTAGGGAAGGAAAGCTACGTGCAGGTGCCTTCGTGGACTTGTGGCAGATGCACCTCTACACGTCTCTGCTTTCTGAGTTTCTGTGCTCTGCAGTGCTGGGGTGAAAGTCGATCGAGTAGGTGTAGCTGCTGGTGACTCGTGATATTACGTGAAAATGCAAATTTTCTATTTTGATCGAAGTTGGCAACAAGCGATTGATCTAGAGTAAGTCCTACATCTAAGAGTTCGGTGATCCAACTAAACAGCTCCATTCTTGGACATACTGTTAAGTGTTAACAATAGGGCAATGCTTAGGTACACCTTTTACCTGTGAGGAGGTAATATCTCAAATAAATCTGAATCGTTGATTTTTTTAGATTTTATGATTTACTTAAATAATTAAAAATCTTGGAAAACTAAATAATCTCTCATGCCGATAACCACGGGAGATACGATCCATGAATCACGGAAGAAAACATCTCTCGTATGTACATAACCGATTTTATTGTTCCTTTTATTTTATTTACAACTTTAATTGGAGTACATATCCGAATCATTTTACTAGATTCAAAAACTGCAAACAGTAATACACACTGACACGACACCCGGTCATTCAAGTCATGTAGTATATACACAATGTATCGCAGAAAAAAGTCACGTACACAATCACGTGCAGCCGTGCAGGCCACTCATGCACACGTACCATCAATGTTTATTATGTAAATTTGTACATTATTTAACTATGTTATTATTATTTATTTAGAAATAAAAATACCACATTGATCTATCGACATGCGTTAATTAGATCCGTCGACACGCTAACACACGTACACACTGGCACGATAATTAAAATAACGGCAATATATAGTAGTAGTACAAAAATATAAAATAAAAAAGATTTTTCATATCATGAATCACATGTAACAACCAAATCTTAAATAAGATTTTTGACCCTATTTTTATAAAATAAAATTCAATAAATACTATTACCTCTTAGGAGGTAATAGATTGATCGTGACCGTTGGATCGGAATAAATAGATGGTCCACAATTATTTTGGAGTACCACAGCAAAGGCCGTTAACAATTGCTTCATCACCTTCCATGGCTTGTTTGGTTGGTTACAGCCGTACGTCTACGGTTGGTCCGTTAATTGCTACCAACTTGCTATGCCGTGCTACTGTTCATATACAAAGACGTGAAAGGATGTGGATTTTTTTTCTTTTTTGGTTTTGATTCATACGGCGCATATCCATCATTTTGGATAAGACTGAATTTATCTTGATGTGGACGTCATGCAACATGCATGGTGTCAACGAGTTTTCAGCTTGGGTGTGAAAATGCAGCATCAACGGACGGAACTATGCATGGAAAAGATAGATGAATTAGTACTGATCCGGCAGGTCTTTTCATTCTGGATTTGTCTGTGACCAAAGTTGTTGGGGATTACTAACAAGTTGATGCAGAGAAGGTACACAGGCCAAGCAACCTAGATCTCACGTACGCAGTACGCCCGCCTGAGCTGCAGAGTGGGAAATATATAGACCAATAGCTGGAACTATATACCTTATCTTATTTTGCAGCTTTTTAAACTTCTCCATCAACTGAAAGTTTTAAAATGCTACAGTCCTGAAAACAGGCATCTGCAAAAGCATGGCACAAAACAGTTCTTCCAATTCTGCAGAAATACTGCTCACGAATCATCAGTACCAAAGAACCTTCCTTCCTTGCAATCTCAATCATCCACATACATGTCCCAACAAGCAAAAGCATTTTATTTATTTTTCTTGACAGGAACATATGCAAAAGAAAAAAAAAACTGATAAGAACCCGAGTCACCTTCACTTCAACAGTGCACACACATGCCTGTGCATGCATGCATGCAACCAATTATTTGATCCAAACGGCATATTCTGCATACATATCACAATTCACACACATGGACTGTCCATAGCCGTGGAGATAAAGAACACAACTCAGTGATAGTAAGGCGATTGGGTGATACGAAAATCGTTGCCTCTTCCAGTGAAACGTCAGTTTGCAAGCTCACATCATCTTTTATCACCTTTGTATCTTTTATCACCTTTGTTCAGCTACTAGCTCTTGCGTGCACCAATGTTAGCCGTGGTGTGGTTCACAAACCGTTGCTCTTGCATGTTCTTGCATTCCTGGACCAAAAGTTTGTTATTAGCCAATAGTAACTAGCTAGCTAGCTTTGGCCACTTTGTTCCACCACAAATGCACAATATGTAATAAGGGAATAAAGGTCAGTGATCACAGAAACATCTCATATCAAATTAGATTTTTTTTACCAAGGAAAACCCTGCTTTTATAAAGCACACAACTCATATCAAATAGATACCATATAAGAATCCCCTTTATTCCTTGACACCCCAAAAGAACCACACTGTACAAGAGCGATTGCATTATATAAAACCCTTTGTACTATGAAGAGCTTATATATCTATCACCATCACTTTTTTTTTTTTTTTGAGAGAGAGAGAGAGAGAGAGGGAAAACGTTGTATACCACAAGAAAATTTGGAGGGTAGGCAGTGCAGTGTATACTCTATCATTTTTCAGACCTTTTCACTCAAATCTGGACCAAAATCAGTTACATAGATCAAAAGAGCATCAAAGCCAAAAACGGTATATAGTGATAACAACATGGAAACAGCTATTGGTACTTTACTAACTACTAGTGGATGGCCAAAAGGCTCTGTACTGCCAGTTAAGCTTAGACATAGCCCTTGTCTTGTCTCTTTTATATCCTTGGTGGGTGCTTTGATGTGCAGTTTACCTTCACATGTAATCTTTCTCCTTTTGCAATCTCCAGCTCTTGGAGGCTTTGTGTGCTTGTGGTCTGTAATTTGGTCCCCCCCACATGGCTTGGAACTAGAGCATGCATGGGAGAACATGTTCTTTTCTTTGTTCTCTCATGAATTTGTGTCTTTTTCGATGGAGATTCTAATCTTCTGCGTGCATCCACTGTACCAGCATAAGTTTTGCTTACTACTGAAACATTTCTACTTAGGGTTAGACTTGGTAGTTAGGGCTATTATGTAGTAGGTAGCTTTTGTTCCTTGTAAAATAGAGGTGATTGATACTGATTCCTCAAAAATAGAGGCGATACGCCACTACCCTCAAAAAGATCATCGACTATCACTGTGATAGATTAACAATGTAGAATGGAGGCAAAATCTATATCAAAGTTGCAGTACTTGAGATCTATAATTTGACAGTTAAGAACTTTTGCATTTGAGATTTATCATTTGAGACATTTTACGGTACTTGAAATCGCTTCACATCGCCTCTTATCGCTTCCACAAATTATTGATTTTAATAAATTAGGGCATTTTAGTCATTACCCAAATATCCATTGTACCCACCCGTGCTCCCTCCCCAGACCCCCGATAAAAAAAAAAAAAAAAAAAACAGCGGACTCTGTCTCTATCGCCCTCGTCCTCGCCATAGCCGCCGGCGGCCGGCCCTCATCCGATCCGCCTTGCGCCGCCGCTGGCACACCCTCGCCCGCCTTGCGCCACCGCCGGCACGCCCTCGTCCGCCTTGCGCCGCCGGCACGCCCTCGTACGCCTTGCGCTGCCGCCGGCCCGCCCTCGCCCGCCCTGCGCCGCCGCCGCCGTCCTCGCCCTGCGCCGGACAGCCCTCGCGAAGCCAACCGACCGTCGACCTCGCCGCCGCTGCCACGAGGTAAACTCAGATCGCTCCCCCTTCGTTCCATGGCTGTCTTCAGTAGATGTTATTTTTCCTTTCTAAAATGTACTGGCAGTGTACGTTCATCTTGTATTAGCAAACAAGTAAAACAAAACTGTAGAGATTGATCCAAGAATAGAACAAAAAAACGCCTCACAAAGCCAGGCATCTTTCTTCAGACTCTCAGCTGCTTCACATATACTTTTGCCTCGACTAAGACCGATAATGCCAATGCAGCATATGGCTTTGAACAAAGGCACATTAAGTGGTGGTTTCTGAATATTTGAGGCAGTATGTTCCTATTCTTTTGGCTTGTGCCCTGAATGTTTTCGAAACCTGTTTAAATGCAAAGCAATATACAGCTAGTGCCCTGAATGTGAAGTGATATTCTTTTGAGGCACATTAAGTGATAGGTTGCTAGTGCCCTGAATGTTTTCCAAACCTGTTTAAATGCAAAGCAATATACAGCTACCATCTCAGTTCAGTGCTTCATCTTTCATTGCTTCAACTTAGTTTAAATGTAGTTTTGGAGAGAATATATGTTGAGATACTACAGATTAATTAGTACTGTCAGCTACCTCCTCCTCCATCAGCTGCTTGTGCTTCGCCACCAAGTCCACGATGCCAAGCATGTCAACCAACCCCGCTAATAAGGCACCTGATCCTAAAATTTAGTGGCCTTACACATTCTACAATTGTAGAATTCCGTGAGTGCGTGCAACTCCCAGTGCATGTGCAATCTGTGTGTAGTGATGTATAGTGATTCTTATAGGAAGTAGATAGTGATGGTATTTGTAGGAAATAGCAATGTGTGTGTGTGATGTCCACTCATCGGTTAGTATGATATCTAGTCTAGAGAAGAAATAGAGCAAAGTACTCCAACTAGTAACAAGCAAAAGGAAACTGGTATGACATGGCTTTGAAAGGTTATGTGTCACGCATTGCAAATTAATTATCAGTTTTTCTTAGTTTTTTTTTGCTTTCATCAATAATTCATGACTGTTCTAATGAGAGCTTCATGTTCCGGAGGAAATGCCGGATGTGGAGTCTTTGTTCGAGTACAATGAAATTGTTAGCAAGATGTTTGACAGTGAAACGAAGGCGGCGAGTTTTATAACCACTACGCTTATGAGAAAGGATTTAGTGTGAGAAAGGATTACTGCGAGCGGGGCAATGGAAACAATGCGGTGACTCTTCGCAAGTTTGTTTGCGGTTGTGAAGGTTTCCGCGGGGCGAAGGAGCTGAATAGGGAGAATAAGCGGCGGAGGCCACGGAACATTACTCGTTGTGGGTGCCGTGCTCGACTTGTGATTGCACGGGCTCGGAACGGGCAGTGGTACGTGAAGGAATTCATCGACGAACACAACCATCCGATGATAGAACCGGACCTTGCTTGTTTTCTGCGTTCACATAGGAGCATCAGCGATGATAAGAAGGCTGAGATTGTGGAGTTGCAGATTTTCTGGGATCCGCAAGTCAAAATTTGCGAGGCACTTTCCAATGCTAGCAGCCGAGCGGCTGATTAACAAAAAAAAAAAAAAAAAAAAAAAAAAAAATCAGCCGAGCGGCCCAACTACATGATGGCCAAACTACAGGCAGATGGCTCAACTGCATACGTATTAGGTTGATGAGCCGCTGCATGTGTATTAGCTTGATGAAGTCGCATGAAGTTGTGCTTATGTCATATACTTTATTTTCATCTTAAAAAAACCAAAAAAATACATGAATACTTTTACTCATCGCTGTCACCACGGCCAAGAAGAAGAAGATGAGTCTGGGACTCGTCCGAGTGGAATTATAAGCGTAGACCATGGTGATGAGTCGAGCCGAACACTCTAACCACGTGTTACCAAGTAGACCGCACGATAATGTACCAACTAAGTATGTCTGATACAACTCATCAACCTACATATATACTCGCGGCTCGCCTGATCGATGGACTGACATACATAACATGATAGGAAGTGATCTATTCACTCTCATGGGTCGCCAGAGTGCACTAGCACAATGGTAACGATAGATCTCATGTCGCGCCGTAATTAAAAACCAGAAATGACTCGTCCGAGTGGAATTATAAGCGTAGACCATGGTGATGATTCGAGTCCAACACTCTAACCACGTGTATCAAGTAGACCGCACGATAATGTACCAACTAAGTATGCGTGATCCAACTACTCAACCTACATAGCATGATAGGAAGTGAACCATCTTCACTCTCATTTGTCGTCTGCGCGCACTAGTACAATGGTAACGTGCACTAGTGCCATGATAGCGTCTGGCGCGTTTTCGTTACTTATTAGCTTTGGTTGGAAATTAACGTGGCAAACCAAATCAAACCATCTAAGCCGCCGATGGTTATAACAACTCTCAACTCGGACAAGAGATGACACGGCAGGTAGTCATTGACCATAGTGGACGTGGTGCAAAGCAGAGCAGGTGAGCGAGAACGAACAGAGTTTCTTCGAGCTCGGCTCAAAGCAAAGAATCAAGCTCCTGTCCTGTGTGCAAAACATCACAAGTCAAGCAAAGCAATGGCCACCGAGATCTACATTGTGTAAGCAATCTGCAATTCGATATGATCACTATATTACTACAGAGTTCATATGATCGAGCAAATCCATTTCATCTGCTAGCTCCATACACTTTATCAATCGATCACAGTATGTTTGACAACGCTCACGTCGCTTCGTGGAGGAGATCAAGAAATAAATAGGTTTTAAAAAAGATTTGAAAACATGTGTTTATCACAAGCCCATTGGTGGGCGGCAGCCAAACCAGCTATAGAAACAGAGTTCAACATATTGTACTAGTCACCGAGGGCGTGTGTTAGCTAAATCAGCGAGGTGGTACTAATCACCGTGGCCTTATTCAGATTGATCGCGGGACTAAACAAATGCTCGCAGCCCAAAGCACCGCACATAGGCCCATCCACTAATCACCGTTGTGGGCTAGGCCCCGAACGATATCGCCTGGACTTTAGCCGCACCCGCCGCATAGTCTGCGGGTCAGTGACCCAACATCATGCCGTGGGGCCAAGGCCGATCGACACTTTTGGCGAAAGTACGCTCGATCGTTCCCCCGTGCCTGCCTGCAATTCTATTTTTAGGAACAATAGTAATAGTCTTAATTAGTGTACTCAAAACACAAAATATTCTATTATGAAGTTACCTTACTACCCTTGATTACAAAAAGGAATTACACAAATGCAATTACCCATCCTTTATTTGGCATCGCTTCCCACCTCAGTTTTGGAGGCGATGGGAAGCGATTTAGCGCATATGGCCCACCGTCATAGACACGGCAATCGCCTCCCATCGCCTCCTTCCATCGCCTCCCATCGCCTACGGCCTTTCTGGCCGTCGGATCGGTCGTTGTGAGCCGTCGAAAATCTCCACAAGGACTGTAAAATCTCTCTTATCATTTAGTGTGTCAAATAATTTAAGATTTGGAATTGTGTATTTAAACAAATCTCATTAATTGTACAAGGCACAAGTGTCACATAGCTTGGATGTTATGGACGCTCGAGAGAATGTGAATGTTGAAGGCCTGAGTTTGAATCCTGAAAACATACATATTTTCCTTTTTAAATCACTGTCGGGTTTAGAAACAACAACAATATATACCGTAATTTGTGTTTACTAGTGTACTATAAGCCATTGTTGCCTTCCGGATTCCAAGGTCCTCTGTAGTGAATATATTTATACCTTCGAATTAAGTCTTCATATAAGTTAAATGCTCCTCTATAGAAATAATTGTAAATTGTTCAATTTTTTTTTTGTGCCAACAAGATTAGATTTTGTCAGGTTTGTGGTTTTGTCTGATGAGTTTTTTATTCTCGCAACGGAACTAAAGATGTAATGAACTAAAGCTGCAATAACCATTATCTGAAAAGAAACTAAAATTTAGGCACAAGAATTTTAGCAAACCTCATAGTAATACTAATATGCTTGACAATGCTCTTTTTAAGAACATCCTTAGAAAAGCAATAATCTTTTTTAAGCTCAGACGTGCACACACCGCACACAGCGCCGGAGGCGGCACCCATGCTCGGCGCCACCGCCACCACACGCACACAGGGTGCCAAGAACATGAGTCTCCATCTCCCAGCAGGGCGAGAAAAGCCACCATATCCGATCAAGGGTCAACCCCCAAATCGAAACCTTTGCACGCCATGCATGCACGCGTGGCTGCAAATAAGCTAGCATCGTCCTGCATCCAAACGTGACAGGACCACCATGCAAGGGCATTCGTTGGCAAGAACCCCACGCAACCCAGGTCAGGTCCAAGTCCAAGGTTCTTATCGCAGGTTCATGCACGTTGTATGGTATGCGAAGGCGGATGGAGCCGGCCGGGCAGCCAAGAGGCCAACTTGGACGATGACACCTCCAGAAGCAGAGCATGCACTGGATGCTGGGGCGCCGGGCACGCACACGGCACACGTGCTTTGCAAACGTTCGGTGACACTAGGATCGATATGCCGCATGCTCGCTGATCCGCCGCCGCTGGGACCAGCTCCGGCTAGAGGCTAGAGTAGTACGTGAGCTCCAGCGACTCTTGAGCTGCTCGTACTTTGCAGAGGACAAGCTGCTTAAGGAGAAGGCGGCCGAACGAACGATCAGCACAGCTGGTTGGGATAAGTATATATAATAATGTATAATCCGTAGTTGGTATTTTCAGTTGGGGCAGCTGATCGAATAAATTGTGTCCAATAGTGTGACCTGTATTCATGCAGATGCAGTGCAGCTTCGTCCCACTGGAGGCTTTGTGGCTCCATGTCCATGGTCACTCAGACCTCTGCACATGGATCAATAGTTCAATCGTGATTTGATCGATCCAAAGCATATGTGCAGGCAGCTAGCTTGAACCTGGCTTAGTGGCTTTTAACTGATTTGATTACTTATGCTCGAGAGAGTGGATAGATGTCATGTCCAGTGGCCAACTGGCCAACAGAGCTTAAAGCCAAGTGGTACACGTTACTGACGACCTTTGTTTTTGGGGTACCAGACAGACCGACTCTGTCTATTCCAGGGCTTTTCTGAACAAGGCTTTGGCATCCAGCAGCGCCTGCAATGACCAGGAGTTCAAAAGCGTCGTCGGAATTCAGACATCGATCATTAGACTGTTGACAGTTGACAGTGCAGTTCTTCCGCGCAGGTCTCTCCAAGTACAGCGGCTCATGCTCACTTTAACAGAACGACGATACAGGTTCAGTCAGGTATAATATAATATATTAAGTGCACTGCTGTCATCAGGCATCATAAGATGGCGGCTAATGAAAGATCAGGGAATATATATTGAACTCATTATATAGCCGCCTTCAGATCTGGAACCCAAATCCAGTGTGGAAACCGGAAAGGCGTCGCCCCAGCTGGATAACAGCGATCAAATAAAAGGCATGTGGCACAGGTGACTACTGATGATATTGTGATGATGGAAAGACACAGTCGGTAGAAAAAGGACATCTGGGCTCTTGAATTCCGTTATAGTTGGCCTTCCTGCTTAACGAAAGTTAGCTATGACTGGTCGGACTGTCGACCAAGATCTCAGTGACGAGCGAATAAAGATCGTCTCTACTCTCTAGCTAGGCATAGATTTTGCCTGAACAGTGGACTGAGTACGTCCAATTAGCTCTCCATAGCTAATGTCTCCGAATAAATAATTGTTCCAAAAGGGGTCACGTGATTTGTGTCTATTTAGACTAGGCTGAAAATTAGAACAATCCCAAATATATATATTTTTTAGAAAAATAAACTCAGTCCAGCCACTATAAAAGATGTTTTCAAAAAATCTAATAGTGGAGACCAAATAAGGGCTTCTTTGACGCGGTCCACACCTTCTATATGCTTCACGCCTAAAGGTCCAGTCCACATTGGCATGAATAGTAACACCCAGCAGCCTGGGTTCAACTCACCGAGGGAGCGAATTTAAACAGACTGCATTATTAAAAAAATAAAAAAAGGTTGAGGTTTCCCTTGCTAACTTCGGTAAAAAAAAAACATTGGCATCAACGATTCATTGATTTGGGCTGCCAAAACTCCCTCCTCTCCGTGCGTAGTTGTGTACCGGTCATTTTCTTTTACGGATCTTTGTGCTCCTGCTGTTTAGGGCAATGCTGCAATGCCGCCCCTTCCCAACTTTATAGAAATTGAAGCCACAACGCTCGCTTAGTTGTCGCTTTTGTCATATGAAACCATCGCTTCCTACAAAGAAGTTTGATAACCTGTAGGACTACCATCTCCTATAGCATGGCTACTCATTGAAGGTGTGAAGGACGGAGCAACACTCCACGTTTTAGCGTTTGTGAAGCCCTAGGACCAATAGTAAACTACTAAACACCTTCTTCCCATGTATAAACCTAAGAAATTGTGTCATGTTGTGCAGTTGTTGTGTTCGATCGGCCTCCTAGCTTCTATCGCCATACATGATCCCAAGGAATCATATCATGATGTGCAATTGGTCTGCAAGGCTTCCTAACTTCTGTCGCCATACATGAAGAGGAAAGTAGGCAATGCACTATTGAAGTGTTTTTAACACACTAGAAGCCATCACACTTGCTACTGTGGATATAACGCATCAAAGGACATACCGCCTGCAGCGGTACACCTAAAGAAGAAGAAGATCCCCAAAGCGTTGCTCAAGCTGGACATCTCCAAGGCTTTCGACGCGGTGGCGTGGCCGTTCCTGCTAGACACCCTGCGTGCTTTCAGATTCAGTGACCACTGGAGAAGATGGATAGCCGCACTGCTGTCCACTGCTTCATCCCGCATCCTGGTGAATGGTAGGCCGGGGAGGTCGATCGGACACAGGCGTGGGGTCAGGCAGGGGGATTCCCTATCACCGATGCTTTTCATCATCGTCATGGAGGTGTTCGCCAGGCTAATGGTCACAGCGGCGGAGGGACAGCTTTTACAGCCCATCGGGACACCCGCCATCAGACACCAATGCAGCCTCTACGCAGACGACGTCATCATCTTCATGCACCCGAGTGTAGCAGAGGCGAGGGCGCTAAAGATGATTCTGCGGACATTCGGGGATGCGTCGGGTCTAAGGACCAACCTCTCCAAGTGCTCCATCATGATGATCTTCGCACCAGACCTCGACCTCCAGCCAATACAGCAAATCATTGGCTGCCAGATCTCCGAGTTCCCGATCACCTACCTGGGCGTCCCCCTCAGCATCAAGAAAATCCCAAAGGCAAGGTACCAGGCAGCGGTGGATTCAGTCGCCACCAGTCTACCGGCGTGCCACGGCCCGCTCATGGCAAGGAGCGGCCGCCTCATATGGGTCAAGTCCGTCCTCACCGCGATCCCCATCTACACCATCAACGCGGACGGCTTGCCACCTTGGGCGATCGAGGAGATCAACAGCATCTGCAAAAGATTCTTCTGGACCGGGAAAGATGGCGACGTAAGGGGAAATGCATGGTTGCCTGGCCCACTGCGTGCCGACCACCTGACCTGGGCGGCCTAGGGATTCCGGACCTCAGGCGCACTTCGATTGCACTACAATCGAGATGGCTTTGGCTGCAGCAGGCAGATGAGGACCGTGCCTGGTCACAGTTGGAGATCAAAGTGCCTAGGGAGGTACACGATTTCTTCCGCGCCTCCACATACACGATCATCGGTAACGGCAGGACCACCCTCTTCTGGACCGCTAGGTGGATCGATGGTCACTCCGTGGCAAACATCACGCCGTTGCTCCTAGACCACGTCGGCGCAAGGGTGGTCCGGCAGACCACGGTCGCCGAGGCACTATAGTGGGGTCCATCGGGTCGCACCTGGGTACGACAGATTTCTGGGGGGATATCGGTCGCAGTGGCCAGGGACTACCTAAACCTCTGGCACAGGCTTGACCAGGTAGCGCTCACCACGGCGGAGGACCGGGTAGTCTGGAAGTGGACAGCGGACAGAAAATACACCGTCAAATCGGCCTACAGGGCAACCCTAGCGGGATCCCATCCCATCCTGGGGGCACGAGGATCTAGAAGACGTGGGCGCCCCTGAGGGTCAGGATCTTCCTCTGGCTTTCCATCCGCAGGCGCCACTGGACGGCGGACAGGCGCCACAGGCACGGTTTGCAGGCGAATGACAACTGCTACCTCTGCGACCAGGAGCCAGAAATGATCGACCACATCATTGCCGAGTGCTCCTTCTCCCGCCAGGTGTGGTGGGCCATCCTGGCAACACTATGAGCCGACACCTCCGGGATCGGAGCCCCGTCAATTGAACAGTGGTGGGACCTCTGGAGGGCGAAGTGGCACGGGGTCAAGCGACAAGGGGCAGATTCACTCTTCGTCGTCGTCGACTGGGAGATCTGGAAGGAGAGGAATGCAAGGTGTTTCAGAGGCGCAGAGGCCACTCTCCACCAGGTCCTCAACAACATCAAGCACACCACCGAATTGTGAATCGAGGCTGGCGCGCGGAAACTAGAATGTTTAGTGCGTGAGTAATCCGTTTTGTACGCGTTCTGGGGTGGCGGGTATTGTTTCAAATTTGTGAACACCCCAGAAAAACCTGTAAAACTCTCTTCTACTTAATACAATGATGCGCAAACCTTTTGCGTATTCGAGAAAAAAGGACATACTGCCTGCTGTCGAATGAACAATAAATAGATAAAAAGTAAGAGTATATGTACAGGGTCTAAAACTCAAAATCACGTGAATAACTTTCACCGCGTAAAGGATCCAATGGTCTCAAAAAGATGAATTGAGGTTCAACAAATTCCATGCATCAGACCTCAAGCTATTATTAAAAATACTTCACCACTAGGCAAGAACCAAGGTTCTAAATAGGAGGATTTAGCAGTGGCTATGGTAGGATTTAGCATTTGAAGAGGATATTGTTGAGAACCTAACAAGGGGTCCGCTCAACCCTCTGATTAAGCACCACGATAGCACGATTAACCCCTTGACTAATTCTCTGATATGATCTAGATGGCTAGTGGAGGGTTAACAAACTATAAAAACTACCTACAAGATCACAATTAACTAAACAAAGATAGATTAGTACAACAAATGATCCTATCTCTAGCTTCTATTTTTCTCTAGCTCAATTTCATAACATGCAATCCTCCTACTCAATTCTAGTAGCTTGGTCTCTAGGTTGCAACACACAAGCTAAAACTGAAGAGAGCTACAACTAGCTAAAGCTACTAAGAAGAGCAACTAGAGCTAATTACAACTACACTACTACTACTCTAGCTAGTCAAACAACTACCACACTAACAAAGATAGCTATGAATGTAAATAAAAGAGTGATAGTAATCAAACCAAAGGCGCAAAGAGATGAACACCGAGATATATCCCCGAGGTTCGGTTGTTTGCCAGCAACCTATGTTCTTGTTGTGGCGAGTCCCAACTCATTGGTTCATAAGCTAATCGGCCTAGAGCACTAAGCCCACCACACGAGAACCACAAGAACCAACAGAGAACTGCATTCCAACTAGCCACGATTCCACTAAAGTTTCTCTTTGTGAATCTCTCACGGGGAATGAGCACAAGAGCCCCTTACCATCAATCCATTGGATCCGATGACAACCACAGATGTTGCTCAACAACCCTGCGCTGAGTCCAAGCCATTGAGGTGGCGGCAACCACCAAAAGTATTAAGAATCCCGCAGCTCAATCGATCTCTAGCACAACTAGATGCCTCAACTCAATGCAAATGCACTAGAATCGCTTCCAATCTCACTTTGGATGATCAAATCGAGAAAGAGATGAGTGGGAGGCGAAATCTTATACTCAGATGATATGGTGTTAGTTATCAATGTGTTGGAGGGCCAAGAGAGCCAGCCAAGGGCTCACCAAGTCCTACTTATAACCCAAAGTGAGCCATCAAACAACTATTATTGATACGAAAGCAGAATTTTCGAGGCCATCGGAAAACACCTCATGTCGGATGCCTTTGCAGAATGCCACGGGAAAGTAACAGTTCGAAACTAGCCATTGGCGCCTAACATTCGTCTGCGCGCTGTCGTCTGATGCTGGCCATCTGATGGCCATCGAACAAATGTCCACGGTAGCCCAATGCAGAACATAGAGGTCTAGAAAATGCATTTTGACCATCGGATGCCTTCTGCCATTGTTGCGCTCGATCTGATATGTGGGATCGATGCTCCACAGTGAGCTCTTCTTCACTATTTTTTCACCCTTTTTGCAAATGTACTTAGCCTTCGCAAATATCCTTGTGTCATACGCCAAATTCAATTGCTAGGGCCCAAGAAATCAAGTGGTTTCAAACTTATTAATTCTTTGTCATTAACCCTGAAGAAATTTAGACGTATGTCCTCTTGTTCATCAATCAGCAAAACTCGAATTAGGAGTCGTTTGTTATCAATGACAACAAAAGTCCTAATAAGGTAGAAATGAAAAGGTTTGGAAACCATTAAACTTCGAGCATGAAAAGGACATAAGGGAAGTGTAAAACATGCTCGATGATAACCAGTTGTTTCAAGTATTTAAAAGAAAACCCCTGAAATATTTTGTCACTCAAGAGTACGGGGAGGTAGAATAAGCAAACCAATTATTATAAAATAAGTACAGTACACACAAGGCACATACCGTATATGTCAAATGACCGGTAAGCACCTAATTAAATTACGCTAAGATGCAGCAACGGTTATAACTGATTTGTTGCTTAGGAACATTTGATGATTCAAATGTATTCCTACAATCCAAAGAGCTCAAAGGATCCATCGTTGTGTTTTGGAATCCTAGTTTTTAACTTTTCTCAAATACGCAAAACATTTGCGCATCTTTGTATTTAAGTAGAAGAGATAGTTTTTAACTTTTCACTCTATTCTATTCTTGTATTTGTTTCCATTTCTCTGTTTTGCATTCTTTTGTTCCAAACAAACTTTGAAATTTTACATTTATTTTTGTTTTTTTAATGAAACTGGTAGAAGAGCTGCATGTTCTATTAACAAGAAGGAAAGTCTAGAAAAAACACTGTACAAGATTCTATAAACTATAGGGCTAAGGCAAAGGACTCGGAGAAAAAAACTAAAATCAAGAACACTGCAAAGAGTTTAGATAAATGTTTAGCTCCCGCTGTGACCCAAAGGGTTGCCTCATCTTTGATCTTCTGCAGGACTTGATGGTTCGGGGTCCTTTGTGCTTGAAGATTCTTGCAATTCATTCTTTGTTTCAAACATAGACGCGCTTGAGATTCTGCTCTGCACCGAATGAAACCCCGTGTAACCTGCCCCATTTCGTATGTAGCTAGTAGTAGCAGTAGTAATTAGCTACTCCCGTGTTCCGGCATGTGACAGACAACCTTCGTAGCGTTGTTCCTGCCTCTGGATTGCTACGAAGCTATGTTCACCATATCAACAACTGACGAACCCCGTGTGCTCTCATCACCATGGAAAGTTACAATCGAAACGACAAGAGCCGAAACGAAATAAAAAGAGGTTAACACAAGAATTATAGTATATACAATCTACTCACTCACCGGTCACCTCCAACTTAACCAATTGATTGTTCACGCCTCCGAGAAGCAGTCGCATTAGTGATCAGACTGTTAACTTCTCAGCTTCAAATCGAGCCATGAGGAAAAAAACACAAGAAGAAGAGGAATACTGATCGGCAGAAACAATCTGTTCAGAACTCAATTTATCTCGCATGAATCATCCTCGCCTAACATGACCAAATCATACATGGAGGTACGAACAATGAAGCCTAGATGTGGTGCTCCGACTACTTGCCTAGCAGGGAATCTTGGAGGTGAACCAGGTCATGACATGCAGCGGCGCCTTGATGAGCTCCACCGCCGCCTCCAGCACCACCGTCACGCAGAGGCAGCACGGGCAGATGCACGAGATGGGCAGCCTGCACGGATCACAGCAAAGCCGTGTTGTCGCCGCTGAGAATCGCATGGAAACAGAGGCAAAATCGAAGCAAAGTAAGGACAGGTTACCCGATGATCCAGATGATGGCACCGACGATGGAGACAAGGACGGCGAGCAGCGCGAACGGCAGCCCCAGCAGCCAGCCCAGCGGCCGGCACTCGCCGCCGTCGCCGCAGCAGCACATCACGGGCCGCCTTGTCTTCCTTTCCCCTCTTTGCTTGCTTGATTTGTCAGGCGACCCTTGCTAATTCTTGATTGCTATGATGCTATCTAATTTGCCAGGATGGTCTCATCGTTTTGCATTCTTTTGTACGTGGTAGTGGGTGACTTACCTTGTTGAGCGTGCTATTGCTCCTAATCATTTAGAGTATTATTTATAATTTAATAACAACCCGAATCAATCACGAGTGAGTGGAGGGAGCTGTTTCCATGTCGCTTTCAACGAGGACCCTCTGTCAACAAACTACGTGATCGCCTATATTGACTGATCTAGCAGGTTCAACAGAATGGGCGGCTACAAACGTGCCAGTCAAAACTATTGACTAAGAGTGTCTGAATATAATAACATCAATTCTAACTATAAGCATAAGAAACTGGCACCAGGTAGTACCCTTCTAGCATGACAGCAATCACAAGCTTCAATTTAGAGTGTGGCATATCTTTTCAGGAGTTTACTGTACATTTCCTTTTACAAAGCATCACCAGGCCGCCTCTCTTTTCACCAGGCGCCCAACTGCCCAAACCTCAAAATGAGATTGGCAAATGTTTCAATATTATTTGCTGTGCTATACTCAAAATACATTTTACATCTACCTATATTCTGTAGATAAATATACCAAGCAAATTTTGGTACCTTCTCCAGCCATCACATAGTGGGAAACATAATTCTTCTGCCAAACAAAGTTTCATGCACCAAGATCCGAGCCTCCAGACTATGCTGCATCAGGGTTTGGACTCGTTAGTGCCAGCAACAGGTATACTTTACATCCAGATTATGCTGCATCAGGGTTTGGACTCGTTAGTGCCAGCAACAGGTGCATTTGCATATTTGGGTCTGGGAAGTTCGTCAAATGATGGTTTCCTCCCAAAAAGACTGCTGCCACACGCGTCACAATGTGTGCAGTTAAGCCCCAAATCACAAACTTTTTGCCGTCTGCCTCGTAGTCAAAAAAACTGGACGGGGATATCTATGCCCCTCCAATTCATTTGTTTTGTTCTCCGGTGGTCGTCCTGTTGATGCGGTACAAGTGAAAACTATGCAATGCAATGTTCTTACACGCACCTTATAAGGAATCTCATGAGCGAACAGGATTGAAGGAACATCAACAAAATTGTTCCACTACAACATATGATAGAGAAACAAGTACCTTTAGAAACATCTCCAGAGGTGCATCAAAGATGTCCTCCACTTCAGCTTTATTTAAGATAGGCTTGAATAAGGCTTTATCTGAGAGCATGCCAACTACAGGAACAACAAAGAGTCCATTCTGCAAAAGAAAGGCTATAGCATCAGTACTGGACAGATTGCACTTCAATTGGAAGAGTAGAAAAGCATCTACCACATCATAGATATAGGAAAGTAGAGATGCATGCCAAACTGATATACTCAGTGCAGCAATCCCTGCATGACTTTTTTCTAATATTTGATTTAAAGCTTTTTCGTTGTCACCAGTTTCCAAAAAGATGGAGCCAAGGTAATGAGTAAATCTTTCATTGCTACAAACTTTAAAAGGGAAGGCTGATGCAAAATGTTAGCTTCCTCCAGCTAGTAAACACAGACATAGGAAAAGCTAAACTCCCTAAGCTTGACTAAAGTGAGGAGATTGTGCAGAGATAGATGATTAACAAGGTGAAACAAGCCTGTGACATATATTCACCTTAATGACCATTGACAGTTCCTTAATTTTGTTTGAATGATTTTACATGACAGTAGTACACCTCTTCTTGATATTTATATGCTTATAAAGTGGAAAGGGTTTCCTTATTTTCGTAGTATTTTGTGCCATCAGAAGTTCAGAATATCTTCCCCTTTCTGAGGTCCCCCAACATTGTATTTTTCTCCTTTTTTGAGAAAAATGCACATATGACCCTTTAATTTCTGAGTATATCCTTAAACTCTAAAGTTACTTGGTCCCGTACATTAAACCCTAAAGTTGCATTGTTACTGGGAGAGTATATCCTTGGTTTCAACAGTTCTTGAAGTTTTGTTCATCAGCCAATTGCATTTACTGATGCTCACTTGCTTCCCCTGCTTCTTATCGTAACATGGTATATTGGTTTTAGTGGCTGGACCAAAAGCGTTTGATCAGCTCTGGTTGTTATCAAACTAGCCAATAAGACTATACAACCTGCCTCCCTAAATATTCAGATCAAATTCTTAGGCCCCAATACTTGTACATTTAATATTTCTAGCCATTAGCTTAATACACTTGGTGACATGGCATCTAGTTGAAGAGCACAAGAGGTTACATGATTTACAATCGAAGCATGACAAATTTAAAATACATGATGGGCTTAAAATCCAACACGCCATACGAGATGCCAATTGTCGTCCAAGCATGTTGAGGTTTTACACTACAAAAATGAGTCGAGTTCGACTAGATCCTCTTATAGTTATATATTAAAAAAATAGCTTGATTCAATACGATTCTACACAAGAATTGGTCTTGTAACATGATAAAGCTCTTTCATAGATGTCCTGTTAGTACCGGCAAGAACTATGGATTAACTTTCTTTCAAAAAATAATTCTTTTAAAAAGAATTATGGCTTACCTTTGATAAGAAAGGCTCAAGAACTGTAACAACAGAAACAAGCGCCGGATCCAGTCCAATCTCCTCCTTCGCCTCCCGTAGAGCTGTGGCCTTCGGATCTGCGTCGCCATCCTCCACCTTCCCTCCGGGCAACGACACCTCCCCTTACAATTGTCAAGAAATCGATTGAAGCACTCTAACGAAGGAACCAGCAAGATAAAAATCCAGCAGGCAAAAGCTTTAGCCAAGAATCATGGCGTCTACCGGAGTGGGAGGAGAGGGAGGAAGCGCGCTTGGTAAGCAGGACCCGTGGCCCGCTGCTAGGGTCCTCGAAGAGGCAGACCAGCACGGCGGCGTGGACCTTGGAGGCGGCCGAGCGTGGGCTTCTCGCGGGGACGGCATCTGGGGCGGCGGCGGCGGGGGCGCCCACTGAGGAGAGCTCGCCGGAAGAAGAGGAGGCGAGGTGGCGTGTGAGATGGGCCAGCCGCCGAGACGGAGAGGAAGAGAAGGCAGAGGAGGCCATGGCAATGCGAGTGGGAGTGAAGAGGCGGGTAAGGAGAGGTCTCATGGCTGTGAGGGTGATAACGGCGCGGCGGCGGCGATGTCAAGGTGGGAGTTGGAGGGGTCGCCGCCAGCCGCCGGCGTAACGATTGTGAATGTGAGTCTGTTGACGTTGCTGATGACCCAAATCACACGTGTTGACGTTGCTGATGACCCAAATCACACGCCAGCGGCCAGCGGGGCTATCATACTCAAGTGCAGGTTGCAAATTAACCTACCACAGTCTCTACTACAATAAATGTGGAACGGACCCCGTCAGCTGCCGTGGTGAAGCCGCCGCTCCGAAAGGATACCGCCCGGCCGTGGTGAAGCTCTCCCGAAAAATCCCCCCCGGCGTTCTGAAATCACGCCAACCGTCCTCCCTTTCGTGAATCCCGCCCGCCGGGCGCCGCACGCAACGCCCGCGACCGCGTCACTGCCGAGCCCCGTGCGCCGCCGTGACGGACTCCCGCGCCGTTCTACGTCGCAAAGATCTCCGTTCTCGGCCGAAAACGCCGCCGCCATCGGAAGGGCACCCGCCCTCCAATCCGCCGCCTCGACGCCACAAGGGCCGTGCGCTCCACTTCGCCAATGGCAATTGCTCATCACCCACCGGTCCCGAGTGCGCCCCGTGCCGCCGCCGTCGCGCCCCCATAGCTCGGCATCGATTCACCCGCTTGGTGGAGATGGAGAAGTCAACCTCGTGTCCACGCCACTAACCAAGGCCCGAACTAGATTTGCGAATTGCGACGCCACGGACGTCTCCGATGCCAGGCAACAGCTTATAGCCTCAAGGTGAGTTCCGTCGTCATCCCCTCTCTCCATCGATTCGAATGGCCGTGCAAAGATACTACGGCATTTTAGACCAAATTGCATCTCGTTTCCATTGACCATACTAATAATATATTCGTTGTCTTGATGGTACTAGAAACTGCGAAACTAGAAACTGCGAAATTTGGTTAGCGTGAAATGCATCTATCATACAATACGGTAGTAAAGGCACCAAAACTATACTCATTATCTGTCATACAATATATTCAGGTCCTACCTCATGATGTATGGAAATCTAGAAAGTCAAGGCACCAAAACAATAACTGAATTAATAGTTTAGATGTTTGTGAGTAAATGGTGTGATGAAGTCATGATTGGTGCTGCAGTAGCCGCTCGTGAGTAAACGGTGAAATGCGCCTCTTCATTGGTATCGTGAGTTGTTGCTCGTGGACATAAGGTATTCAGAATGTGGTCTCGCTTAGAGGTTAGGGTGTGGATGCAAGTGGATACATTCAAGACTCGCCCACGAGAATGTAAAGAACCTAAGGAGGGACTCTCCCCATGAGAAGGCAAAGAACCCCGGAGGGGCTCTCCAAAACTCAGTGCAACAACTTTCATGTTCATAATTCGACAGCGATGCTAATGCAAGCCAAGAGACTAAGGGAGCCTCTCCGAAAAAAGGGTACAACTTTCATGTTCCCGCCCGTTGAATCGACGGTGATGCAAATGCAAACTTAGAGGGCTGTTGAGTGGTTTTAGCAAATCACTAATTCTATATATTTCCTTATCAACCGAACACCGCAAAATCCCAAACCGACAAGACAACGTAGAGAAGCATAAACCCTTTCAAAAACCCGCATGTCGTTGTGTTGTGGTTTTGGTTCACTGTTCGTCATGTCATGTCAGGTTAAAAACCTATCATTTAGCTCTTGTTGCTTGACTGCCATGTTTGTCACATTTTTTTTGTGTTCATAAAAACAAAATTGTATAACCATGTTTCACATATGACAAATGGTTGAGAACTGTTTGGATTGATAAAATCTGAAGATAACACTGAGCCACTAGGATTTTTTTTTTCATGTATGAATGCATCATCTCAAGTCATTGCTGAATTACATTCTTCTTGCACTTGTTTGGAACACTGCTATATAAATGGCAACATATGAAGGTGTTTCTATAGCTGACTTTACCGTGCTTTGCACTTATAGAAATGTTTGTAGGCTACAAGGTTGAATTATCTTGCTAAATATCCTTAGCCCGAGAAGGTTATAAAAATAATAATTGATTCTAACTTACCAAGAATCAACTAAAAACTTTTGATAGGTCAGGTGTGCAGGTTTATGGCTGTTTCATTTGCTACCTACTGAGAGGTTCATGCTTTTACTATGCTAATTGCTACATGATGTTGCTTTAAAAAAATTAAGTGTATGAGCATGTGAGTCTACGGATCCACAAAGTCTGTTGCAAATTCCCACTTGTTCATTATTTAGAGAGATCGGGGTTTATAGATTACCTATGTTGATAGCTTAACCTGGTAGTAGAGTTTGATATGATCTCTTCCGAGGTATCTATGTTGTTATGGCAAATATATCACCACCAAACAGATGTTAATCCATCGCTCACTATCCAACAATGGATTCGAGTTTCGTAGTTATTTAATTCAGTCTTTCGACACCGTTCAGTCTCTTTGATTAATGGGGCTAATGCTTTTCATATTTAGAAATGAGCCGAGACATCAAGACGTCACCGGCCTCGCGCTTGAGAAGGAGAAACTAAAGTCGACATAGTTTTAGTTTCTATTTGGGTGGTCTCATGTTCTCATATCAATGCATGCTTGCTCTCTCTTCGGCGCTTATGTGTGTCTTTATGGTGCAAATGGAAGAAAAGGCTCAAGGTCATAAGCTAAGCATCTTTTGAAGTCTGTTTGCCCAATTATTTTGTTACTAATCGATATAAGATGTCATAGAGCCTAGCTCTTGAATTTTACTATATCTTATTCGGGAGACTCAATTCCATGTTCAATAAATGAATATTTTCTTTAGTTCATAAACTTCTGCATGCCGATATGATAATGTTTTTAAGACATTATTATTCATAGTTTTAATTCGACATAAATCTATTTTGATAGGTATATGCTTTGAGTTGTCCACATTAAACATACTTCATTATCCAAAAAGTACATGCACTACCGAGTATTGTGAGTTCGTCAACCAAAGACATGATTGATGTGCCCACTGAAAATAACTCATTTGTGTACGAGAGCAATATAATCTATGCCATTGGGGTCTTGTTGTGACGTTGTCTATGTACTTCAGATGTAGAGGTTGTTTTTGTTGGTGATGATCTCAAGTGAAGTGGAGCTTCCTTGCCGTGACAGAAGCATTGAAGTCTAACCAAGAAGCTCCTTTCTTTACAAGGATGTTTTTTTTAAAAAAAACTTGAAATTATTCATGTTTCCTCAAGGCTCATGTAATGTTGATGATTGGTTACAAATGAATGCCGCGAAACATGATACTTAAAATTATCGCCTTTTAATATAAAGCACATGTGTACATTTGAATTATTGTGGTATTGTGTTATCCCGTTGCAACGCACGGGTATTTACCTAGTCGACACACAAGTGTGGTCGATGAAACCGATCAAGAGAAAGGATAGGCTCATGTTGAATATATTCTTCGTTAGCGAGGAACATGTGGAAGATGTCCACATCCAGCAAGGTCATGAGCAACTGGAAGATGCTCAAGGAGCTGTAAGGCGGCCTAGAACACCGGCATATTTCGAGAGATGTGCCGAACAATAGAAACAAGAAAAAGGCAAAAAGTTTCATAAATCGGTTTTATATTGATTGGATAGATGGAAACCTATTCTAGTAGAAAACAACTCCAAAACACGTTCTTAAGTTTTCCACGTCAAAAACATGACAAAACTGATTTGGCTTGACTCAAAATTCAGAATGATTTCTTGGGTTTGGGCAAAGACCCGCAGTAGATAAAGGGTTAGTCGCCTTAGCCGACTAAAGCACTCGGCTGCCGACCAGGCGACATATTGTCATCATCTAACTTTGTATAAAAAAAAAGTTGTGTTTTTAAACAACAATTAAGGGTTTGGTAGTAGAATAGCGCAAGCAAATAACTTCTCTCCCATCTTTCTAGGAACTATTATTTTAACAACTTTCCTATTTTACGCCGCTCCATTCCAGGCGATGCTCCCGCATGGCGACGATCATGCATGCACGCGTCCTATTCCCACGCCTGCACCTCTCTTGCATGACATGATCAGCTTGCCTGATGACCGATTGATTGGCTTCGGAACAACATGCATGGCGTGCGACCCTTCTTTTTGACTTTTTCAACTGCCAAGGCGGCAGCCTAGCGCCCGCATGATAATGATCTAACGGTTCCGCTTCGTCCGCCCGGGTGAAAGTTAATTTTCCGCACGATCGCACTATAGCAATCCCCTTATTTTAATAGCTACACTGTCTAAGAGCTATAGTAATATATATGTCATAATGGAATAGTACATCTAGCAAAAATAACATTTTGTAGTCCATCAATGTCAGTGTTTGATGACCGGCAACCTTACTACGGTGTTACCCGAAGCGAGGATTGGTGAAGCTTAGGTGTAAACTAAGCTCAATGGTTAACACAAGACAATGATTTAGATAGGTTTAAGTCGTTGAATAGAGTAATTCCGTAATCTATGTGATGGATTGTCTTGCATTAGATTGTATTGTATTTGTTTTTAAAGGGGAGTCCACAATTCTAGCTCCAATAGTCGGTTAAGATAGAAGAGTTCTAATCCTATTACAAATATAGACTTTTCTTTATTAGAATAGGTCAGTTTACTAGCCCTAGAAGCCCTGCCACCTTGTTCCACATCTTCCAGGCAGTTAGCTCAGCCCATCCCCTTGCCGAGTAGTCAGCCCTATGGGAAACCCTTATGATCTTGGTCCGTCAATGAGCGAATACCAACATTGAATAATGTCCTACAATAAATTTATTCTTTCATGTTTTGATAAATATGTCTCGGTATCTTTTATCTAGATCCTAAGTCTATGGTTTAGTATATAATGCTATCGTAGTAGACTAAATGGAAGGACACAGTTCAAACAGAGATCACCTCGCTGTATAATAGGGAGATGTTTTAGGACATGTTGTCAACACCTCATATAGTATCTACTCTAAAGTATATAAAATTATAAATGGGTTTCATCAAGAAATAGAACGGAAAATGAAGTGGTGTACTAGACGTCCAATTAAACATGGCACAGAAGGAGTAAGCAAGGCTTGTGGCTCGTGGTTTTACGCAAAAGATATTTTTTGGAACATGACACCAAGAACAATTTCAGCCTACCACTCTCCACCATTGCATCCACTTTGTTGGATGATCTTGAAGCACCGCTGCTAGAGTGAGACTCGGATTCCAAGATCATTGACAACTGGAGCTATTCTTGGAGCTCCACTAAGTATAGCAACAAAAGGGCATATAAGTTGATTCTGGGTGAAACTGGAGCTTCATCTCTCTTTTCTTGGCTCTGGAGGTCCTTCAACTTGGGCACCAACAAATTCTTCTTCTAGCTCCTACTCGGACATGGTTACTGAACTAGAAACAACCTTGTAAGCCCCATCTTCACAGAAACCTTCATCACTGTGTGCTGGATAATATTAACTTCTAGAAACAAGGTGATCTTTGTTCAAGGCCAAGTCAACCTAAGCATTTGAAAAAGAGGCTTCAACAAGATTTTGGTTTACTGTGTACTAAAGCCAAAGCAAGCAGGCAAAACACTCTTAGTGCTTGTAGAGATAGCTATATTGTATAACGTACTCTTTCTTTTAGGCATGGTTGCCTTACTCTTGATATGCGAAAAAATAGGTAGAGGATTCCCTACTCTTCATGTAAAAAAAAGGTTTTAGACAACTTATATCAACATTTGCAAGTTTAAACAAACGAGTTATCAAGCCCTATTTTATAGAGAATTTAGTGAAATTATGTTAATATTATACTAAGTACTAGTATATTTGTCTACATTTTTTTAAAAAAGTGGAGAAGTTTAAATTAGAACAAAGCTATAATTTAGAATATTTAATACACGTCAAACTAAGCTGGCTATGGCCTGCCAAAAAAAAAAAAATGGTGGCACGAAACTACATCTTGTGAAATGAAAAGGACCTAAATTTGGATCGGCAAAAGGAAAATCCAAATCAAAGTGGTTTTTGGTAGATGGAAGGAAGTTATGTGTTAATAAACTTAATAATAAAGTAAATTAAGACGGTAAGCAAACAGAAACAGGGAGCCGGACATCCAACCGGATCCGCAACGGGCTTCTCCGTTGGTCGCGGTCACCGGTCTTCTCCCGTCCGCCGGCGTCCAGCTCCCGTCTCACACCCCCGCCCGGATCTCGCGCCGGCGAACCCCAGCTCCTTCCAGAAGCCTCTAGAAGGCCCCTTCCCCACCCAGCTCCCGCGCGGATGAGCGGCACCTCGGGGCCCCTCCCCTACTCGATGCGAGATGTGGGCGCTGCCGGCGGCGCCTACAACAACGCCAAGTTCCGCCACCGGTCTCGCCTCAAGGTGCGGCGCCTCGCCTCCCCACCCAAGCCCCCATTGTTTACCAAAAAGACTGACTTTTTCCTAATAAGACTAGAGTTAGCTCTAGTTTTGGGGTGTAGCTTGATCTCCGTGGAGAACTGGAGTCTACGGCCGTGACTCGATTCATTGAGTGGAGTGATTTAGTCGATTGATTAGTTGGGCTGTGTCTGGTTTCAGTTGGAATGAGGGGTCCCTGGCGGATCTGCGGGTCTAGTCACTGTTGAATTTGCTATGGATAATCGTTCTGTAGCACTGCTACTCTAGGTTGTTTCGATGTGCTTGAGGTCATTCACTGATCGAATGGTCGCTTTGACCTGGCGTAGTGTATTTCGCCAGCAGCTAGTTTGGTGTCATATGATTGCAGTTGCTCTTGCGCCTGTATGAGCTTTTGTACCTCATCCATTTCTTGAGAAGTAAGCTTTTGAAGTTATATATCCGCAAATATTTGAGCTTACTTGGTGCTCAATAGAACTTAAATTTTCCCAGACCTGGCAATGTACTTCTAGATTTTCGCTATACATTAATGAAGATCACAGTCATTCTAATTAGTCCAAAGGATCATGCTCACACACTCATTGATGAAGTACTCCCTCCATCCAAATTATGTTTTGGTTTTTTGAGGATCATCATGCTCATACACTCATTAATGATGTACTTTCACCATCCAAATTATAAGACATTTTGATTTTTCTAGATACATTACTTTTACTATGTATCTAGACATAATGTATATCCAAGCATAGCAATACCATTGTATCTTGAAATGGCCAAACATCTTATAATTTGGAATGTAGGGAGTACTAATTAGAATAACGTTGATCCTTTGGACTATACGTTTGAGTGCTGTTTGTCTTAAACTTATCTGTGGACGGGAATACTATTTTCTTGTCTGAGAAAGAACTGTAGTAATAATTTAACTATTTTTGTTTATCCTGTTTGATGAGGAGCGACACATGTTTATATCAGTTATTTGTTGTTTCTTACACTAGGAGACTTTATTCAAGGCTGTTGTGGACTTGTGGTCTAATTAATTCTTATTATTCCCTAAGGCCAAAGCCTTTTTTTTTTCTCCTGTGTAGATGGTTCTACAGTCCTTGGCTACTAACAGCAGCAAATACCGTTGTGGAAAGTTTACTGTTGGTAAATTCTTGAGCCTGTTGATGGTTTCTGGCTTATTGTACTTATTTCTGCACAAAGGCTCGGAGGGTATTGTATCCAGTGAGTTACATGGCAAAGAAGTACACAATAAAGATGTCAGGAGAGCTCCCAATATACGTACATTCTGGAGAAAACCAAGGCTGCCCCCACGCCTCCCTCCAAATGAAATCTACAAAAATAATTCTCTGGTTCAGCAGACTCCATCTGAGTGGACATCCAGGCAGAAGAAAGTCAAAGAAGCATTTCAACATGCATGGTCTGGTTACCAAAAGTATGCGATGGGTTATGATGAGCTTATGCCTCTGAGCCACAGAGGCACAGATGGGTTAGGTGGTCTAGGAGCTACTATTGTGGATTCTTTGGACACTGCAATAATAATGGGTGCTGATGATGTTGTTTCTGAGGCATCAAAATGGATTGAAGACAACCTAATGAAAAGAATCAGTGAGAAAGGGCAGGTTAACTTATTTGAGACTACCATCCGTGTCTTGGGAGGGCTTCTTAGTGCATACCATTTGAGTGGTGGTGATCATTCAGGGGCAGGTGACTCCGGAGTACCAGTAACATATAAAAAGGCTAATCCAGAGCGACTTTTGGAAGTTTCAAAGGATTTAGCCGACAGGTTATTATTGGCCTTTACATCAAGCCCAACAGCTATACCTTTAAGTGATGTTATTCTTCGTGACCACACTGCACATGCAGCCCCTGATGGATTAAGCAGCACTTCAGAGGCTTCAACGTTGCAACTAGAGTTCAGTTACCTCAGCAAAGTATCAGGGGATCCTAAGTATGACAGGGAAGCAATGAAGGTGTTAGAGCATATGCATACACTCCCAAAGGTGGAGGGTCTGGTGCCTATTTACATCAAGTATGCCTCTTCTACCCTTGTATATTTTTAAACTAATTCATCATAATGCCATTACATTGGATTGTCTTCAAAGGCATCAAGTTTTTTAAAGGAAATCTTTGTATTCTCATTTTTAGCTTTATATATGCAGCCCCTCATCTGGTCAATTTAGTGGTGAGAATATTCGATTAGGATCTCGAGGGGACAGTTATTATGAGTATCTGCTAAAAGTGTGGGTTCAGCAAGAGGAATATCGTGACAGTAGTTTGAAGTATCTATTTGAAATGTATACTGAAGCAATGAGAGGGGTCAAGCATCTTCTTGTTCGGAAAACTGTTCCAAATGGGTTAGTATTTGTTGGAGAACTTCCATTCGGACGAAATGGTGGGTTTAGTCCTAAAATGGATCACCTGGTATGCAGCTGTCGCTAAGCATCTGTTTTCTTACACTCAGATTCTTATAGTCTCTTGACCTCTCTAGTGTTGTGGTAGCACTGAATGTCTTCATGTTGCAGGTGTGTTTTCTTCCTGGTACCCTTGCTCTTGGTGCAACTAAAGGTATCACCAAGAGAAAAGCTCTTGAAAGTAACTTGTTAACTGATGAAGATAAAGAAAATCTCCAGCTTGCTGAAGATCTGGCCAAAACATGTGTTGAGATGTACTTTGTGACCTCTACCGGCCTTGCTCCTGAAATAGCTTATTTCCACATTGAGGTAAACGGTTTGCTGAGTCACTATGCATCCTAATATAATACTCCTGAGTTTGGTCAATTACATTTTATTTAATGACAATATTTTTGACTTTGCGTACGAATAACTTATGATATGGGGTTTCTACAGGGTGATGCAGAAGGGGGCCTGATGGTGGGAACAAAAGCTCCAAATATATCAATGATATCATAATAAAACCACTTGACCGTCACAATCTTCTACGTCCAGAGACTGTGGAATCACTATTTGTTTTGTATAGAATTACAGAGGATCCCAAGTAAGCTTTTGGTGACTGCCTACTTTTCAGTTTGCATCAGTCACTGTTTGCTAATCTTTTTCTTCCTTTTCCATGAACAGGTATAGGAGTGGGGTTGGCAGATCTTTCAGGCTTTTGAGAAGTACACAAAAGTTGATTCTGGTGGTTACACATCATTGGATGTTGTCACAAGCCTACCTCCTTCTACGAGAGATAAAATGGAAACTTTCTTCCTTGGAGAAACATTGAAGTATTTGTATTTGCTGTTTGATGAAAACAATACCCTTCCACTAGATAAGTATGTATTCAATACAGAGGCCCATCCTCTTCCAGTTATGCGGACTGCAGAACAGGCTTCACATTCTGTGTAGTTTCCCAAGTTTATAGCTGTTGTACTATGGTGAGAAGTACAGATCTGTGACAAATATACTTGACAACATAGTTGGAGGAATGAGAAGTTGAGAATCCCTTGCATGACCTGTTCTTGGAGGCAAGCTCATGATTCTGGAATCGTCATGCTTGATTTGAGGATTTGGGGTTTTTACTTGTATTTATTGGAAGGCCATACAACTTTTGTACTCTGTAGTCTGTACTACCTAACTTCAAATTTTGAAATCAGCTAGCAGTTACACCAAGATTTTATATCTTCAACAATTGTATGATCATGCGTCAGCCATTCTTTCTTGTCCTTCAATGTTCCACCAAATTGCTTCATGTAGCTGGTAAGTACTAGCGGTATCCTTGTCATCTCCAGTAATTGCTAATGCATTGCTCATTTCTTCTTGAGGCTGCCCCGGTGTTATCATAATGTAGGATATTACCAGTAAATCTCCTGAATCTCAAGATTAGCTAAGAACCTTTCTTTTATAAAGTTATCTTATTTCATTGCACTAAATTGTCCAGATATTTGACCTTATTTTGAGAATTATATCTCAGAGTACTTGCATTAGTTGTAATTGCAACCATTTCACTGATATTTTGTACTTTAGCCATGGTTACATGGTAAAGTATTGCTTTTTAGATTCAGCGCTTAAAATTTTAGTGACTGTGGTGAAGTTTCTCTCATTTAGCTAAATGGTCAACTAGTCTTTTAAGCTTGCAGTCAAAGAATGTCTGGCAAGGCGAATTGTTTGACATCTTTCTATCAGTGTATTCCAGTAGCTCAATCAGTTATAGATGAACCGTTATTTTTGTGTAGATGGATTTTTTTCCCCTTGTAACAAAGAGTGTCCATAGGAGCTAGCAGTTCTATTTATGTAAGATGGTTTTTTTACCATCTGTTTTGAAGAATCTGTTGATGCAGATATGTTATATTTATGAAAGATGATTTGTTTTTACCGATTGTTTGAAGAATCTGTTGATGCAGACATGCATTTTTCTCTTTTGTTGTTCTAATTTACTTCAGTATAATTTCCCCTTCTTCATCCTAATTAAGTTTTTGGCAATCTTGTCTGAAGATGATTGCCTTGCTATCGTATTTTTAATTGATTTGTGTAATTCCTTGAGATGAATACGTAATCATCTATATTACAAATTTTGCTTTTCCTCTTGACCCTCATTTTTCTGATAAAAAGTTGCCATTGAAATTACGGATTGGTTTCTCCACCTTGAGCCTTTTCTCCGACCAAAGCACATTGTATTATCTGTCAAAGTAATTCCATGAGCTTAATAATGATCTGTTGTGCCATGATGTTATGAAATCAAGAAAATATATGGGGAAAGTCTAGTAAAACTTGTTCCACAACATTTGTCTTTGCTGAACAGTATTCCTCTGAAGTTCAAACTAGCTGTGCTCGTACTGGATTAAATGAGTATGTGTGCTATTTCACCTGGCAAATTTTTGAACCGGACTTGGTAACTGATGCCCTGTCCTAGTTTAGCCTTTGTTGTTGCTTGATAGTGCTAACATTGTCAGTTTATTCTTGCAATGAGTACAGAGAAATTGTGACGTACATGTTATCATGACATGTAGCGACAACCATATCGACGTCGCTGCAACTGGCATGTAATGTACCTGTAGATTCTTCATTGTAGAGCACGCACACTAGAGAAGTGTATTTTTATTTAAAAATGATGGGTTTATATATTATATATATTTGCTTACGAACTCCTTCGGAAAGTAGTATTTTTTCTTCTGTGATAGGAAATAACAAATTGCATAAAGTTGAAATGGACGCCAGTGAGAGTTACTGATATCTCAAGTATGGAGCACTCCCTTGTATGACCAAACGAGTAAGAGATGTACCATAAAATAACTTGGGATGAGGTTTCTCTGCATTTGAATATTGAGTTCACTGCAGCTGGGTGGGCACTGGAAGACACCATACTCTAAGCAAGTCCCAGACTTCATACTCCCGTCAGTTCCGTGAGGATTGCTATATATGTTTCGTAGGCTATCATTGCCAACATATGTCCCGTAAGTAGAGAGGATTGGATGAAAAAACACAGAAACTCTGTATGAAGTGGTGTTTGGAACAAAGGAACATGGCTAGCATAGGAATTTATGAGTCTAGCTAGAAACTCAACGGCTTGAGGTTTTGCACTGTATTTGAACAGGAGATTTTCCAAGATGATCTGGCATGCCTAATCAGTGAATCTTCCGTTTGAGATGAGTATGTTGGACACAGCATATTAAGGATTTGTTGGCCAGGAGATTGACCAAGATGATCTAGGCCATCTTGCACACCTAAATTGATCACCATCTGACTTTGGATTAACACTACAGTAGTAGTATATAAGCAGCCGCATTTAAATTCTACGTGTGTGCTTGGTTCATATGTACAGTATATGGGCTAAAGCATACGTAAGTTGGGAGGATTGGCGGGTCAAATTCTGGAACAATTCCCTATTACATGGCTAGAAACCGCACGCACAGCAAAGCAATACAACGTGCGCAGCATCAGCATCGGTATTAGTGCCGACGGATCGAGCAGTGTCCCCCCTGGAATGGCCAGCAGACGGCAACCGCTGGTCGCTGGCGGATGCGGTCCATTCCATGAGCGCTGCCAACGCGGCGAGCACGGGCGGCCCCGGCCACGCACGTCCCACCCACCCACCTCTCCCCGCGCGACGCGTTCGCCCATCCGCCTCGCCGTCGCCGGCACCCGTGAGCAGAGCATGGCATGGGATGGGCGGCATGGCGGCCGCGATCCAGCAGCGCCTCGCTGTACCGGGGTGGCGCGCGTCCCGGCCGCGATGGACCAGGACCACGCCAATGGCCGACCTGACTGACTGCCGAGTACCCACGATTCCCCCGGTGGTGGGCTGGCTGGCTGGGAGTGGGACACGCACGCGCACACGCGGCGGGAGGCGGCGCGTGGGCGTCCGGCCTGCGGGCCTGCGACGGGCGTCCCTCGCCCGTGGGTTGTGGGTCTCGTCACGCGGCCACGCGGCGTCCGGCTCTGGCGCCAGGAGAGACCCGCTGAGCCGAGCCCCAACCGCCAGCCAGCCAGGTTGGTTCCATTCCTCTGTCTGATGCCGTGGGCGTCGCCGTTGCACCACTGGTACAAAACTAGAGATGGTTTTGATGATTTGCTTCGGTTTGGGGCTCGCTAGTACAGTTGATTTGAAGCTCCAACCCTCATTTTTATCTACTCACTCTCACTCACCGCTGACTCATCACTCATCCAGCAAATATCTCATCTCTACTTTCCTTTGCATCCTTACACCATCACCAGATCGACAACTTCTGCAATTTGATTACCCTGCTAGCTACTTCTGCAATTTGATTACCCTGCTAGCTGATTGCAATGGATTAACTTCAAAACTCCGACTAGATCTCCACTCTCACTCTCGACAGCACTGGTCCGGACAACTGCTCCACAGATGAAACTGAAAAGTCCAACAGTGAAAAGCACATTCCCTGAATAATCCTACCACTCGATCGACAAATCACAACGAGAGATTAGACTATCCGCAATGTTGCGTGGGACAATCACCGGTGCCAAGTTTCCTGCGCCTATCTCAGCACCGGCCACAATGTGTGGCCCCGGTGCTTGGAGGCTCTCTCTCTCCTCTCCAAGCACCGGTAAAAACACACATGGTGGACGGTCTTAGGCACACAAGATATTCATACAACAGTGTCTGAACAGTGCACTGTATCTACCACACAGCAGAAGCAGGCGACTGTCGGAAATCTGAAACAGTATCATACACCTCTCAGGCTCTGATCGCTCTGCTCTCTTCCCATCCCATGCCTATATAAACAGAGCCAGCACCTCCGTCGTCCGGCACCAGCACCATCCAAGATTCCGAGCCAAATCAAATCCTCTCGAGCTCAACCAAAACGCCCTCTGCTTCCTTCCCTCCTCTGTTCCTACCTTTACGTACGTACATTCCCAGCAGTGCAGCAGCAGCAGCGCCAGTCTGCAACTACAACCAATAGCCATGGTGGTCCTCAGGAAGGGCGAGCTGGAGCAGATAGCGCTCCCGGCCGTGCACCGCACCGCTCCACCGCCGCCGCTGGCCTTCGCGCCGGAGGTCGTCGACCTGTCCATGGCAGCATCCGGGGACGCCGCGGCCCGGCGAGCGGCCGCGCGCGCGGTGGCCAGGGCGTGCGAGGCCCACGGCTTCTTCAAGGTGACGGCCCACGGCGTGCCGGCGCCGCTCCTGGCGCGCCTGCAGGCCGCGGCCGCCGCCTTCTTCGCGCTGCCGCAGCGGGACAAGGACAAGGCCGCGGTTGCGGGCGCCGGGAGCCCGCCGTTCGGGTACGCCAGCAAGCGGATCGGCGGCAACGGCGATCTCGGCTGGGTCGAGTACCTCCTGCTTGGCGTCACCGCCGCCGGTGCTGCCGCTGCACCCGTGGCGTTGTCCGCCGCGCCGGTGCCTGCTGCGTCCGAGGGCGCGGAGCCGTCCTGCTGTTTCCGGTGAGTTCATCACTCGTTACTTTTTTGGTAGTAGTAAAATCAAATTCTGCATTTGCATGGCGCATTGCTATTTGGTTTTGGCGCCAAGAAAGGCCCGAGCGCAATCTCAGCTTGTGGGTCCAGCCGGTATAGACTTACTGGATCAGCGGCTGTTATAATCGCATAATTTATCTATGTTTTCTTACATACATGGGCACTATTCCCTTGTGAATGAGTGTAATTATGCTCATTGCCTATTTCTTTCGTGATGATGACCTTTATCAATAGAAAAGGCCGAAATGGCAATAGCAAAACAAGCAAATACAAAACTTTTTTTTTTTTCATCACATTATGGATACAACATTGGGTAAATACGAATGACTGTCACAAAATACTACAAATTCAGTAGTTCAAGTGGGAAATGTGATGTGATAGTAAGAAGTAACCTAGGACGCCACATTTCTTCAAAAAAGCAGAGAACATGCATTGGGAGAGGTGACACACAACTCCAACAAAGGCATCTACGTATGTGTAAGTTATTTGGAATTTGAGTTTGCGTCCCATAAGGCATTTTGTTGCAAATGCCAGCTCTCTTACTCGTTTATTTTCTGTTGCAAAAACCACACTAGCGTGCACACGCTTAGCTGGTTTAATTAAGCATCTTCAGGCTTCAGCAATAATTAGAGTTATTAGATTTTTTGCTACATGAGTGTAATCCCTACGTCTTTCACCGATGACAACTTAAACCTTGTTACACTGACTTTTAATTTGCGCAAAAGTCTCGCGAAGTACAAACTTACCTTGACGTCTCATGACTCTACACCAAGAGAAAAAATGACGTAGCTAGCGAGAAAGATCTTGCAATCCAGCGTCCCATCGTGAGAAACTGGAATCCATCTATCCAAGACCAAATAAACCTAACGATGTGCTTGGAAACGGAGGACATGGCCGGAGACGAAGTTTGTCTGCTGGTGTCCGAATGCATGCACCTCGGCGGCCATCACATGGACACGGACATGGCCGGCAGATCGACCGCAGGCGAGTACGTGTCAGCTTGGCCGGCTGCCACCCTCCAATCCTCCATGGTCATCATCCCCTGCTTTGCTTAGTCACTGTTCTTATCCATTTTCTCCTTTCTTTTCTCATTTTTCCTGCAATTGAATCTTCTTTTGTTACTCGTATTATGTACGGCTTTCTGTAAAGTCGAAATGATATTCAACAACTTTGAGCTAGCTGGCCGACCAGATGCAAAGCCTTGAGCCTCTTTGTGTCACGTGTAGTTTGCGCGTCGGAGTCCTAGTTGCACGTGTGCAGCCCCTACCGGACCGGGCGGTGCCCTACTCCGAGCTGGCCCTGACTGATGA
Source organism: Themeda triandra (assembly GCA_018135685.1). Lineage (NCBI taxonomy): Eukaryota > Viridiplantae > Streptophyta > Magnoliopsida > Poales > Poaceae > Themeda > Themeda triandra. The sequence goes on along the minus strand of JAENPR010001060.1, from coordinate 64,855 downwards.
ATCTGACGACGAGACAGCCCTGTCTGCCGACTTTTCTGCATTGATCTACCGTACCGTACCACCGGTGCTCAACGTGGCAAAGAAATGTCAAACTCATTCTCTCGCGCTGATCAACGTGCAGTGATGTTTTGGACGAGTACATCGCGGCGGTGCGACGCATGACGTGCACGGTGCTGGAGCTGATGGCAGAAGGGCTGGGCCTCGACGACGGCGGCGTGTTCAGCCGGCTGGTGCTGGACCGGGACAGCGACTCGATGCTCAGGGTGAACCACTACCCGCCGCGGCCTGACGACGAGATGGCGGACCAGCCAGCGGCGGAGGTGAGGCGGCGGGTGACGGGGTTCGGCGAGCACACCGACCCGCAGATCATCTCCGTGCTCCGCTCCAACGACACCGCCGGGCTGGAGATCTCGCTGCGCGACGGCACCTGGGTCTCCGTCCCCTCCGACGCCGAGTCCTTCTTCGTCAATGTCGGCGACGCATTGCAGGTATCTACTCTGATTTAAGTACATTACGATGTTTATGCTACACTGACACACGATATTTACTCTGGTTTAAGTACTACAGTACACTCCAGAGTTTTGAGTTTCTGATGCTTCGAGTGAACAATTGAACATCAGAGAGACGCTTTACAACGATGAATGAAAGCGAGTGGTTCCCCGACACATAGTCGTTACTTTTTTGCGAGGCAAAAAAGCGTGGTTCCTCTGTATATATAGTCTGTACGGGACGGAGCAGGGTTCCGAGGTTTGCGATGCTCGTGCTCGCTCAGCCTTCAAGGTCAATCCGTGTCCAACGGCTGTGACCTGTGATGTCTGAGCGAGAGGGAATCTTGTGGATGCCCAGTGGCGTACGGTAGTGCTGCCGGTGGGTCGGTGCTTGCATTGTCACCAGGCTGGTGTACCTGTCCTTGTTCACTTCATCAGGCCTTGCTCTGACAAAACCATGTCCCGCGCACACGGTTACAATCAGATCATGTTCATTCATCTGTGTGATGGTTGGTGCTTTGCAGGTGCTGACGAACGGGCGGTTCCGGAGCGTGCGGCACCGGGTGATGGTGAGCAGCGCGCGGCCGCGGGTGTCGGTCATCTTCTTCGGCGGACCGCCACCGCGGGAGCGCCTGGCGCCGCTGCCGGGGCTCGTGGACAGGGAGGGCGGACGCCGCCGCTACAGGGAGTTCACGTGGAGGGAGTACAAGACCTCGGCGTACCGGACCAAGCTCGCCGACAACAGGCTCTGCTACTTCGAGACCGCGGCCGCCGCCGCGACGAGCTAGCCGCGCTGGCACCCGGCCCGGTTCATTTCGGCTACCTTTTGAATGTGTAGCGTACAACGAAATGTTTGTGTGTTGTATAGTTTTCTGTCCATAGAAATTAAAAGCGGCTAGCCGGTAAGGTGTCGGTCAGTTCGTCAAGTCTTACTCCTGTAATGGAAGGGCCCATCTAAATCGTGCGAGATTGGCTGACATAAGAGCATCTCCAAGACTTGCTATTTACTTGGCAAATGTTATGAATTATCAACTCTAGGAACAATATGGGGAGTAAAAAAGAGTCTCTCCAAGAGTTTGCATTAACTTAACAAAAAAACACTTTTACAAAGCGAATACTTCACTTTTCTCTAATTAATCAAGCTATAAATGTAAGTCTACGTGTCTAGCATCTATGCAAAGTGAACACATAAGGAGCTTCTATTTACGATCCACCCCTTTCTATGTCACGGGGATCCACGCCGGGTGCCCGGAACAGAGCGCAGGACATTGAGAAGGGCCGGCTCTCGACTGGCAGCGTCAGGGGCTTGGCCGTTCTCGGCTGGCAGCGTCAGGGGCTGGCCGTGGCTTGCTGGGATCACTCCAGGCCCTGGCCTTGGCCAGCGGCGGCCCACAACCCCTCGACCATCCTCAAAAAGCCGAGGCCCTCGTGGCACTGGCGCTATCTCCATTGTTTTCGTGGCCCCTTGCGCTCATCAGCGACGCCGACAATTCGTGCATTGCGGTCATGGCCGACAATTCGTGCATTGCGGTCATGGCCCGGCACCGATCGGCTACTTCATTGCAAGGGAAAGGTCAATGGAAGAGGAACTGCAAGTTGTATTTGGCATCCTTAAAGAAGGATGACGGTGGTAAAGGTACTCCCACTACTCATATACTTGTTGTTCATATTACATATATTTTCCTCGCTAACTCTTATATTAATTCTTGAGTATTTGATACCAGATCGGTTGCTCATATTTGCAATACGATGCAGGGAATGATAAGAAGTAGAATCGTGGAAAAAGAAAAAGTTGATTTTTGCATGGGCAATAATGCAAGAGTTGCTACCTCAAGCGGCACAAGATGCCAACCCATTTACGCGCGCGTATATCTGCGCGCGGAGGAGGTGAGATATGCCAAGTTACTAAAATTGTCAAGTTGAATATCAAACTATTAGATGATATTTTTTTGTTTTATAAAAAAAAATGAATGCCAAGTACAACCTGTTGGAGATGCTAACCCGATTCAATAATATCTCAACTAGCATCTCCAAGGGCCTCTCCAAATGAGTTTTGCATTTGATAATTTGCAAAAAAAACCTCAAAAAGAGAGCTCCAACGGTTTTGCAAATGACTTTTGCATTTGGGCAAACTTTGCAATTCTCAGGTTTGGTTATGCATTTATGCAGAGTCCCGCTCGGTGTTGCAAATCGACTCCCGCGCGCATCTCGCGCCCCCGTCCTCCCCTCGCGCGCCAATATCTTCTATTTTTAGACTTTGCAAATGAGTTTGCCAAGTCTAAATGCAAAGTCCCAATGAGTTTGGGACTTTGCAAAAACACTAAATGCAAAACTCATTTGGAGAGCCTTGGAGATGCTCTAAGTTAACATCCCCCGACAAACGCTGAGGCTAATATCTCAACTAACTTAACATCCCCGACAAACGATGAGGCCAGAGCCAGTACCAAGTTGAAATTGTACCCCAAAAGAACTCCAATCCAACTATAGAGAAGACAAGGCGCACATTTGAATTTCATGTGTCGTAAAGATAGATGGGCCTAATCCATCTTATAAGGTCCAAAATCAGAAATACCAGTTAAACTTGCCAGGTTCAACTGATGGGCCTAATCCAACTGAACCCTATGTCACACATAGTATGATGGCACGTTTCACCAAAAAAAAAATGTTTGACGAAACATTTATGGTGGTCTTTTTTTTCAATTTTTGGATTATTTTTTAGTGAACTTTTTTTTTCGAGACCACGCCGTTGAATGAACTTCGATTAAGTTCTTTTTTTGACAAGAAACACGCGTATATTAATTTAACAGCACATGGTTGTTAGAAACCTTACAGAGTTAAGGTTTACTTCATGCAATGCCATATAAAGGGGACACTGCGAATCATGAGCAACACAGTTGCAAGCTATTCGAAGAGGCAGAGGATCAACAGAGAAAGCATGTTTTGCTAGAGCATCTGCTATCAAATTGACAGACCTATTGATCTTGAACAAGCTCATGTTCATGGTTACTCTACAATTGTTGAAGTCCGGAGTATATGTTTTCATCCTCCAATCAGGCGGGTTGTTTTGGTCTTCCGAAGCCAAGAATTGCACTAATTGACAGTTGTCGATAGAAAGGAGACCCTATCGAAGTGAAGCCTAGAAGCAATATTTGCGGCAATGGCAAGGACAGTGCTTCGCCATAATGACAGAGGTAGTGTTTTCCGGTCCTGGCATTGATGTAGAGGATATTGGTCGGCTGTACCTATGGCGTCAAGCTTCGCGTCCTCTTTGACAAAAGGGTGCCCCGTAAGCTAAAAGGTAAGTTCTATAGGACGACGATTCGCCCGGCGATGTTATACGGTGCGGAATGTTGGCCCACAAAAAGGCGACATGTCCAGCAGCTGAGTGTATCGGAAATGCGTATGTTGCATTGGGTTTGTGGGCACACTAGGAGGGATAGAGTCCGAAACGACGATATTCGGGATAGGGTTGGGGTTGCACCAATTGAGGAGAAACTGATCCAACATCGGTTGAGATGGTTTGGACATGTCCAACGGAGACCTCCTAAGGCGCCAGTGCGTAGTGGGGTTCTAAAACGGGTCGATAATGTAAAGAGCGGTAGAGGTTGACCTAAACTGATTTGGGGCGAGTCGGTTAAGAGAGACCTTAAGGAGTGGAATATCTCCAAGAATTTAGCTATGGATAGGAGCTCTTGGAGACTAGCTATCAACGTGCCTGAACCATGACTTTTGTGTTGCCCTGTAACGTGTCTCTTCTGGGTTTCATCTCTAGCCTACCCCAACTTGCTTGGGATAAAAAGGCTTTGTTGTTGTATACCTATTCCAGCATGGCGAGGATGACACATGGTGGATTCAGGAGTAGTAGAGGCATCAACAAAGCATTTGATGCCCATGATCATCGCCGGATCAACATCTTCTATTGATGGTGGATTGACCTGCAGGTTTACTGAAGGTATGGAAACCTAAATTTGTGTATCAGTCAAAGAAGAGTGGTGATTATTAGTGACATAATGCTGATGCAGTTTGAATTTCTCCCCCTTTAACCTAAGGTTATGTTTCATCAACCAGGACTAGTGATTAGTAAAATCACTAATTTCAATAGTTTATGAACTAGTGAACTAACAAATAGTCGAGTCTTAAATTAATTGTTAGTTCATTCACTAGTCAACTAGTTGTTAGTCTTGGGATCTGAATATGTCCTAAGAGTATCTCAAGAGCTTTGTAAAATTCACTTGCTAAACTAATTAATTTATCAAGTTAACAAAATAGTACGACACAAAAGCAAATGTATGCAAGGATTAAATTTTTCGCTTGGTTACTACTCGGTGATAGATTAAATACTAGAGATTTGTTGAGGAGAAGGCACAAAATCTTAGAGGAAGGTTATCACTTGTGTGATGTATCAAGAGAACGTTGATGAGACTCTTCACCACCACTTCTTTGATTGCTCCTCAAGCAAAGCAAGGTGGTTTACTATTGGGCTGCAATGGAACTTGCAAAATGAGGTAGATCAGATGCTGCTACAGCAAAAGCAAGCTTTCCAAGGTCCTGTTCATGGATCTCTTCATGATTGCAGCTTGGAGTATATGGAAGGAAAGAAATGATTATATCTTTGTCGGTGTTTCGTACCCCGGGGGGTATAACACCAACGAGTAAATTTCTATGCGTGCTCCCTAATCCGGATGGTGATGCAAGATGGACACAAGCGTTTATCCTGGTTCGGGCAGAGAATGCCCTACGTCCAGCAGTGGGGAGAGATTTGTATTATCTTGCACCGGGGTGCTTGTACAGGGGTGAGTACAAGGTAGTCCTGAGACTTAGTGAGTGAGTGTGAGCGAAGGCGTCAAACGTGTATGCGTAAAAGCCTCCTCTGAACTAGGCCCTGGCATCCCCTTTTATAGGCCAAGAGGAGGCTCAGGAGTACAGAGTAGATAGGGCTGTCGTGGGCGTGACGTCGAGGTACATGCGCCATGTCGTGTCGTCGAGACTGTAGACGTTCCCTCTGGTCTGGTTCGAGCCTGTAGCGGTATGGTCATTGATGGCCTGCTCGTCCTTCTCGGGCGTGGGCCGACGTAGTCGAGGTGTAGTGCCGGCGTAGCCGAGCACGTGCGCCCGGAAGCCCGGTATGGTCGTCGAGGTGGGAAAGACAGGGCACCGCTTGCTCCGTCACGCCACCGCGTCCGCCATTACTTCCTCGAGCGCCCGGGCCGGCTCGAGGGGTCGTCGACCCGAGCGATGGGACGGCACGACGTGTTTGACGGTGCGGGGGCTTGACTACGGCGCCTAAAGGGGGACGTCGCACGTGGCACAAGTGCGTAGCGTGGCTCCACAAAGGGCACCGGCCATCCTTGAATCCGGGGGATGGGCGGCGTAATGGCGGAGGCGACCGGCGCACGTCCCACCATTGCGAGCCCCGTAGCCATGGGGTTAGGTGGCGTCGAGTACTTTGGCGCTGTTCGAGCCCCGTAGCCACGTGCGTGCTGCGGACAGCAATGATTGGGGGCGGACTCGAGCGGTTGCTCGCTCGAGCGTTCTCCGTCCCGCTCGAGCGGTTGCTCGCTCGAGCGGTTTGCGTCATCGTCTCGAGTGGCCGCTCGCTCGAGCGGTTTCCGTACCTCTCGTCGAGCGGGTGGCGGCGGCCGCCGCTCGAGTTTAGGAGGTTCTCGAGGCTTTGTGGGCCTGATAGTGGGCCGGCCCAGCTTGAGGGGGATTGGAGGCTTCCCTGGTTAGTTGGCTTTTGGGATTTTTAGAGAGGGATGAGGCTGATTTGCTCATTTCTAATTCACCCCATTTAGGACCCCCTAATCTAGGTATCCGACAGTAGCCCCCGAGCCCTTGCTTGATTGTGAAAAAACTTCAAGCAAGGGATCATGAAGTGGAGTTGAAGTACCTAGACTTAGGGTCATGTTGTTTCGAGGAGTCGTTTCGTCCTTTCTCCGTGGGGGCGCGCGCGTCCCCCCGCGGGGTAGCCCGAGGCCCCGGAGGAGTGAGGTATTCCTCTGGGGGCTTTGAGATGAACGGGTTTAAGTAAGAGTATTATTAACTGGAGTTGTAGCAGCTCGAGGTAGGAGATTTCTGATAACTGTTCGAGCCCCCGAGTATTCCCTGCTCCTCTCGCGTCGAGGGAGGTTGTTTGTGTGACTCGAGCCCCCGAGCCTCGAATGGCTAGGCTGGAGTCGTGATCCAGTTCCTCGCTGGATCTCTTGGATCAGATCCAAGTGGTGAGAGGTCTGACACTACTTGCGACCGAGCGAGCGCCATACCTCCCTGTGAGCTAATGGCGGGTAGTCCAAGTGAGAGCTCGTCTCCTTTCGAGGGGAGACGGCTTCGTGGCTCGGGGGCGCTCTCATTAGAGCAGGGCGCTTAGTTTCCAGAGGACCGGCCCCGTTCGAGGGGACCGGCGGCTCGAGTGCCTCCCGTCGACGGGATCTCTTGGATACCTAGTGCCCCGCCTTGGACACGCCATCCGGGTTCGAGGGTTCGTTCTCGAGCGGAACCTTTCGAGGGTTCCTTCCCATAGGCGCCCGACTCGGGTGCTCGAGGGCGGCCGTTCGAACCCGTCCGTGGGTCGCCTCCCGCTCCTCGAGACTTACTTGTGGGACCGGGGTCCCTGGGTTTCTTACCGTGTAAGGGACCGTCTGTCGAGACGTCCCGTCATTACGCATCCGTCCGTTGCAAGCGGCGCGCCTTTTTAGGCGGAAACCGGCGCATCGTGGTGATCGTGGCTTGGCGACGGTTCCGCTCCGTCTCGCGACGCGTGCGCCCTGTAAAATGGAGGTAGGTGGCGGTTTGTCAGGGCAATAAATGCGGTTACCGTTTTTCGTCGAGTCCGACAGGGGCGCGCGGCCGTTGGATGGTGTAATCTAGGCCGTCGGATGCGATTCACGCGGATCGGCTTGGGCTCTATAAATATGGAGGAGTAGGCTCCCGGTTCTTCTTCCCCGCATTCTCGCCCTTCTCGCCGCTCCGCCGCCGCTTGCGCCCTTCTCCGATTCAATCCGCGCCGTTGCCCTCATTCGCAACCGCCGCGCCGCGCGCCGCCGCCGTGACCGCCGGCGCCACTCTAGCCCGCGATCGCGCCGCTCTGCGCCATCGTTCCCCGCGCCACCGTTCCTTGTGCTCCGCCGCCGCCGTTGCTCCACCGTCCCGCTCCCGTCACCGACATGAGGAGGTCAGTCAGGAAGACGGGCCAGAGCTCCGGCCAGGGTGCCGGTGGCAAAGGCAAGGGCAAAAAAGCGGAGTGCCGCCAAGCCTCCCACGCCGGTGGTGATGGCGGAGGCGCTTCCGTGGCCTCGGTCCACGGTGACCGAGGCGATGCTGCTCAACTTGGTGAACGGTGGATTGCTTCCGCCCAATCCGGCGGAGGGGTTACCGGAGTGGAGGGTGCCGGACGACGACCACTTCGAGCCCAATCCCCCGCCGGGCTACATCCTGAGCTTTATCAGGTTCCACCGGTGGGGACTTGGTGCGCGGCCGAGCCGCTTCATGCGGGCGCTCCCCACCATTTCGGGGTTGAGCTCCAGCATTTCAACCCCAACTCCATCTCGCTCGCGGCTACTTACGCCGCCGTGTGTGAGGGGTACCTGGGTATGGCGCCGCAGTGGGACCTGTTCACCCACATTTTTAAGGCGACGCTCTTCACCAAGGCGGTGAAGGACAAGGAGGCCGCCGACGACGACGGTGATGACGATGACGAGGAGGAGGAGGAAGAGGAGAACGAGGAGGAAGAGGAGAAGGCGGTGAAACCAAAGGTCCGCCGCTACGTTCGAGTGGGTTCCTGCTCGATCGGGCTGAAGAGGAAAGAGTGCTGGCTATCCGGCGCGTGGTCGTCGAACAACGCCGGCTGGGATCGAGAATGGTTCTATCTCCGCAATGAGGAGGGCCTCTTCCCGGAATACACCGGCGCCGTGCTAACCGCGCCCGGTTTCAACTGGACGCACGGCCAGCCGGCGGCACGCCAGCCCCGCATGGACTCTCTGCTCAACGCCATCACGAGCCTCCGCAACCGGAGGTCCGGCAACCTCTTCTTCAATATTGCGCATGTGGTTGCCGAGTTCCACAGCCGCCGGGTGCTCCCGCTCGCCGAACGCCCGCTACGGCTCGACCAGATGACGGAGGACGCCGATCCGGCGGTGCTCGCGGCCAGCAGGATGTCGGACGCGCCCCTCCCGGTCGCCACAATCGTGGCTCGGGTGCGCGACGCGATGGACGGTGGGAGGAACTTCGGCGAGAACCAAGTCGGCCTCTTCCGCATGCGTCCGGCCGTCAACCTGCTGGGTTTTGTAAGTTTTTTCGAGCTCTTCTCTCGTCGTTTCTTTTACTCGAGCGATCCTTATTGTGGCCTGTCCTCTCTCTTTTTTTCAGAATATCAACGACCACGCGGAGTCGAGGCCCCCGGTGAAGGAGGACGCGCCCGTCCGCGAGGTAAGACGCCTGAGGGGCGAACGAGAACACGCTGCCGTGGTCTCGAGGAGGGAGGAGAAGGCGCAAAGCCCGTGCGCTAGAGGAGAAGGAGAAGCGTAAGGCTAGGCGCCGCCGGAGCGTGAAATACGTTCGGCGGCGGACCCGACCGACTGGAGCCCTAGTCTCGAGTCGACCGATGAGGATGAGGGTGATGACGACGAGGAGGACGACGAGGCGACCGACAGCGATGGTGCCACCGACACCCGAGCCCTGACGCCTCCTCGCTCTCGCGTGCAGGAGCTAGCTTTGGCGCCAGGCCTTCTGCGCGGCGATTCGTCGCTGGTTCAGGCAGGCCAGCAGGAGGAGTCGTCGAGCCACCGCGCTCGCTCCAGCCACCGCGCTCGCTCGCAGTCACCGGCTCAAGCAGGGCGGCGAGAGGAGTCGCCCCGCCATCATTCTTCTTCGACGGGCGCGCACACCCGGCAGCATGAGGCTGCAAATGTGCGCACTTCAACTTCTGCGCAGCCCGGCGAGCAACGCCGGGCTCCTTCCAAGCGACCGCCGGCCGAGCGGACCTCGACCCGCAGGACTCGGATCCCATAGGGACACCGTGCCCGTCCCGGCCACGGAGCCGGCCAGAACAGGGGCGGCCGCCAGGGTCTCGAAGCCCCCGAGCGGCGCAAGCGGCAGGCTCGAGGTCCCCAAGTCCTCGAGTGACTCGAGGGGGGTGGCTGAGGCTCGGCAGCCCCCGAGCGCTTTGAGCGAGCCGGGTGGTTCGGGCGCGCCACCTCGACCGCGGGGTAAGTCTTCCGTCGACCTATCCCTTATTGTACCATTTTGCTCGTGTGTGAGTGTTTTGTCACAACGAATTTTTGTTTTTCTCTTTCTTCCAGGGACTAAGCGTCCCTTGCAGACGTTACCGTCCCTCCCCCCCATGCTGCCTACTAAGAGGCTGAGGACCACAGGAGGGTCGAGTGGCACCCCGTCGATGTCAGGTGGAGTGACCCTTCCCCCTTCTACTCCGGTTTGGTTAGAGCGGGCCAAGGATGCGCTTAGGCGTGGCGGGCGATGGCGCCCGCGTCCCGTGCGAGGAGTCGGGGCCGTGACCAAGGCCACGGGGGATGAGGACGCCACCACCACCACGGCCTCGACTGCCCTCTCGCTCGAGACCCTATCATCGTCAGGCACGCTGGGCGACGCGGCGGCGGGCGACCAAGGGGCGATGGCGCCAGAGCCGGCGGCCTCTATCCCGGCGACGGGGGCTGGATCGGAGCGGCAGCCCATCACGCTCGAAGACGAGAGTCCGAGCTCGGGCGCCAAGTCCTCCTGGCCGGTCGGCCTGCGCCATCTCGAGGAGGAGCGCAGGGAGGAGGAGGAGGAAACGCCGGTCTCCACCGATCGGCCGGTGGGGGATGTGGCGATGCAGGAGGTGGAAATGGCGCCTGAGCCTCAGCCGGGCCGAGCCCCAACCCCTCCTCGGGATATGGAGGTCGACTCCTCTGCTGGGCAAGGGGTCGAGGACGGGGAGGCCCTAACTGCCGCTCGAGAGGGGCGCTCGAGGAGCACCCTGCCGCCACGCAAGAGGAGGAAAAGGCGGAGGAGCCGGTGGAGCAGCAGGCGGAGCCGGTGGTGCAACCCGCTGCCGCAGGCGGCGAAGAGCATCAGCTGCAGGCGGAGCAGCAGGCGGCGGTGGTGGAGCAGCAGGCGGAGCCAGTGGTGGAGCAGCCCTCTGTCACGGGTGGCGATGAGCGCCAGCCGCAGGTGGAGCCGCGGCCGAGCTAGGGGAGCGGCGGCCGCAGCGGGACAGCAAAGTAACTCCACTCGGCGCCAGATCGCGCGCGCCGCTGCCTGCGCGGCTAAGGGAGGTTATGGTACCTCACCTCGTGCCTGACTCGACGACGGGTGAGGTGGAGTTCACCGTCATGTCCGAGGCTGACCATTGGGAGGAGGCCCAAAGGAAGCTGACGGCGTCCGCCATCATAGATAGTCATATGCGGACGGTCGGTTTTGGACGCACCGAGCCCACCGACGTATCCATCGAGGAGCGGAGGCGGATCGAGGCGCGGGCACTCGCCCAAGAGGCATCTTCCTCCTGGAATCAACCACAGCGCCCGGCAACCCTGGCTGAACGAGTGGTGACGGCGGGCGTCGACTTAGGAGGCGGTGAGGAAACTCCACTCCTCCGTCGATAAGGAGATGCGGGAGGAGTTCCCCATGTGGGAAAGGCCGCCGCCGGTGCTTCCCGACCCCCGACCACGAGGCCCTGCGATCGTGATGAACGATCAAAAGGAGCTCGAGGCGCATATGGAGGCCGAGGAGCGCCGGCAGTGGCTCGAGCATGCCCTGAAAACCGCCCTGTCACTTGTCTCCGAGGACCTGCCTCGGCTTTCTTCCGTGAGTATTCTCGAGCACGGCCATTTTTTATTCGGACTTATCGTAGCTTGCATCTGATTTTTCTTTTTTCGTGATTCAGACGGCGCAGAGTTGCTCATACGCCAAGTCAGTTCACATCCGCGCCCTTAGCGAGAGCGAGGATGAGATCCGGCGATACGTGCGCATGGGGCGGGATGCCGAGGCGGAGCCGCACCGGCTCCGCCCGACTCCTTCGAGAGGCCAACGCCGCCCGGACGCCGCCAAGGGAGAAGCCGGAAGAGCTCAGGACGAGCTCGCTCGAGTGGCACAGGGGGCCGAGGCGGCGCAGCGGGAGGCCAGCGAGAAGCTCGCCCGAGCCACGCAGGAGGCCGAGGCCGCTTATCAGAAGTACGCGCAGCTGCACGAAACCTTCGAGCAGCTCAAGAAGGACGCGGCTACGGCACTGCAAGGCTATAAGGCCAAGTGCCGTGACATGGAGCAGCTCCAGAAGGACAAGGCCGGCGTCGAGGCCTACGTGAAGGAGCTCCAGGTAACGGTCACCCGGGAGGCTGCCGAGAAGGAGGCCCTTGCCGGCCGCGCTTGAAGCGGAGAAAGAGCGGGCGAGCGGTCTCCGACGGAGGCGGTCAACCTCCGTCAAGAGATGACGGAGAAGGACCTCGCCATCCGGGCGCCGGCAAGGCTTATGAGGAGCCGCGCGTGGAGAAACGCGACATCGAGCGCGCCCTCCGAGAGAAGGAGATCGAGCTCGCGCGGCGCTCGAACGCGAGCAAGGGCTCTCGACCCGCCGCACCGGTAAGTGCTCGAGTCCTTTAGTTCTTTTTTCGTGCGTGATTCACACGTGTTGCTCGAGTACTTGATTCTTGTCGTCCTTTTTCAGGTTTGGAGGCGGACTTGGTGGACGCGCGTGAGTACGCAAAGTCAACCCATGCGCTGGCTGACCGCGTGCTTTCAGCCAAGGCCCATATCACCGGCGCCATCGACACCCTTAGCGCCAACTGGGGCTTCCCGCCGGTGGTGGACGTCGAGGGCCGGATGCGCGAGCTACGCTAGCCGGTCCGTGAGTTCGGCGCCTCTCGCGGGTCGTATTCGGGAAGCCCTTGTCTTTGCCGCGCGCCGAACTATGGCCATCTTCTACTCGGGGTTTAGCATCTCGAGGAGGACGCCGGGCCGGATGGAGGCCGTTGCGAGCGGCTTCACCTACGCCGAGGGCGAACAAGAAGGAGAGGTCAACCCCGGATCGAGCGCTCAAGGCCGAGGCTGAGGAGCCGGGAGCCCGTCTTGGAGATGATCTGCTGCGAGAAGTCCTCCCGCCTGACGTGGAGTAGTTTTTATCCGGCCTGCGAGCCAAAATCTGGGCAACAAGGCCCTTGTAAGAATCAAAATATTCTGGTCGTGGAATGGCCTAAGTGGCCTAAAATCTTGATGCTTGTAATTTAAACCGTTGTGCTATAGCTCGGAAGCGTGGGAAGCCTTGTGCTCAATCGCCCTGGCTCGACGAGCTCGAGGTGACGCAAATACTTAGCTTTCGAAAAATTTTGAGGCGAGGAGGGGAATGATTACGTCGAGCCCGTTTTTTTCGAAAAAACTAGGTGCGTTTTTCGAGGACTTCGGGGGTCCCCCGGTCTAGCCCCGAGGGGCTTGACTTTGTGGAAACAAAGTCGAGCCCACCTTGTGTATGAACAACAAGTAAGAAACTGACTTATTTATTCATACTAGCGGTACATTTAGACGAAATATGTACAAAACATCGAGGTCTAGGGGAAAAAGCGACGTAGGCCGTTCGATGTTCCACGCGTTGGTGAGGGTCGAGCCTTTCTCGTCGGCTAACTTGTACGTTCCCGGTTTCAAGACCTTGACCACGATGAACGGGCCTTCCCAAGGAGGAGTGAGCTTGTGGCGCCCTTGTTATCTTGGCGTCGACGGAGCACGAGATCGCCGACCTTGAAATCCCTCTTGCGCACATTCTTCTCGTGATATTGCCGTAGCTTCGTTGGTAGCGCGCAGAGTGTAGGAGCGCCGTGTCTCGAGCCTCTTCGCTTGGTCGACGGCGTTTGCCGGCCTTTCCCGATTAGTCTCGCTCGTTGTAGGCCTTGAGTCGAGGGACCCGTACTCGAGGTCGTGGGAGGACGGCCTCGGACCCATAGACCAAGAAGAACGGGGTGAACCCAAGGGCTCGACTCTCGGTCGTCCGCGACTCCACAGGACGATGGGAGTTCGGCTACCCACTTGTTGCCGTGTTTGTTCAAGCGTTTGAAAATCCTTGGCTTTAGACCTTGCAAGATCATGCCATTTGCGCGTTCGACTTGGCCATTAGTTCGAGGGTAGGCGACTCGCCGACCGCTTCACACGGATGTGGTACCGATCGCAGGAGTCCAAGAACTTTTGCCTCGTGAACTGGGTGCCATTGTCAGTAATGATGACGTTGGGGACTCCAAAGCGATGGACGATGTCGGTGAAAAACTCGACCGCTCGCTCCGAGCGGATGTTAGTGATGGGCTTGGCCTCGATCCACTTGGTGAACTTATCGATGGCCACGAGCAAGTGGGTGTAGCCTCCCGTTGTCTTTTTGAGGGGTCCGACCAGATCGAGCCCCGGACCGCAAATGGCCACGTGAGGGGATCATCCTCGGAGTGCGTGTCTTTGGAAGATGCGTTTGCTTGGCGTAGAATTGGCATCCTTCACACGCTCGGACAAGCTTGATGGCGTCGGCTGCGGTGGGCCGCAGAAGCCTCGACGGAATGCGTTCCCGACAAGGGTTCTTGGCGCAGCGTGGTGGCCACAAGCCCCCGAGTGCATGTCTCGAGCGCTTTCGCCTTCTTCGATCGAGAGACACCGTTGAAGTATACCGGTCGGGCGGGCGGTAGAGCTCTCTGTCATCCCCGTAAAGGACGTAAGTTTTGGCTCGACGAGCTAGTCACCTTGCCTCCGTTCGATCCTCTGGCAACTCCCCTCGAATGAGATACTCGAGGAATGGTGCACGCCAATCGGTTGGTGGGCTCGTGATCTGGTCGATCTCCATGACTGTGGCCCCCGTCGAGGGGGGTTCGGTCGTAGGAGTAGGCTCAACAGTTGGTCCTGCCCCAGCCCCCGAGTCCCACTTCACGGATGGCTCGTGAAGATCTTTCGAGAAGACGTCTGGGGGTAGCGACGCTCGAGATGAAGCGATTTTGGCCAGCTCGTCCGCAGCCTCGTTGAAGCGCCTTGGGATGTGGTTGAGCTCGAGACCATGGAAGCTGGCTTCCAACTTGCGCACCTCATTGCAGTACGCTTCCATCTTTTCATCATGGCAACTCGAGGCTTTCATCACCTGGTCGATAACGAGCTGCGAGTCTCCTCGAGCATCGAGGCGTCGGACCCCAAGCTCGATGGCAATGCGCAACCCGGTAACGAGTGTCTCATACTCTGCCATGTTGTTCGAGGCGGCAAAGTGGATGCGCACCACGTAACGCATGTGTACTCCGAGGGGTGAGACGAATAGCAGGCCCGCGCCCGCTCCTGTCTTCATAAGTGACCCGTCGAAATACATGGTCCACAGCTCGGCCTGGATCTGGACTGGGGGGAGTTGGACGTCGGTCCACTCAGCGACGAAGTCAGCCAGTACTTGGGATTTGATAGCCTTTCGTGGGGCGTACGTGATGGTCTCGCCCATGAGCTCGACCGACCACTTGGCGATCCGACCCACGACTTCCCGGTTCTGGATAATTTCCCCAAGTGGGAATGACGTTACCACCGTCACCGGATGGCTAAGAAATTAGTGCTGGAGCTTCCGACGGGTGAGCACGATTGCGTAGAGCAGCTTTTGGATATGGGGGTATCGAGTTTTGGCATCTGAGAGCACCTCGCTGATGAAATACACCGGCCGCTATGTAAGGTCCTAGATGGCAACGCGTAGAGTCGAGGTTGCCAATCACCAATAAGATGAACAATCAATCACAATCGGCAACACACAAAGGATGATGACCAATCACCGGGAGACAAGATGAACACAATGATTTATCCCCGGATGTTCACTTGGGCACCGCCAAGCTACGTCACCCGTTGTGTCGACCAACACCTAGATGGTTCCTCGGTGTGACCCTCAAGTCACTAGCCCCTCAAGGCTCGCCCCGCAAGGCACCGCAAGACACCACTCTCAAGCGAGGTACTCAACGACACGCGCAATCCACTAGGATGCTCTTCGTGATCCCCACGAGGTGAGCTCAAACCTCTCACAAATCAACCGGAGGTGGCCAAGAACATACACCTTCTCTTGCCAACGCCTCCAACAATCTCCAAGCCGGCTAGGAGTGGTACTCTCCAAGAGTAACAAGAAATCCACCGGCTAAACCACCCACAAGTGCCACTAGATGCCCTCAAGCAATGCAATGCACTAGGTGATCTCTCAATCTCACTTTGGATTCACAATCAAGCAAGAGAGATGAGAGGGAGAGTGTTTCTTCACTCAAAGGATGAATGAAATGAGTTGGGAGAGCCAAGAGAGGGAGCCAAGCCCGGCCTCCCATCTATTTATAGCCCAAACTCTTCAAACTAGCCGTTGCCCCTCGGCCGACTCCCTTGCACACGCGCCGACGCGTCCGCCGCGTGCTGCGCCGGACGCGTCCGGCGCTCTTCGCCGCGCCACGTCACCCGACCGTTGGAACTTCTCCGTTCGAATCCACCGAGCGCCGGACGATGAACAGAGGAACCGCCCGAGTCCGACGCGTGCGTCCCGGCGCGTCGCCAGCTCAACCTCGAGCCCTCGCGAGACCACGCCGGACGCGCGTCGGGCGGCCGCGTCCGCCGCGCGTCCGACCGAGCACTCGCGCAACGCCCGAGACCCGAAACTTTCGTCCGCGTCCGGCCGCCGCCCGGACGCGTCCGCCCGCCGCGTCCAACGGTCTCGCGCCCGGCCCGACCACCTCGCGCCATGCCACAATGCGCCGGACGCGTCCGGCGCCTCCCAAGCGCGTCCCGGCGCCTCTGCAGAAGCCGCCTTTCGCCGTGCCGTCGATCCAAGTTCTCCAACATGCTATCAAACAAGTATACCAACTTGATCAACAGAGATAGCATGATTTCAACCAAATTTTGCATCCGGCGCAATAGAAAATATGCATCCATTTTTCCCGAAAGCGCCGAATCCCGCCGAGCCTGTGAATGCGCACCAAACCCATCTCTACCCTGCAAACCACAGCGCACCAAAACGCCACCTTTGTAAATGCGCCAACACCACCAAGTGTACATCTCCATGTGCTTGTGTGTTAGCTTTTCACAAACATTTCCCAAAGGTTAGGTTAGCTCACTAGGCCCTACATGCAATGCACTTCATGAATTCACCTAGTGGCACCCATGCGTCGAATAGCCGATAAGACTTCCCCTCTTAATAGTGCGGCTATCGATCCTAAACCACTCACACCCTCTATGGTGTCTTGAGTGCAAAACAAAATGGCCCTATCGGTTATACCTTTGCCTTGAGCCCATTTTGTTCCTCCAAATGATATGAACACTTCACACCATCATGTGACCGTCTCGATCCATCGACCTCGACTTCACTTGCCCTTCACCGTGCATCGGTCCATCGGCGCCTAGTCTTGCCCGAGCTTCACCATCGCATGGTCCTTCACTCCCAAGCCTTGACTAGCCCTTCACCTTCAACACCGGTCCATGGAGCCAAGCACGGTCTTGATCTTCATCTTTGATCACATGACACGTGTCATGCTTCATATTCAATATGCTCATCGTGTGGACAACCTTTCTCTAAATCAACCACTTAGATAAACAAGGTTAGTCCTAGGTTTCATCAATAAGCCAAAACCAAACTAGGGACTTTCACGCTGGACGGGGAGCGCGTGCCCCTCTTCCTGCCTCTCGACCACTATGACTGTGCTGACCACCTGAGTGGTTGCGGCAACATAGAGGAGGAGGGATTCGGCGGGTACGCCGTCTCGAGCCGGCCGAGGCGGCACGAGCACAGGAGGAGACGTGAGCATGCTCTTCAGCTTTGAGAGGGCCTCCTCTCGTCTGTGTGTCCATGCAAAGTGCTCGGATTTTCCGAGGAGCCGGTACGAGGCGGGGCTTTTTCTCCCAGCGCGCAATGAACCGACCGAGTGCGGCTAAGCATCCAGTGATCTTTTGCACCCCTTTCAGGTCTCGAATTGGCCCCATTCTCATGATGGCCGCGACCTTCTCGGGATTGGCCTCGATGCCGCGCTGGGAGACGATATACCCTAACAACATGCCTCGAGGCACACCAAAGACACACTTCTCGGGATTCAACTTGATGTTTTTAGCCGGAGGCATCCAAACGTCAACTTGAGGTCCGCGACAAGGTTTTCTACTTTTCGAGTCTTGACAACGATGTCATCGACGTAGGCCTCGACGGTCTCTCCTATGTGTTTCTCGAAGACATGGAGCATGCGGATATGTTGCCCCGGCGTTTCGAAGGCCAAAAGGCATTGAACAATACATGCCCATGGGGGTGATGAATGAAGTCGCGAGCTGGTCGGACTCCTTCATTTTGATTTGGTGGTAGCCGAGTAGGCGTCGAGAAAGGAAAGTACTTCGCAACCCGCGGTGGAATCGACAATTTGATCTATTCGAGGCAAAGGAAATGGAACTTTGGGACACGCCTTATTTAAACTAGTGTAATCTACACACATCCTCATTTTTCCATTCTTTTTCTCTACTAATACAGGATTATCTAACCACTCGGGATGATGTACCTCCTTGATGAATCCGGCCTTCTCGAGCTTCTCGACCTCTTCGCGGATGATCGGGTCGACGACGAGAGGGTATGCGCCGGGATTGGTGACGTGCTCTGGATGATCATCACGGTCGAACGTGATGGGAGCATCCGACCAGTCGAGGAACTGAGGCGTGGTGGGCTTCAGGGCGAAAACCTCCCTGCGCTCGGCCTTCCGCTCTCGACGTGTCATCTGGGTGGTTGGGCCGCCGTAGATCATGAAGCACTCGGTGATGGGTGGGTACCCATCGTCGTCATCGTCGTTGGCTCGGTCCTCGCCACCCTTATCCTTCTTGCCATCGTCCTTGTCAAGGCCAAATTTCTTGAAGTAACCTCGAAGCATACGGCAGTCTTTGAGGTTATGCTTGACCGGTTCCTTGTGGTATGGGCAGGGCTGCTTAAGCATTTTGTCGAAGACGCCCCCATCCGGTGGGGTCTAGGCTTCTTACGCTCGGCCGCGGCCACCTCGTCTTCCACGACCGCACGCTTGCCTTGCCGGTTGCCTTTCTTCTTCTTCCCGTTCTTCTCGGGCCTTGCTCGAGCCCTCACCGCCTCCCGGGGACCGCGGGCTTGTTCCCGCCCCACCAAAGAAGGCTCCCACGGCCTCGTCGCCGACAGCGTAGTCGGCGACGACGTCCATGAGCTCGTTCACCCTCTTTGGGCGATTGCGCCCGAGCTCCCGCACTAGCTCTTTGCAAGTGGTGCCTGAGACGAACGCCAGGATGACGTCGTGATCTGGAATGTGTGGCGGCTCGGTGCGCGGCTTTGAGAAACGTCGAGCAAAGTCCGGAGAGATTCCGTGGTATTTTGCTTGCAATTACGGAGATCTCACGAGTTGCCGGGTCGGATGTAGGTGCCCTTGAAGTTCCCCTCGAAAATCTGGGACCCGAGTCGGCCCAATCGTAGATCCGATTGGGGAAGCTCCTCGAGCCACCGTCGAGCGGTGTCGAGAGGAATAGAGGAAGCCGGCGTATGATTGCCCTATCCTCTCGAGCCCTCCCGACCGGGCCCGCCGGAAATCGGCTAGCCGAGCTCGGCTTGGTTTCTCCGTTGTACTTGACCACGTTCGTGGGGGTCGAAACGGGTTTGGCAACGGCGTACATGATAGCTCGACCGAAGACTCGAGGGCCTGGCGGCTCGGAGCCCGCCGGTCCTCGTCGGGCCGTCGTAACGCCCCCTCGATGGGCCTTGTAGCCACGGTCCTCGGCACCCGCGGCCTTGCGTCGTCGGTTGTCGTTGATGTCATGACGCGCATCTTGAGGCGCGCGGTTGTCGAGGATGCGTTCTCGAGCGGGTGCTCTACCACCTCGAGGGTGCCTCCCGGTGGACGGAACCCTCCCGCTCGTGCCGTGGTTGTTCGGGGCTGCCTCACGCCGTCTCGAGGCCGAGCTTTCGGCCCGCCGGACGGCCGCGACTTGGAGGAGCCCTTGGATCTCATCTCGTATCCGCAATGCATGCGGATTCGAGGGTGCCGGCATGTCCTCGCGGCATAGCCGCCGCAAGGACATTTTGGCTTGCTCGGGGAAATGGGCCGGCTCGATCGGCGCCTCGGCCGCCCGTCGTTGACGATGCGGTTGAAGACGTCTCGCGCCTTTCCTCGAGCGCCAAGAGCTCGAGGAGGGGCGGATGGTTCTGCTCAAGCGCGCGCTTGAGCGGCTCCGGATTCGCGCGTTCCTCATTCATCTTGGCCTCGATTTCTGCGAGCCGGGCCCATTGTGCCGCTCGAGCATCGTCTTCGGAGTCGCCGGTTATCTTGAGCTTGCGGTGGCGGCCCACGCGGCTCGATCACTGCGGGGGCTCCAGTTTGCCCGATGTCCCGACCGCCGGGGTCACGTCTCGCCGGTTGGGCGCGGGACGGCCATGGCGGCGCCATCTCGGTCTCTTCATCCGACGGACGTCGTCGTTGAGATGAAAACACTCGCGAGCCGGGTCATAGCACCCCGAGTCCGAGTCGTCGGAGTCCGGGCTAGCGCCGGGATCGTCCGGGGGCCTCCCCGTGCTCTCCTCCTCGATCCGGCGACGCATATTCCCGACCGTGTTGCGGCGTTGTGAGCCCGGTGCTCGTCAAATCCGCGGTCCACCGTCGTAGGCCACACGATCTCCAAGTTCATAGTGGCACGCAGGAGGGCCGGCTCTCCTCCCGCGGTCCCATGACTGGCCGGATCGCGTCGGCATAGGTAGTGGCGGTGTTGGCGAGCCCAAACGGGAGCCTGCGCCGAGCTCGGTATAGCCCGTGTGGCAACAGGTTGGGCGATGTCGGCCGTGCGCGCGCTCGAGGCGCCACGCCGGGTTCTCTCGGCGAGCGCATGGCGAACGTGAAGCCAGGGTCCATGTCAAGGACTCCTTGTCCACGTGCCACCTCCTGCCGTACACTTGGCACCCCGGCTGGGTGCATCGTGGCGTCTGGCCGGGAGGGCACACGAGCAGGGTGCTCAAGGCCCTGCGCCTGCTGGTGGTGATGCCGATGCTGGTGGCGTCGGCGACGTGGTGGCGAGCCGTGGTGATGCGATCGGCGCGCGGCCCCACCAGCGCGTGGGGGTGACAAGCGTCCCCCTCCTGGTTCACCGATCGAGAGTAGAGCCATGTCGTGGCCTGGGCCGAGCGACACGAACTCTAGACTCCCAAACCAGATCACCATGGCGAACGGGAGCGAGGAAGCGGGTGATGCCATCCGGAAAATGGCGGGAATCGAGCGAAAACACGCAGTACCACTACCTGGCGCGCCAACTGTCGGTGTTTCGTACCCCGGGGGGTATAACACCAACGAGTAAATTTCTATGCGTGCTCCCTAATCCGGATGGTGATGCAAGATGGACACAAGCGTTTATCCTGGTTCGGGCAGAGAATGCCCTACGTCCAGCAGTGGGGAGAGATTTGTATTATCTTGCACCGGGGTGCTTGTACAGGGGTGAGTACAAGGTAGTCCTGAGACTTAGTGAGTGAGTGTGAGCGAAGGCGTCAAATGTGTATGCGTAAAAGCCTCCTCTGAACTAGGCCCTGGCATCCCCTTTTATAGGCCAAGAGGAGGCTCAGGAGTACAGAGTAGATAGGGCTGTCGTGGGCGTGACGTCGAGGTACATGCGCCATGTCGTGTCGTCGAGACTGTAGACGTTCCCTCTGGTCTGGTTCGAGCCTGTAGCGGTATGGTCATTGATGGCCCGCTCGTCCTTCTCGGTCGTGGGGCCGACGTAGTCGAGGTGTAGTGCCGGCGTAGCCGAGCACGTGCGCCCGGAAGCCCGCGGTATGGTCGTCGAGTGGGAAAGACGGGCACCGCTTGCTCCGTACGCCAATCGCGTCCCGCCATTACTTCCTCGAGCGCCCGGGGCCGGCTCGAGGGCCGTCGACGACCGAGCGATGGGACGGCACGACGTGTTTGACGGTGCGGGGCTTGACTACGGCGCCTAAAGGGGACGTCGCACGTGGCACCGGTGCGTAGCGTGGCTCCACGGGGCACCCGCCATCCTTGAATCCGAGGGATGGGCGGCGTAATGGCGGAGGCGGCCGGCGCACGTCCCACCATTGCAGCCCCGTAGCCATGGGGTTAGGTGGCGTCGGAGTACTTTGGCGCTGTTCGAGCCCCGTAGCCACGTGCGTGCTGCGGACAGCAATGATTGGGGGCGGGACTCGAGCGGTTGCTCGCTCGAGCGTTCTCCGTCCCGCTCGAGCGGTTGCTCGCTCGAGCGGTTTGCGTCATCGTCTCGAGTGGCCGCTCGCTCGAGCGGTTTCCGTACCTCTCGTCGAGCGGGTGGCGGCCGCGCCGAGTTTAGGAGGTTCGAGGCTTTGTGGGCCTCGATAGTGGGCCGGCCCGGCAGGGGGGATTGGAGGCTTCCCTGGTTAGTTGGCTTTTGGGATTTTTAGAGAGGGATGAGGCTGATTTGCTCATTTCTAATTCACCCCATTTAGGACCCCCTAATCTAGGTATCCGACAATCTTCAATCATAAACCTCATCTGTTGCAATTGGTACTTATAAATTGGACAAACTCATTGTAATCCTGGTTTATTTTCAGTAGGCTTAGGCCTAAGTCCTTTCCTCTTTCCAACCTCTCTCTTCAGTTTAGGTAGGTGGCATAGGTAATTTCTTTTTTCTTTTTCTATGTTTCAAGCTAGCCTCCGGCTAACTACTCCCTCCGTACTCGAATTAGTTGTCGTTTAGGACAGAATTACGGTAACCAAGGAGTGATTAATTAGGGGGTATCTTTCCATTCTTGCCCTTATTAAATAGAGGTCTTTGGTGCTACCTAAGCAACACTGGCTCGTAGCTCGATTGGTGAACACCCTGCGTTCCAGGCTGGGCGTCCGCGGTTCGAGCGCTCACGGGCAGTTTTTTTTTTTTTTTTTTTGACGCGCGAGCCAACGCGAATTAATTGCGTGCAGTTGGCAGCGGCACGGGAGGGGCAATTGAGTCCATAATGCACTCTCTGGCTGAGCGACGACAAGTTTTGCGAAAACTGGAAACAAGCCCAGAACGACAAATAAATCGAGTACGGAGGGAGTACTTTGTAACTTTATTTTGTTTGCCTTTTAGTATATGCACCGGGGAGCAAGGCTCCACGGTTTTTCTCAAAAAAAAAAAAGTACGACACTGATTTTTTTTTCTCTATCAATTCAAAGTGTCATATAATACTTCTTTAAAAAGTCCACAACTTCATCTTCATCGGTTTGTGCGCTGCCGCCCCTAGACCGTCCCTACTCTACGGCGAAGCGTGACAGTTCTTTAACCACCCATCGTCAGTCTTGAGCTGGCCAAACAAGGCGGCCTGCCGGCCTCCAATCAAAGGCCGCGGATTGGTGGCAAGGCTAGGCGTGGGCATGACCAGCCAGGAGCAACTAGGGCAGGTTGGGGCATGGTCATGAAAGCCGCCGCGACGCACATACCTCAATAGTCAATAGACAGTCCCTTGCGAGGTTGCAACTTTGGCAAGTTAATGGGCAGATTTATTAACTTTTCAATTTTAGAGATTACTCAAAAAAAAACTTTTCAATTTTAGAGAGTTCTTTTATCAACTGTTGGAGAATCATTTATTTTCAAAGAAAATATTTTCTTTCACCATTTCTCACTTCTGGTTGCAAGTTTGCAACTCCGCTTCCTGCCTTGTTCTCCCCTCCTCTCTTCTAGTTTGGCCCAGAGCTCACTTACAGTGGCCTAGCAGCCAGGTCTAGTATATAAACATTCATATAAGGCCCCCATCGTAGTTAAACTCACGTACATTACTATTACAGGATTGATTGTTAGAGCCGCCTTCACTTGTCGACCCAATTTGGCCAACACGAGCTTGTCCAACCATGCTGTGACTATCAACCATCTATCTATTAGGTACGAATTCTTAAGAAAAAATGAATATGAATTATAAAGCTTCAAACGTTAACATCTACGCAAAGGTACATCCAACTCATTTTTATTTTCAACATTATGTCTACCATTTCTATCATCTATCATTATTATTATTACCCTTATTTCTGAATGCCATTTCCTCTTCTCCCATGCAGCCATGTCGTCATCTACCACCGTCTGATCTGCAGTGTGGAGGCCCATCCATCTAGACTCTTAGAGTCGTGAAGGCTGTCTCTCTTGAAGTGCCTCAATTGGTGATGCTAACGAGTTCGCCCCACTGTACCAAATCGTCAAACCTTACTCTTCCCCATCGGTATACGCTAGCCTGTTCTCACTTTCCTTGAACAACGGCAGCGCCAAAGATTACTCTAAACATCTTCCTATAAAGTATCTTCGAGTTCTACAACAATGCAGCAGCTCCTATAGGGTGGAGACATACCGACGCAACGCAACGCAACACGGCGCAGGAGAGGATTTGTCTCCTTGACTTCGCAAGCTGTCACCAATTTATTTATATGAGAAAAAACATTACTATACCAGGGGGGAGGGGGAATCAAGTCACAGTAAACACTCTCGTAATCTGCACGAATTTACTTGTTACCTTTTCAGGTAAGATTTCGATCAGGACGAGAACATAATCTCCCAGCTGATTCATTGCATCATTAGTTCATTACGAAGCAATAATATCCCAAATGCAACGAGTTCAAAAGGACAGAAGCCTGACGGTAAAATTCTGTATAAAGTATGGTCCAATTCCATTCAATGGCATAACTAGGCAGTATCCCCCCTCTCCTTACGGCTGCATCCCAGCCAATAAATGCATGCCTACCTCAAAAAATTCCCCCAACAAATAATTCGATTATTGCAACATAACAATTGGCAAGTAAGCTAAGGTAAAATTGTACCAGACTTGTCTCTACCAAAACCAACTACCATGGTGCAAAAGCAGCTGGAACATTATTAACGAGTCAAGCGATAATAGCATAGAGCGGTATCGGTTGGTTGGCCATCCTATATGCCGATCTTCTTCTCAAACTTCTGGATCTGATTCAAGAATATCCAGGTCATCTGCATTCAAATTATCATTGGATGAATATGCTATAGAGTTAACAGATTGAGAAATAAGGTAAAAGGGGGCTTGTCCAGCAGAGTATAGCCAGGTATTCTCTATTTACCATGACATGGGGTGCAATCCTGACACAGTACACCGGGAAACCAGTGTAGAACTTGAATGGGCCACCGCTCTTGAAGGTCTTCACAGCACAGTCCAAAGACCCTGTGTACGGGTACTTGCCATTTGCATCAGGTTGCATCTTCTGAATCTGTGTCTTCACATAGTCAAAGGGCAAACTGCATGCTGAGGCAAAGAATCCAGAAATAGCACTGGCTCCTGTAATCAAATTGGACGATTGCATCAGGAAACTGATAGCAGGCCTAACATGGCTACATATAGAAATGTATGAAATTAAGCGCAATGTCAGTTGCATAAGCTAAGAAAATGGGCATTCAATTTGAATAACATAGCACAAAATGCACAAGGTTTCTGGGCACTAGAATCTTACCAACAACAGTAGAAATTTCTCCTGCACCAAGTTTGTCCCTGAATAGCTCAACACTCTGGTCATAGGAAGCAAGCATACCCATATTGAGTGCCATAGCCCTCACCACAGTTGGGCCAGCACCCTTCCAAAGTGCAAGGACTCCCTCATCAGCAGTGATACGGTAGAGTGCATGGAAAGCATTCTTATAGTTGCGTCGTTGTGCAGCTGGCAGGGTTGAATCGGCTTGCATTCTAATGAGTGCCAAATCAGCAGGACTACCAACACAAGCACCAATTGCTCCAGCAGTCAGACCAATAAAGGCTTTCTGAATTAGAGGCAACGGCTTCCCCTCGTTCTTTTCAACTGCTTTGTTGGTTAGAACCCTGAAAAATATCCAAGATAGTCGTTTAAAATTAAATACAAATTATAGTTGGAAAGAAACTAAAACGCCACTTAACAAACAAAGATAAAATAGCTCCAATATTCATTGCTGATTTTAAATCTGCATGCATGACTTTGATAAAAGAAGTTAGTTGGACATTGCAACATTTGTTCATGCTTTAGAGTAACTCCAAGATCATATAGTACACCTAAGTACCTAACACCAAAAATAAAATAATTTTATATAATAAGCCCCTTTGTAGAACAGAATTTTATAATGACATCAAACAAAATTTTTAAGTAGCATCATTCCTTTCTGAAAAACTTGGTACAAAAAAAGGAGAAGATAAACAAACAATCATCAACCTCATGGGCCAAGGGTAAAGTCATTTTGAAGACAGCACAGCTTATCGAACAAAGTTGTATTTGCAACCATATATCTGATAGAAGCTAACCACTAGCCACCAATATGTAGGTGCAACCTCAACGCTACAACACGCACCCATTCAATGGAAATCATATGCTATAACAACCTGATTCAGATATTTTTGTGCAAGCAAATCAAAAGGTAACGACTGGTCAATTGATAGTAAAACAACACATTATACAAACCTGAAGGATCCAAGACGAGCAGTCGTGTATGTCGCTTGCCTAAGCAGACCAGCAGACAAACCCTGCCAATGAAAAGTGTAGACATTAAGCTATATATGTCGATACAAGTTACCAATTAATTGCAAATGTCATATGAACACGATTATTAATGTGGAAGATAAGAGTAAAATCACCATATACTGGATTGCATTTAAGGTCAAGCAAATATTGTAGTGTTGCAGTATGCAGCATCATGTGCTGGATTGAATATATTCACATTTCATTAGGTAAATATCTAAGAACACAAGGTCAAACACTCAAACTTAATACATGGTTCAGTATCTCTGGACTAAAATATGTCAATTGCAATAGCATATGGTCAGTAACAAAGTTACAAGTATTAGACCTTTGTATAAGGAAAAGTTACAGAGCACTAGGAAAATAAAACAAACCTTGTAGAAGGAACGGATACCCTCATTTGCAAGCATGTTCTTGGTGACCTGACCAGCAGAGCCCTCACCCAACTGGATCCTCACCTGAAACCACAACAGTAATAAGAATTAGTATAAGATAAGATGGGCTCCACGTGCAAAGAGCCTTAGAGTATAAAGCTCCAGAAAGGCATGCCATCAAGACTTTTGACAGTGACATCTAAGCCAATTTTCAAATTGGAACAGAAGTTAAAAGCCCGGTTCCCTTTACTTATGACCCACGGTTCTTTTAGAGGCAAGCATCAACAGACCTTGGCAGGGGGCAGGTCACTGAAAGAATTCCAACGAGTAGATCAACACCAACAAATTACAATGGTATCATGGTAACATATTTACATTTGCTATAGTCCATTCAAACACAGAGGCAATCAAAGACTAGTTCAAAAACTGCAATTATCCTCTTCTAAGAGGAAATCAGCACAGGGCATATAAAAA
This sequence comes from Themeda triandra, assembly GCA_018135685.1. Taxonomy (NCBI): domain Eukaryota; kingdom Viridiplantae; phylum Streptophyta; class Magnoliopsida; order Poales; family Poaceae; genus Themeda; species Themeda triandra. The sequence continues at coordinate 38,101 of JAENPR010001060.1, read as the reverse complement.
ACAATCACCTACTACAAATGAAAAATACATTCAATGCTTTAGCAAACGACCTCATTAGATACCCGGTCCCTAGATACCCAGATCTTATATACCAAAAGAGAACCGAGCAGCAACACACAACAGATGGCGACCTCATCACATCAATTAAATCACAGCACACAAACCGATCTCCATGGATCCAAGTAACCACAGCGGGCGAATTGCACCACCCATAATTCTTACCACCCCACGCCATACACGATCCAGTCCGGCGGCAATTCCGACGGATCTACAGCCAACCGCACTCAAATACCTAGCAGCAAGCTCAGTTCCACTGGCTAACACCCGATTCACCAGATCCAACTAGAACAGCGCAAACTCCGCGGGTACGCATCCGCCCCACTGCCTCGCGTGGCAACCCACCACCATTCCCGTAGATCTACGCCCGCCAACCCCCGATCCCGCCAGCTCACACGCGACACGAGCACTAGGAACGGAGAGGAGTGGGAGAGCGGCGGCGCGGTGGCTCGGTGCGGTACCTTGACCATGTCGATGGGCTGGATGATGCAGGTGGCGAGCATCCCGGAGGCCCCGCCGTTGACGAAGGGCTTGACCGTCTTCCAGACGCCGGTGGTGGCCGCGGCCGCCGCCGCCGTCGGCTGCTGCTTCGCGTCCGCCATCCCGCACCTCCGGATCGGGCTGCTGCGCTCTGCTCGGCTCGGCTCGGCTCGGCGGCGGAGCGGGGCGGAGGCGAAGCGAACGAGGCGGCGAGGGAGATGGAGCAGAGGAGGCGGCGGCGGGGCTAGATCGCTGGGTGGTGGCGTCGCGCTTTATTAACGCGATAGAAAAGAAAAAAATGGTTGTTGCAGCCAGAGCCAGGCAAGGTGCGCCGCAACCTCGTGGGCGACGTCGCGTGCCGTTTCGGCGCGTGGGCGCGGCGCACGGACGGTGCGGGGTCCAGCGGTGGCTGCGGGTGGGGTCGAGCGCGGGGGGTGAGAGCCGGAGAGGTGGTGGTGTATGGGCTTGGTCTATGGAGGGAGTGGGGTTGGGGAGTGCCGGAGTGGGCTCCAAGGACGGATCCAACTTGCGGCTACGGTGAGTGTGGGTCACGGATTGGACGACGCACCGGGGTCCACGTCCGCGCTCGTGTCCTGTACTCGCCCTTTTACGCTTCCATAAAAACCAACTTTCGGTTAAAAAATATTATGGTTCGTCACTGGCTAAGTGCTTTGCTTTGGGTCATATGTTTCAAGTTTGGGGCTGGTTAATCAAAGTCATGTCATGTTGTCCAAAAAAAAAAAAAAATCAAAGTCATGTCCGTACAACATTGAGAAGGATATCGCTCCGTAAATCAACTTCCACTAAGTTTACTAGATCACACTATTTCAAATTGAGTTAAATGCACCAACAACCCTTTTTACAAGTGTGTTAAATAAGTCTATGAACTTTCAAAAATACATTTCTACATTCGTAAACTTGTTAAGTGGTGGACACAAGTCCATGCTAGTCGTGTGAACATTTCTGGCTGATATAGAGAATGTGCAGGGTGGAGTAAAAAATAACGACGTTACCTGGCTTCGCCATGCCCTAGTGAGCTCAACTCCACCGAGATAGATACAATCTAGATCCAAAATGGAGAACCCGTCTAACCCAACGATGACTCTAGTGTTTGGTTTAATTTTCTGCTAACCCCTCAAGCATTTGTTCACTTTTGTCTTCTTTGATGTCTATATCGAGAAGCGGGTTGGGGTTTTTGGTGGAGCGGTCTCGCAAGGACAATGACACGACAAGGCGGAGGTGTGACTAGCTCCTCCATCGGGACATGTCCCACTCCCATCGACTCGCTCCTCCACCCTTGATGGACATGGAGCTCGATGTCGCTACATGTTTGCCCAACAAGTGTTTGATAGAATGTGTGATAGATGTAAACTTACCATGAACAAATGACGTGATTCTACGTAGGCTAAGCTAGGCAACTAAACACACCAATTCTATTGCAGGTCTGTACAGTCCATGTAACCAAAGTACATCTTGCATATCAGTATATCACTGATTAGGCTTTGACTACAATAAGGGTCCATTTGGCAGTGATCTCCAAAGCGGATTCTTAGGGAGAATAACTCCGGCCCCTAAATGTATTTTTAAGCCGAAACGATTTGTGAAGTGATTCTTTGAAATGAACTAAGAGACTAATAGCTAAAAAAGTAGCTTCTCATGATTCTATGGAGTGATTCTCCATTATGATTTTGAGATTTTATGATAAACAATCAAAGAAAATCACTTTAGTCCACAGAATCCCCATCGAGAGAACTAGGAAGCATAGCTCAGCCAAATGAACCCTAACTTGAAAGCTAGCTAGACTTGGAGCAAAGGACAGTTAGCTCTTATTTGTTTCGTATACTACTAGAATCTCCAAAAGTTTCCAAAATTCGTCCCATTTTAGATTTTTTGGCAAATAAAAAACTATTACCTAATAAACAATTCCTACTTTTTTCACCCTAGACAAACATCAATCCAATCACGGGCGAAAATACGCGCCTATTGGATTGGCCAATTTGGAAGTGGAGGAGGTGGGAAGAATAAAAAATAGAACAAGGTTTCAAATACAAATATACAAAGAGGTGGTAAGAATTATGGGTTTGCAATTATACCGCTGTGGTACTTGGATCCATGGAGATGGTTTATGCTGTAATTTAATTGATTGATGAGGTCGCCATCTGTTGTGTGTTGCTGCTCGGTTCTCTTTTGGTATATAAGATCTGGGTATCTAGGGACCGGGTATCTAATGAGGTCGTTTGCTAAAGCATTGAATGTATTTTTCATTTGTAGTAGGTGATTGTTTTTTATATGCCCTGTGCTGATTTCCCTCTAGAAGAGGATAATTGCAGTTTTTGAACTAGTCTTTGATTGCCTCTGTGTTTGAATGGACTATAGCAAATGTAAATATGTTACCATGATACCATTGTAATTTGTTGGTGTTGATCTACTCGTTGGAATTCTTTCAGTGACCTGCCCCCTGCCAAGGTCTGTTGATGCTTGCCTCTAAAAGAACCGTGGGTCATAAGTAAAGGGAACCGGGCTTTTAACTTCTGTTCCAATTTGAAAATTGGCTTAGATGTCACTGTCAAAAGTCTTGATGGCATGCCTTTCTGAGCTTTATACTCTAAGGCTCTTGCACGTGGAGCCCATCTTATCTTATACTAATTCTTATTACTGTTGTGGTTTCAGGTGAGGATCCAGTTGGGTGAGGGCTCTGCTGGTCAGGTCACCAAGAACATGCTTGCAAATGAGGGTATCCGTTCCTTCTACAAGGTTTGTTTTATTTTCCTAGTGCTCTGTAACTTTTCCTTATACAAAGGTCTAATACTTGTAACTTTGTTACTGACCATATGCTATTGCAATTGACATATTTTAGTCCAGAGATACTGAACCATGTATTAAGTTTGAGTGTTTGACCTTGTGTTCTTAGATATTTACCTAATGAAATGTGAATATATTCAATCCAGCACATGATGCTGCATACTGCAACACTACAATATTTGCTTGACCTTAAATGCAATCCAGTATATGGTGATTTTACTCTTATCTTCCACATTAATAATCGTGTTCATATGACATTTGCAATTAATTGGTAACTTGTATCGACATATATAGCTTAATGTCTACACTTTTCATTGGCAGGGTTTGTCTGCTGGTCTGCTTAGGCAAGCGACATACACGACTGCTCGTCTTGGATCCTTCAGGTTTGTATAATGTGTTGTTTTACTATCAATTGACCAGTCGTTACCTTTTGATTTGCTTGCACAAAAATATCTGAATCAGGTTGTTATAGCATATGATTTCCATTGAATGGGTGCGTGTTGTAGCGTTGAGGTTGCACCTACATATTGGTGGCTAGTGGTTAGCTTCTATCAGATATATGGTTGCAAATACAACTTTGTTCGATAAGCTGTGCTGTCTTCAAAATGACTTTACCCTTGGCCCATGAGGTTGATGATTGTTTGTTTATCTTCTCCTTTTTGTACCAAGTTTTTCAGAAAGGAATGATGCTACTTAAAAATTTTGTTTGATGTCATTATAAAATTCTGTTCTACAAAGGGGCTTATTATATAAAATTATTTTATTTTTGGTGTTAGGTACTTAGGTGTACTATATGATCTTGGAGTTACTCTAAAGCATGAACAAATGTTGCAATGTCCAACTAACTTCTTTTATCAAAGTCATGCATGCAGATTTAAAATCAGCAATGAATATTGGAGCTATTTTATCTTTGTTTGTTAAGTGGCGTTTTAGTTTCTTTCCAACTATAATTTGTATTTAATTTTAAACGACTATCTTGGATATTTTTCAGGGTTCTAACCAACAAAGCAGTTGAAAAGAACGAGGGGAAGCCGTTGCCTCTAATTCAGAAAGCCTTTATTGGTCTGACTGCTGGAGCAATTGGTGCTTGTGTTGGTAGTCCTGCTGATTTGGCACTCATTAGAATGCAAGCCGATTCAACCCTGCCAGCTGCACAACGACGCAACTATAAGAATGCTTTCCATGCACTCTACCGTATCACTGCTGATGAGGGAGTCCTTGCACTTTGGAAGGGTGCTGGCCCAACTGTGGTGAGGGCTATGGCACTCAATATGGGTATGCTTGCTTCCTATGACCAGAGTGTTGAGCTATTCAGGGACAAACTTGGTGCAGGAGAAATTTCTACTGTTGTTGGTAAGATTCTAGTGCCCAGAAACCTTGTGCATTTTGTGCTATGTTATTCAAATTGAATGCCCATTTTCTTAGCTTATGCAACTGACATTGCGCTTAATTTCATACATTTCTATATGGCCATGTTAGGCCTGCTATCAGTTTCCTGATGCAATCGTCCAATTTGATTACAGGAGCCAGTGCTATTTCTGGATTCTTTGCCTCAGCATGCAGTTTGCCCTTTGACTATGTGAAGACACAGATTCAGAAGATGCAACCTGATGCAAATGGCAAGTACCCGTACACAGGGTCTTTGGACTGTGCTGTGAAGACCTTCAAGAGCGGTGGCCCATTCAAGTTCTACACTGGTTTCCCGGTGTACTGTGTCAGGATTGCACCCCATGTCATGGTAAATAGAGAATACCTGGCTATACTCTGCTGGACAAGCCCCCTTTACCTTATTTCTCAATCTGTTAACTCTATAGCATATTCATCCAATGATAATTTGAATGCAGATGACCTGGATATTCTTGAATCAGATCCAGAAGTTTGAGAAGAAGATCGGCATATAGGATGGCCGATACCGCTCTATGCTATTATCGCTTGACTCGTTAATAATGTTCCAGCTGCTTTTGCACCATGGTAGTTGGTTTTGGTAGAGACAAGTCTGGTACAATTTTTACCTTAGCTTACTTGCCAATTGTTATGTTGCAATAATCGAATTATTTGTTGGGGGAATTTTTGAGGTAGGCATGCATTTATTGGCTGGGATGCAGCCGTAAGGAGAGGGGGATACTGCCTAGTTATGCCATTGAATGGAATTGGACCATACTTTATACAGAATTTTACCGTCAGGCTTCTGTCCTTTTGAACTCGTTGCATTTGGGATATTATTGCTTCGTAATGAACTAATGATGCAATGAATCAGCTGGGAGATTATGTTCTCGTCCTGATCGAAATCTTACCTGAAAAGGTAACAAGTAAATTCGTGCAGATTACGAGAGTGTTTACTGTGACTTGATTCCCCCTCCCCCTGGTATAGTAATGTTTTTTCTCATATAAATAAATTGGTGACAGCTTGAAGTCAAGGAGACAAATCCTCTCCTGCGCCGTGTTGCGTTGCGTTGCGTCGGTATGTCTCCACCCTATAGGAGCTGCTGCATTGTTGTAGAACTCGAAGATACTTTATAGGAAGATGTTTAGAGTAATCTTTGGCGCTGCCGTTGTTCAAGGAAAGTGAGAACAGGCTAGCGTATACCGATGGGGAAGAGTAAGGTTTGACGATTTGGTACAGTGGGGCGAACTCGTTAGCATCACCAATTGAGGCACTTCAAGAGAGACAGCCTTCACGACTCTAAGAGTCTAGATGGATGGGCCTCCACACTGCAGATCAGACGGTGGTAGATGACGACATGGCTGCATGGGAGAAGAGGAAATGGCATTCAGAAATAAGGGTAATAATAATAATGATAGATGATAGAAATGGTAGACATAATGTTGAAAATAAAAATGAGTTGGATGTACCTTGCGTAGATGTTAACGTTTGAAGCTTTATAATTCATATTCATTTTTTCTTAAGAATTCGTACCTAATAGATAGATGGTTGATAGTCACAGCATGGTTGGACAAGCTCGTGTTGGCCAAATTGGGTCGACAAGTGAAGGCGGCTCTAACAATCAATCCTGTAATAGTAATGTACGTGAGTTTAACTACGATGGGGGCCTTATATGAATGTTTATATACTAGACCTGGCTGCTAGGCCACTGTAAGTGAGCTCTGGGCCAAACTAGAAGAGAGGAGGGGAGAACAAGGCAGGAAGCGGAGTTGCAAACTTGCAACCAGAAGTGAGAAATGGTGAAAGAAAATATTTTCTTTGAAAATAAATGATTCTCCAACAGTTGATAAAAGAACTCTAAAATTGAAAAGTTTTTTTTTGAGTAATCTCTAAAATTGAAAAGTTAATAAATCTGCCCATTAACTTGCCAAAGTTGCAACCTCGCAAGGGACTGTCTATTGACTATTGAGGTATGTGCGTCGCGGCGGCTTTCATGACCATGCCCCAACCTGCCCTAGTTGCTCCTGGCTGGTCATGCCCACGCCTAGCCTTGCCACCAATCCGCGGCCTTTGATTGAGGCCGGCAGGCCGCCTTGTTTGGCCAGCTCAAGACTGACGATGGGTGGTTAAAGAACTGTCACGCTTCGCCGTAGAGTAGGGACGGTCTAGGGGCGGCAGCGCACAAACCGATGAAGATGAAGTTGTGGACTTTTTAAAGAAGTATTATATGACACTTTGAATTGATAGAGAAAAAAAAATCAGTGTCGTACTTTTTTTTTTGAGAAAACCGTGGAGCCTTGCTCCCGGTGCATATACTAAAAGGCAAACAAAATAAAGTTACAAAGTACTCCCTCCGTACTCGATTTATTTGTCGTTCCGGGCTTGTTTCCAGCTGCAAAACTTGTCGTCGCTCAGCCAGAGAGTGCATTATGGACTCAATTGCCCTCCCGTGCGCTGCCAACTGCACGCAATTAATTCGCGCCGCGCGTCAAAAAAAAAAAAACTGCCCGTGAGCGTCGAACCGCTGACGCCCGCCTGAACGCAGGGTGTTCACCAATCGAGCTACGAGCCGTTGTTGCTTAGGTAGCACAAGACCTCTATTTAATAAGGGCAAGAATGGAAAGATACCCCCTAATTAATCACTCCTTGGTTACCGTACTGTCCTAAACGACAACTAATTCGAGTACGGAGGGAGTAGTTAGCCGGAGGCTAGCTTGAAACATAAAAGAAAAAAGAAATTACCTATGCCACCTACCTAAACCGAAGAGAGAGGTTGGAAAGAGGAAAGGACTTAGGCCTAAGCCTACCGAAAATAAACCAGATTACAATGAGTTTGTCCAATTTATAAGTACCAATTGCAACAGATGAGGTTTATGATTGAAGATTGTCTGATACCTAGACAGTGTCCTAAACGCGAATTAGAAATGAGCAAATCAGCCTCATCCCTCTCTAAAAATCCCAAAAGCCAACTAACCAGTGGAAGCCTCCAATCCCCTCTGCCGGGCCGGCCCACTATCGCCCACAAAGCCTCGTAACCTCCTAAACTCGGAGCAGCGCCGCCACCCGCCGACAGAGAGGTACGGAAACCGCCGAGCGAGCGGCCACTCGAGACGATGACGCAAACCGCTCGAGCGAGCAACCGCTCGAGCGACGGAGAACGCTCGAGCGAGCAACCGCTCGAGTCCCGCCCCCAATCATTGCCTCGCCCGCAGCACGCACGTGGCTGTGGCTCGAACAACCGCCAAAGTACTGACGCCACCTAACCCCATGGCTACAGGCCTCGCAATGGCGGGACGTGCGCGGCCGCTCCGCTTATTACGCCCATCCCCTCGGATTCAAGGATGGCAGTGCACCGTGGAGCCACGCTACGCACCGGTGCCACGCGGCGACGTCCCCTTTAGGCGCCGTAGTCAAGCTCCCCGCACCGTCAAACACGTCGTGCCGTCCCATCGCCGGTCGACGACCCTCGAGCCGCCCAGCGCTCGAGGAAGTAATGGCGGACGCGATTGGCGACGGAGCAAAGGCTCCCGTCTTTCCCACTCGACGACCATACCGTGCTTCCTGGCGCACGTGTTTCGGCCACGCCGCACTACACCTCGACTACGTCGCCCCACGACCGAGAAGGACGAGCAGCCATCAATGACCATACCGCTACAGCTCGAACCTGCACCAGAGGAACGTCTACAGCCTCGACGACACGACATGGCGCATGTACCTCGACGTCACGCCCACGACAGCCTCTATCTACTCGTACTCCCGAGCCTCCTCTTGGCCTATAAAAGGGGATGCCAGGCCTAGTTCGAGGAGGCTTTTACGCATACACATTTGACGCCTTCGCTCACACTCACTCACTAAGTCTCAGACTACCTTGTACTCACCGCATAAGCACCCCTGCAAGATAATACAAATCTCTCCCCACCGCCGGACGTAGGGCATTCTCGCCCGAACCAGATAAACGCTTGTGTCCATCTTGCATCACCATCCGGATTGGGAGCACGCATAGAAATTTACTCGTTGGTGTTATACCCCCGGGTACGAAACACCGACAATGGCGCGCCTGTAGTGGTACCGCGTGTTTTCGCTCGATTCCCGCCATTTTCCCGGATGGCATCACCCGCCTCCGCTCCCGTTCGCCATGGTGATCCGGGTTTGGGAGTCTAGAGTTCGTGTCGCCGCCCAGCCACGACATGGCTCTACTCTCGATCGGTGAACCAGGAGGACGCTTGTCACCCCCACGCCACGGGGGCCGCGCCGATCGCATCACCACGGCTCAAGCCACCACGTCGCCGACGCCACCAAGACGGCATCACCACCGCCAGCAGGCCTGAGCACCCTCGCCGTGTGCCCTCCCGCCGACGCCACGATGCACCTGCCGGTGCCAAGTGTACGGCAGAGGTGGCACGTGGACAAGGAGTCCTCGACATGGACCCCGGCTTCACGTCGCTTACGCGCCGCCGAGAGAACCCGCGCCAAGCCGAGCGCACGGCCGACATCGCCCAACCCCGTTGCCACACCGGCTATACCGAGCTCCGGCGCAGCTCCCGTTTCGGGGCTCGCCAACACCGCCACTACCTATGCCGACGCGATCCGGCGCTCATGGGACCGCGAGAGCCTGCCCTCCTCCGCGTGCCACTATGAACTTGGAGATCGTGTGGCCTACGACGGTGGACCGCGGATTTGACAGCACCGGCTCACAACGCCGCAACACGGCCGGGAATATGCGCGCGCCGGATCGAGGAGGAGAGCACGGAGGCCCCTGACGCGTCCGCCGCTAGCCTGTACTCCGACGACTGACTCGGGTGCTATGACCCGGCTCGCGAGTGTTTTCATCTCAACGACGACGTCCCGTCGATGAAGAGACCGTGAGATGGCGCCGCCATGGCCGTCTCCGCAGCCAACCGGCAGACGTGACCCCACGGTCGGACATCGGGCAAACTGGAGCCCCGCAGTGATCGAGCCGTGGGGCCACCGCAAGCTCAAGATAACCAACACCCGAAGACGATGCTCGAAAGACAATGGGCCCACTCGTAGAAATCGAGGCCAAGATGAATGAGGAACGCGCGACCCGGAGCCGCTCAAGCGCGCGCTTGAGCGAACCATCCGCCCTCCTCGAGCTCTTGGCGCTCGAGGAAAGGCGCGAGACGTCTTCAACCGCATCGTCAACGACGGCGGCCGGAGGCGCCGATCGAGCGCCCATTTCCCGAGCAAGCCAAATGTCCTTGCGGCAACCTATGCCGCCGAGGACATGCGCCGGCACCCGAATCCGCATGCATTGCGGATACGAGATGAGATCCAAGGGCTCCTCCAAGTCGCGGCCGTCCAACAGGCCGAAGCTCGGCCTCGAGACGCGGAGGCAGCCCTGCAACAACCACGCACGAGCGAGGGTTCCGTCCACAGAGGCACCCTCGAGGTGGTAGAAAGCACCCGCTCGAGAACGCATCCTCGATAACCGCGCGCCTCAAGATGCGCGTCATGACATCAACGACAACCGACGACGCAAGGCCGCGGGTGCCGAGGACCGTGGCTACAAGGCCCATCGAGGGCGTTACGACAATGACGAGGACCGGCAGTTCCCGAGCCGCCAGCCCTCGAGTCTTCGCCGAGCTATCCGCAATACGCCGCTGCCAAACCCGTTTCGACCCCCACGAACGTGGTCAAGTACAACGGAGAAACCAAGCCGAGCTCGGCTAGCCGATTTCCGCCGGGCTCCCGCGCCGGAGGGCTCGAGAGATAGGCAATCATACGCCGCCTTCCTCTATTCCTCTCTCGACACCGCTCGACGGTGGCTCGAGGAGCTTCCCCATCGATCTACGATTGGGCCGACCCGGGTCCAGATTTTCGAGGAACTTCAAGGGCACCTACATCCGACTCAAGCAACTCGTGAGATCTCCGTAATTGCAAGCAAAATACCACGGAATCTCTCCGGACTTTGCTCGACGTTCAAAGCCGCGCACCGAGCCGCCACACATTCCGATCACGACGCATCCCGGCGTTCGTCTCGTGCACCACTTGCAAAGAGCTAGCGCGGGAGCTCGGCGCACCGCCAAAGAGGGTGAACGAGCTTGGACGTCGCCGCCGACTACTGCCGGCGGACGCAGGCCGTGGGAGCCTTCTTGGCGGGGCTGAACAAGCCCGCGGTCCCCGAGGCGGAGGGCTCGAGCAAGGCCCAAGAAGAACGGAAGAAGAAGAAAGGCAACCAGCAAGGCAAGCGTGCGGTCGTGGAAGACGAGGTGGCCGCAATGAGCGTAAGAAGCCTAGACCCCCACCGGATGGGGGCCTTTCGACAAAATGCTTAAGCACCTCGCCCATACCACAAGGAACGGCCAAGCATAACCTCAAAGACCGCCGTATGCTTCGAGGTTACTTCAAGAAATTTGGCCTTGACAAGGACGATGGCAAGAAGGATAAGGGTGGCGAGGACCGAGCCAACGACGATGACGACGATGGGTACCCACCCATCACCGAGTGCTTCATGATCTACGGCGGCCCAACCACCCGCATGACACGTCGAGAGCGGAAGGCCGAGCGCAGAGGTTTTCGCCCGAAGCCCACCACGCCTCGCTCGACCGGTCGGATGCTCCCATCACGTTCGACCGTGATGATCATCCAGAGCACGTCACCAATCCCGGCGCATACCCTCTCGTCGTCGACCCGATCATCCGCGAAGAGGTCGAGAAGCTCGAGAAGGCCGGATTCATCAAGGAGGTACATCATCCCGAGTGGTTAGATAATCCTGTATTAGTAGAGAAAAAGAATGGAAAAATGAGGATGTGTGTAGATTACACTAGTTTAAATAAGGCGTGTCCCAAAGTTCCATTTCCTTTGCCTCGAATAGATCAAATTGTCGATTCCACCGCGGGTTGCGAAGTACTTTCCTTTCTCGCCACTTCCGGCTACCACCAAATCAAAATGAAGGAGTCCACCTCGCGACTTCATTCATCACCCCCATGGGCATGTATTGTTCAATGCCTTTTGGCCTTCGAAACGCCTGGGCAACATATCGGGCGCATGCTCCATGTCTTCGAGAAACACATAGGAGAGACCGTCGAGGCCTACGCCGATGACATCGTTGTCAAGACTCCGAAAAGTAGAAAACCTTGTCGCGGACCTCAAGTTGACGTTTGGATGCCTCCGGCTAAAACATCAAGTTGAATCCCGAGAAGTGTGTCTTTGGTGTGCCTCGAGGCATGTTGTTAGGGTATATCGTCTCCTGGGCCATGCATCGAGGCCAATCCCGAGAAGGTCGCGCCATCATGAGAACGGGCCAATTCGAGACCCGAAAGGGGTGCAAAAGATCACCGGATGCTTAGCCGCACTCGCCGGTTCATTGCGCGCCCTGGAGAAAAAGCCCGCCGTACCGGCTCCTCGAAAATCCGAGCACTTTGCATGGACACTGAAGGCAGGAGGCCCTCTCAAAGCCGAAGAGCATGCTCACGTCTCCTCCCGTGCTCGTGCCGCCGGCCGGCTCGAGACGGCGTACCCGCCGAATCCCTCCTCCTCTATGTTGCCGCAACCACTGTGGTCGCATAGCCATAGTGGTCGAGAGGCAGAAGAGGGCACGCGCTCCCCGTCCAAATGTGAAAGTCCCTAGTTTGGTTTTGGCTTATTGATGAAACCTAGGACTAACCTTGTTTATCTAAGTGGTTGATTTAGAGAAAGGTTGTCCACACGATGAGCATATTGAATATGAAGCATGACACGTGTCATGTGATCAAAGATGAAGATCAAGACCGTGCTTGGCTCCATGGACCTGTTGAAGGTGAAGGGCTAGTCAAGGCTTGGGAGTGAAGGACATGGCGGTGAAGCTCGGGCAAGACTAGGCGCCGATGGACCGATGCACGGTGAAGGGCAAGTGAAGTCGAGGTCGATGGATCGAGACGGTCACATGATGGTGTGAAGTGTTCATATCATTTGGAGGAACAAAATGGGCTCAAGGCAAAGGTATAACCGATAGGGCCATTTTGTTTTGCACTCAAGACACCATAGAGGGTGCGAGTGGTTTAGGATCGATAGCCGCACTATTAAGAGGGGAAGTCTTATCGGCTATTCGACGATGGGTGCCACTAGGTGAATTCATGAAGTGCATTGCATGTAGGGCCTGAGTGAGCTAACCTAACCTTTGGGAAATGTTTGTGAAAAGCTAACACACAAGCACATGGAGATGTACACTTGGTGGTGTTGGCGCATTTACAAAGGTGGCGTTTGGTGCGCCGTGGTTTGCGGTGGTAGAGATGGGTTTGGTGCGCATTCACAAAGTCGCTGGATTCTGGCGCTGGAAAAATGGATGCATATTTTCTATTGCGCCGGATGCAAAATTTGGTTGAAATCATGCTATCTCTCATTGATCAAGTTGGTATACTTGTTTGATAGCATGTTGGAGAACTTGGATCGACGGCACGGCGAAAGGCGGCTCGCAGAGGCGCCGACGCGCTTGGGAGGCGCGACGCTGGCCCGGCGCATTGTGGCATGGCGCGAGGTGGTCGGGCCGGGCGCAGAGACCGCTGGACGCGGGCGGGACGTCCGCGGCCGGACGGACCGAGGCTGGTCTCGGCGGCTGGCAAAGAGGTCAGTCGGGACGCGCGGGCGGACGCGCCGCCGTGACGTCGCCCGCTGTCTCGCGAGGGCTCGAGGTTGAGCTTCGCACGCGCTACGACGCACGCGCCGGACTCGGCGTGTCCACTGCTCATCGTCCCGCTGCTGGATTCGAACCGAGAAGTTCCAACGGCCGGGTGACGGGCGCGTTAAGAGCGCCGGACGCTGTCCGGCGAGCAACGGACGCGGTCCGGCGTGTTGCTGGAGTCGCCCCGAGGCACGCTAGTTTGAAGAGTTTGGGCTATAAATAGATGGGAGGCCGGCTTGGCTCCCTCTCTTGGCTCTCCCAACTCATTTCATTCATCCTTTGAGCCGAAGAAACACTCTCCCTCTCATCTCTCTTGCTTTGATTGTGAATCCAAAGTGAGATTGAGAGATCACCTAGTGCATTGCATTGCTTCGAGGGCATCTAGTGGCACTTGTGGGTGGTTTAGCCATGGATTTCTTGTTACTCTTGGAGAGTACCACTCCTAGCCGGCTTGAGATTGTTGGAGGCGTTGGCAAGAGAAGGTGTATGTTCTTGGCCACCTCCCGGCTGATTTGTGAGAGGCTCGAGCTCACCTCGTGGGGATCACGAAGAGCATCCTAGTGGATTGCGCGTGTCGTTGAGTACCTCGCTTGAGAGTGGTGTCTTGCGGTGCCTTGCGGGGCGAGCCTTGAGGGGCTAGTGACTGAGGGTCACACCGAGGAACCATCTAGGTGTTGGTCGACACAACGGTGACGAGCTTGGCTGTGCCCAAGTGAACATCCGGGGATAAATCATTGTGTTCATCTTGTCTCCGTGATTGGTCATCATCCTTTGTGTGTTGCCGATTGTGATTGATTGTTCATCTTATTGGTGATTGGCAACCTCGACTCTACGCGTTGCCATCTAGGACCTTACATAGCGGCCTGTATTTCATCGCCGAGGTGCTCGCATGCCAAAACTCGATACCCCCATATCCAAAAGCCGCTCTACGCAATCGTGCTCACCCGTCGGAAGCTCCAAAGACTAATTTCTTAGCCATCCGGTGACGGTGGTAACGTCATTCCCACTTGGGGAAATTATCCAACCGGAAGTCGTGGCTCCATCGCCAAGTGGTCTGCCGAGCTCATGGGCGAGACCATCACGTACGCCCCACGAAAGGCTATCAAATCCCAAGTACTGGCCGACTGGGCCGCCAGCAGGACCGACGTCCAACTCCCCAAACCCGCATCCAGCCGAGCTGTGGACCATGTATTTCGACGGTCACTTATGAAGACAGAGCTGGGCGCGGGCCTCGCTATTCGCCTCACCCCTGAGTACACATGTTACGTGGTGCGCATCCACTTTGCCGCCTCGAACAACATGGCAGAGTATGAGACACTCAGCACGGTTGCATTATCGAGCTTGGGTCCGACGCCTCGATGCTCGAGGAGACTCGGGCACTGTTATCGACTGTGTGATGAAAGCCTCGAGTTGCCATGATGAAAAGATGGAAGCGTACCGCAATGAGGTGCGCAAGTTGGAAGCCGCCTTCCATGGTCTCGAGCTCAACCACATCCCAAGGCGCTTCAACGAGGCCGCGGACGAGCCGCCAAAATCGCTTCATCTCGAGCGTCGCTACCCCGCACGTCTTCTCAAAGATCTTCACGAGCCATCCGTGAAGGGACTGGGGCCGGGCAGACTAATCAAGAGCCACTCCTACGACCGAACCTCGACGGGGCCACAGCCATGGAGATCGACCAGATCACGAGCCCACCAACCGATTGGCGTGCACCATTCCTCGAGTATCTCATTCGAGGAGCTGCCGCAGGATCGAACGGAGGCAAGGTGACTAGCTCGCCGAGCCAAAACTTACGTCCTTACGGGATGACAGAGCTCTACCGCAGCGTTCGACCGGTATACTTCAACGGTGTCTCGATCGAAGAAGGCAGAAACCGCGAGACATGCACTCGGGGCTTGTGGCCACCACGCGCGCCAAGAACCCTTGTCGGGAACGCATTCCGTCGAGGCTTCGCATCGCCCACCGCAACCGCCGACGATCAAGCTTGTCCGAGCGTGCGAAGGATGCCAATTCTACGCCAAGCAAACGCATCTTCCAAAGACACGCACCGATGATCCCCTCACGTGGCCATTTGCGGTCCGGGGCTCGATCCGGTCGACCCTCAAAAAGACAACGGAGGCTACACCCACTTGCTCGTGGCCATCGATGTTCACCAAGTGGATCGAGGCCAAGCCCATCACTAACATCCGCCGGAGCGAGCGGTCGAAGTTTTTCACCGACATCGTCCATCGCTGGAGTCCCCAACGTCATCATTATCGACAATGGCACCCAGCCACAGCAAGTTCTTGGACTCCTCGCGATCGGTACCACATCCGTGTGAACCGGCCTCGGCAGCCGCCTACCTCGAACTAATGGCCAAGTCGAACGCGCAAATGGCATGATCTTGCAAGGTCTAAAGCCAAGGATTTTCAAACGCTTGAACAAACACGGCAACAAGTGGGTAGCCGAACTCCCATCTGTCCCGTGGAGTCCGGACGACCGAGAGTCGAGCCACCGGGTTCACCCCGCTCTTCTTGGTCTATGGGTCCGAGGTCCGTCCTCCTCATCGACCTCGAGCACGGGTCCCCGACTCAAGGCCTACAACGAGCGCATTAATCAAAGAGGCCGGCAAACGCCGTCGACCGCGTAAGAGGCTCGAGACACGGCGTCCTACACTCGCGCTACCAACAGGCTACGGCAATATCACGAGAAGAATGTGCGCAAGAGGGATTTCAAGGTCGGCGATCTCGTGCTCCGTCGACGCCAAGATAACAAGGGGCGCCACAAGCTCACTCCTCCTTGGGAAGGCCCGCCTCATCGTGGTCAAGGTGCCGAAACCGGAACGTACAAGCTAGCCGACGAGAAAGGCTCGACCACCAACGCGTGGAACATCGAATGCCTACGCGCTTTTTCCCTAGACCTCGATGTTTTGTACATATTTCGTCTAAATGTACCGCTAGTATGAATAAATAAGTCAGCTTCTTACTTGTTGTTCATACACACAAGGTGGGCTCGACTTTGTTTCCACAAAGTCAAGCCCTCTGGGCTAGACCGTGGGACCCCCCGAAGTCCTCGAAAAACGCACCTAGTTTTTCGAAAACAAGGCTCGACGTAATCATTCCCCTCCTCGCCTCAAAATTTTTCGAAAGCTAAGTATTTGCGCCACCTCGAGCTCGTCGAGCCTGCATGATTGAGCACAAGGCTTCCCACGCTTCCGAGCTATAGCACAACGGTTTAAATTACAAGCATCAAGATTTTAGGCCACTTAGGCCATTCCACGACCGCATTTTGATTCTTACAAGGGCCTTGTTGCCCAGATTTTGGCTCGCAGTCTGATAAAAACTACTCCACGTCAAGGAGGACTTCGCAGCAGATCATCTCCAAGACCGGCTCCTGGCCTCGCCCGGCCTTGAGCCGCTCGATCCGGGGTTGACCTCTCCTTCTTGTTCCCGCCGGCGTAGGTGAAGCCGCCGCAACGGCCTCCATCCCGCCCGGCGTCCTCCTCGAGATGCTAAACCCCGAGTAGAAGATGGCCATAGTTCGGCGCGCAAAGAAAGACAAGTGGCTTCCCGAATACGACCCCCGCAGAGGCGCCGAACTCACGACCTGGCTAGCGAAGCTCGCGCATCCGGCCCTCGACGTCCACCACCGGCGGAAGCCCTGGCTTGGCGCTTAAGGTGTCGATGGCGCGGTGATATGGGCCTTGGCCGAAAGCACGCGGTCGCCCCGCATGGGTTGACTTTGCGTACTCACGCGCGTGGCCCACCAAGTCCGCCTCCAAACCTGAAAAGGACGACAAGAATCAAGTACTCGAGCAACACGTGTGAATCACGCACGAAAAAAGAACTAAAGGACTCGAGCACTTACCGGTGCAAATGGTCGAGAGCCCTTGCTCGCGCTCGAGCGCCCGCGCGAGCCTGCCTCCTTCTCCGGGCGCGCCGATGTCGCTTCTCCACGCGCAGCCTCCTCATAAGCCTTGCCGGCGCCCCCGATGGCGAGGTCCTTCTCCGTCATCTCTTGACGGAGGCTTGACCGCTCCGTCTCGGAGACCGCTCGCCCGCTCTTTCTCCGCTTCAAGCGCGCCGGCAAGGGCCTCCTTCTCGGCAGCCTCCCGGTGACCGCACCGGAGCTCCTTCACGTAGGCCTCGACGCCGGCCTTGTCCTTCGGAGCTGCTCCATGTCACGGCACTTGGCCTTATAGCCTTGCAAAGGCCGTAGCCGCTGGCCCTTGAGCCGCCGGGTTTCGGTGCAACTCGCGCGTATTTCCGATAAGCGGCCTCGCCTCCCCGCGTGGCTCCTCGGCGAGCTTCTCGGCCGTCCTCCCGCCGCCTCGCCCTCAGGCTACCTCGAGCGAGCCTGTCCCCGAGCTCTTCCGGCTTCTCCCTTGGCGGCGTCCAGGCGGCGTTGGTCTCTCGGCTGAGCCATGTGGCCGGTGCGCCCGCTCAAGATCCCGCCCCATGCGCACGTATACCGGATCCTGACCTCGCTCCGCTAAGGGCGCGGATGTGAACCGACTGGCGTATGAGCAACTCGCGCCGTCCGAATCACGAAAAGAAAAATCGATGCAAGCTACGATAAGTCCGAATAAAAATGGCCGTGCTCGAGAATACTCACGGAAGAAAGCCGAGGCAGTCCTCGAGACAAGTGACAGGCGGTTTTTAGGGCACGCCGGTTCACCGCCGGCGCTCCTCGGCCTCCATATGCGCCTCGAGTCTTTGATCGTTCATCACGATCGCAGGGCCTCGTGGTCGAGGGTCGGGGCACCGGCGGCCTTCCCACATGGGAACTCCTCCCGCATCTCCTTATCGACGGAGGAGTGGAGTTTCCTCACCGCCTCTAAGTCGACGCCCCGCCGTCACCACTGCTCACCTGTGGTTGCCGGCGCCGTGGTTGATTCCAGGAGGAAGATGCCTCTTGGGCGAGCGCCGCGCCGATCCGCCCTCCGCCTCGATGGATACGCTTGGTGGGCCTGTGCGCCCAAAACCGACCGTCCGCATATGACTATCTATGATGGCGACGCCGTCGCCTTCCTTTGGGCCTCCTCCCAATGGTCAGCCTCGACATGACCGTGAACCCACCTCACCCGTCGCCGAGTCGCACGAGGCGAGGTACCATAACCTCCCTTAGCCGCCGCAGAGGCAGCCGGCGCCCGATACGGCGCGAGTGGAGTTCTCGCCGTCCTGCACCCGCGGCCGCGCTTCCTAGCTCGCCCCGCAGCTCCACCTCGCGCCGGCGCCATCGCCACCCGTGACAGCAGGGCTGCTTCCACCACCGGCTCCGCCGTCGCTCCACCACCGCGCCCGCTCGCTCGCCCTCGCAGCTCGATGTGCCATACCGGGCGCGGGCGGTTGCACCACCGTCCGCCCGCCGCCCTTCCACCGGCCTCCGCCTTTTCCTCCTCTTGCGTGGCAGTGGTGTCTCGAGCGCCTCTCGAGCGGCGCTAGGGCCTCCCCGGCCCTCGACCCCTTGCCCGGGCCAGAGGAGTCGACCTCCATATCCCGAGGAGGGGTTGGGGCTCGGCCCGGCCGAGGCTCAGCGCCATTTCCACCTCCCCGCATCGCCACATCCCCCACCGGCCGACGCGGAGACCGGCGTTTCTCCTCCTCCTCCCCGCGCTCCTCCTCGAGATGGCGCAGCCGACCGGCCAGAGGACTTGGCGCCCGAGCTCGGACTCGTCTTCGAGCGTGATGGGCCGCGTCCGATCCAGCCCCCGTCGCCGGATAGAGGCCGCGGCCCGCGCCATCGCCTTGGTCGCCCGCCGCGTCGCCCCAACAGGCTCGACGATGATAGGGTCTCGAGCGAGAGGGCGCCGAGGCCGTGGTGGTGGTGGCGTCCTCATCCCCCGTGGCCTTGGTCACGGCCCCGACTCGCACGGACGCAAATGCCATCGCCCCGCCACGCCTAAGCGCATCCTTGGCCCGCTCTAACCAAACCGGAGTGGCTTAAGTGGTCACTCCACCCGACATCGACGGGGTGCCACCGACCCTCCGTGGTCCTCACCTCTTAGTAGGCAGATGGGGAGGGACGGTAACGTCCGCAAGCGGACGCTTAGTCCCGAAGAAAGAGAAAACAAAAATTCGTTGTGACAAAACACTCACACACGAGCAAAATGGTACAATAAGCGGATAGGTCGACCGTAAGACTTACCCTCGCGGCCGAGGTGGCGCGCCCGAACCACCCGGCTCGGCTCAAGCCGGGCCGCCGAGCTCGCCCACCCCTCGAGTCACTCGAGGACTTGGGGACCTCGAGCCCGCGCTGCGCCGCCGGGGCTTCGAGACCCCGGCGCCGCCCTGTTTCGGCCGGCTCCGTGGTCGGACGGCACGGGTTCCTATGGGATCCCGAGTCCCGCGGCCGAGGTCCGCCGGCCCGGCGGCCGCCGGAAGGAGCCCGGCGTTGCTCGCCGGCCGCGCAGAGCTGGAAGTGCGCACATTTGCGCCCCCATGCCGCCGGTGCGCGCGCCCGTCGAAGAAGAATGATGGCGGGGCGACTCTCGCCGCCCGCTTGAGCCGGATCGCGAGCGAGCGCGGTGGCCGGAACAGCGCGGTGGCTCGACGACTCCTCCGTCGGCCCGCTCGAACCGACGACCGCGCGCGTAAGGCTCCGGCGCTAAAGCTAGCTCCCCGCACGCGAGAGCGGGGAGGCGCTGTGGCTCGGTGTCGGTGGCACCATCGCGTGCCGGCCGCTTCGTCGTCCTCCCTCGTCGTCATCACCCTCATCTCATCGGCCGACTCGAGACTAGGCCTGGCCGGTCGGGTCCGCCGCGTACGTATTTCACGCCCGGCGGCGCCTAGCCTTACGCTTCTCCTTCTCCTCTAGCGCACGGGCTTTCGCGCCTCCTCCCTCCTCGAGACCACGGCAACGAGCCCTCGCCGCCCTCAGCGCCTTACCTCGCGGACGGGCGCGTCCCCTCCTTCACCGGGGCCTCGACTCCGCGTGGTCGTTGATATTCAAAAAAGAGAGGACAGCCACAATAAGGATCGCCGAGTAAAAGAAACGACGAGAGAAGAGCTCGAAAAACTTACAAAACCCAGCAGGTTGACGGCCGGACGCACGCGGAAGAGGCCGACTTGGCTCGCCGAAGTTCCTCCCACCGTCCATCGCGCGCACCCGAGCGCCACGATTGTGGCGACCGAGGGGCGCGTCCGACATCTCGCATTGCCGCGAGCACCGCCGGATCGGCGTCCTCCGTCATCGGGTCGAGCCGTAGCGGCGTTCGGCGAGCGGGAGCACCCGCGGCCTGTGAACTCGGCAACCACATGCGCAATATTGAAGAAGAGGCTGCCGGACCTCCGGCTATGAGGCTCGTGATGGCGTTTGAGCGTAGAGTCCATGCGGGCCGGCGTGCCGCCGGCCGGCCAAGGCCCAGCTTGAAACCGGCGCGTTAGCACGGCGCCGGTGTATCTCGGGAAGAGGCCCTCCTCATTGCGGAGATAGAACCATTCTCGATCCCGCCTCGGCGCTGACGACCACGCGCCGGATAGCCAAGACTCTTTTCCTCTTTCAATCGATCGAGCAGAACCCACTCGAACGTAGCGGCGGACCTTTGGTTTCACCGCCTTCTCCTCTTCCTCCTCGTCTCTCCTCCTCCTCCTCCTCGTCATCGCCATCACCGTCGTCGCTCGGGCGGCCTCCTTGTCCTTCACCGCCTTGGTGAAGAGCGCCGCCTTAAAAATGTGGGTGAACAGTCCCATCGCGGCGCCATACCTGTGTACCTCACACACGGCGGCGTAAGTAGCCGCGAGCGAGATGGAGTTGGGGTTGAAATGCCGGAGCTCAACCCCGAAATGGCGGTGAGCGCCCGCATGAAGCGGCTCGGCCGCGCACCAAGTCCCCACCGGTGGAACCCGATAAAGCTCAGATGTAGCCCTGGCGGGGATTGGGCTCGAAGTGGTCGCCGTCCGCACCCTCCACTCCGTAACCCTCCGCCGGATTGGGCGGAAGCAATCCACCGTTCACCAAGTTGAGCAAAGATCGCCTGGCCACCGTGGACCGAGGCCACGGAAGCGCTCCGCCATCACCACCGGCGTGGGAGGCTTGGCGGCACTCCGCTTGCCCTGCCTTTGCCACCGGCACCCCGGCCGGAGCTCCGGCCCGTCTTCCCCGACCGACCTCATGCCTGGGTGACGGGAGCGGACGGTGGAGCAACGGCGGCGGCGTGAGCACAAGGAACGGTGGCGCGGGAACGATGGCGCAGAGCAGCGCGATCGCTGGCTAGGAGTGGCGCCGGCGGTCACGGCGGCGGCGGCGGCGGCGTGTGCGGTGGGAATGAGGGCAGCGGCGGATTGAATCGGAGAAGGGCGCAACCGGCGGCGGAGCGGCGAGAAGGGCGAGAATGCGGGGAAGAAGAACCGGAGCCTACTCCTCCATATTTATAGAGCCCAAGCCGATCCGCGTGAATCGCA
This sequence comes from Themeda triandra, assembly GCA_018135685.1. Lineage (NCBI taxonomy): Eukaryota > Viridiplantae > Streptophyta > Magnoliopsida > Poales > Poaceae > Themeda > Themeda triandra. Next base: position 16,379 of record JAENPR010001060.1, on the reverse strand, counting down.
TCCGACGGCCTAGATTACACCATCCAACGGCCGCGCGCCCCCGGCGGACTCGACGAAAAACGGTAACCGCATTTATTGCCCTGACAAACCGCCACCTACCTCCATTTTACAGGCGCACGCGTCGCGAGACGAGCGGAACCGCCAAGCCACGATCACCACGATGCGCCGGCTTCCGCCTAAAAGGCGCGCCGCTTGCAACGGACGGATGCGTAATGACGGACGTCTCGACGTACGGTCCCTTACACGCAAGAAACCCAGTGGACCCCGGTCCCACAAGTAAGTCTCGAGGAGCGGAGGCCGACTCCACGGACGGGTTCGCCGCCGCCCTCGAGCACCCGAGTCGTGGGCGCCATGGGAAGGAACCTCGAAAGGTTCCGCTCGAGAACGCTCGAACCCGCATGGCGTGTCCAAGCGGGGCACTAGGTATCCAAGAGATCCCGTCGACGGAGGCACTCCCGAGCCGCCGGTCCCCTCGAACGGGGCCGGTCCTCCGGAAACTAAGCGCCCGCTCTAATGAGAGCGCCCGAGCCACGGCCGCCTCCCCTCGAAAGGAGACGAGCTCTCACTTGGACTACCCGCCATTAGCTCACAGGAGGTATGGCGCTCGCTCGGCCGCAAGTAGTGTCGACCTCTCACCACTTGGATTCGATCCAAGAGATCCAATGGGAACCGGATCACGACTCCAGCCTAGCCATTCGAGGCTCCTGGGCTCGAGTCACACAAACAACCTCCCTCGACGCGAGGAGCAGGAATACTCTGGGCTCGAACAGCTTATCGAAATCTCCTACCTCGAGCCGCTACAACTCCAGCTAATAATACTCTTACTTAAACCCGTTTCATCTCAGCCCCCCCAGAGGAATACCTCACCCCTCCGGGCCTCGGGTTTCCTCGCGGACGCGCGCGCCCCCACTGAGAAAGGACGAAACGACTCGAAACAACATGACCCTAAGTCTAGGTACTTCAACTCCACTTCATGATCCCTTGCTTGAAGTTTTTTCACAATCAAGCAAGTGGCTCTGGGGCTACCGTCGGATACCTAGATTAGGGGGTCCTAAATGGGGTGAATTAGAAATGAGCAAATCAGCCTCATCCCTCTCTAAAATCCCAAAAGCCAACTAACCAGGGAAGCCTCCAATCCCCCTGCCGGGCCGGCCCACTCATCGCCCACAAAGCCTCGTAACCTCCTAAACTCGAGCACCGCCGCCACCCGCTCGATACGAGGTACGGAAACCGCTCGAGCGAGCGGCCACTCGAGACGATGACGCAAACCGCTCGAGCGAGCAACCGCTCGAGCGGACGGAGAACGCCGAGCGAGCAACCGCTCGAGTCTCCGCCCCCAATCATTGCCTCGTCCGCAGCACGCACGTGGCCACAGGCTCGAACAGCCACAAAGTACTGACGCCACCTAACCCCATGGCTACGTGGCCGCAATGGTGGGACGGCGCCGGCCGCTCCGCCATTACGCCGCCCATCCCCCGGATTCAAGGATGGCAGTGCCACCGTGGAGCCACGCTACGCACCGTGTGCCACGTGCGACGTCCCCAGCGCGCCGTAGTCAAGCCCCCGCACCGTCAAACACGTCGTGCCGCCCCATCGCCGGGTCGACGACCCTCGAGCCGGCCCTGTGCGCTCGAGGAAGTAATGGCGACGCGACATGCGACGGAGCAAGCAAAGGCTCCCGTCTTTCCCACTCGACGACCATACCGCAGCTTCCGGCGCACGTGCTCGGCTACGCCGCACTACACCTCGACTACGCCGCCCCACGATCGAGAAGGACGAGCGTGCCATCAATGACCATACCGCCACAGCTCGAACTGCACTGCAGGAACGTCTACAGCCTCGACGACACGACATGGCGCATGTACCCGACGTCACGCCCACGATGCCTCTATCTACTCGTACTCCCGAGCCTCCTCTTGGCCTATAAAAGGGGATGCCAGGCCTAGTTCCAGGAGGCTTTTACGCATACACGCTTGACGCCTTCGCTCACACTCACTCACTAAGTCTCGTGACTACCTTGTACTCACCCCGCATAAGCACCCCTGCAAGATAATACAAATCTCTCCCCACTCGCCGGACGTAGGGCATTCTCTCGCCCGAACCAGATAAACGCTTGTGTCCATCTTGCATCACCATCCGATTAGGGAGCACGCATAGAAATTTACTCGTTGGTGTTATACCCCCGGGTACCTAAACACCGACAAAGATATAATCATTTCTTTCCTTCCATATACTCCAAGCTGCAATCATGAAGAGATCCATGAACAGGACCTTGGAAAGCTTGCTTTTGTCAGTAGCAAAAGATCTGATCTACCTCATTTTGCAAGTTCCATTGCGTACCAATAGTAAACCACCTTGCTTTGCTTGAGGAGCAATCAAAGAAGTGGTGAAGAGTCTCATCAACGCTCTTTTGATACATCACACAAGGATAACCTTCCTCTAAGATTTTGTGCCTTCTCCTCAACAAATCTCTAGTATTTAATCTATCACCGAGTAGTAACCAAGCGAAAAATTTAATCCTTGCATACATTTGCTTTTGTGTCGTACTATTTTGTTAACTTGATAAATTAATTAGTTTAGCAAGTGAATTTTACAAAGCTCTTGAGATACTCTTAGACATATTCAGATCCCAAGACTAACAACTAGTTGACTAGTGAATGAACTAACAATTAATTTAAGACTCGACTATTTGTTAGTTCACTAGTTCATAAACTATTGAAATTAGTGATTTTACTAATCACTAGTCCTGGTTGATGAAACATAACCTTAGGTTAAAGGGGAGAAATTCAAACCGCATCAGCATTATGTCACTAATAATCACCACTCTTCTTTGACTGATACACAAATTTAGGTTTCCATACCTTCGCAAACCCGCAGGTCAATCCACCATCAATAGAAGATGTTGATCCGGCGATGATCATGGGCATCAAATGCTTTGTTGATGCCTCTACTACTCCCGAATCCACCATGTGTCATCCTCGCCATGCCGGAATAGGTATACAACAACAAAGCCTTTTATCCCAAGCAAGTTGGGGTAGGCTAGAGATGAAACCCGTAAGAGACACGTTACAGGCAACACAAAAGTCATGGTTCGTGCACGTTGATAGCTAGTCTCCAAGAGCTCCTATCCATAGCTAAATTCTTGGAGATATTCCACTCCTTTCTCTTAACCGACTCGCCCCAAATCGCTTAGGTCAACCTCTACCGCTCTTACATTATCGACCCGTTTTAGAACCCCACTACGCACCGGCGCCTTAGGAGGTCTCCGTTGGACATGTCCAAACCATCTCAACCGATGTTGGATCAGCCCTCAATTGGTGCAACCCCAACCCTATCCCGAATATCGTCTTTCGGACTCTATCCCTCCTAGTGTGCCCACAAACCCAATGCAACATACGCATTTCCGATACACTCGCTCGCCGGACATGTCGCCTTTTTGTGGGCCAACATTCCGCACCGTATAACATCGCCGGCGAATCGTCGTCCCATAGAACTTACCTTTTAGCTTCGGGGCACCCTTTTGTCAAAGAGGACGCCGAAGCTTGACGCCATAGGTACACTCGACCAATATCCTCTACATCAATGCCGACCGGAAAACACTACCTCTTTCACATATGGCTGTGCCTGTCCTTGCCATTGCCGCAAATATTGCTTCTAGGCTTCACTTCGATAGGGTCTCCTTTCTATCCGACAACCGTCAATTAGTGCAATTCTTGGCTTCTAAGACCAAAACAACCCGCCCGATTGGAGGATGAAAACATATACTCCGGACTTCAACAATTGTAGAGTAACCATGAACATGAGCTTGTTCAAGATCAATAGGTCTGTCAATTTGATAGCAGATGCTCTAGCAAAACATGCTTTCTCTCATGATCCTCCGCCTCTTCGAATAGCTTGCAACCGTGTTGCTCATGATTCGCAGTTGTCCCCTTTATATGGCATTGCATGAAGTAAACCTTAACTCGTAAGGTTTCTAATAACCATGTGCCGTTAAATTAATATACGCGTGTTTCTTGTCAAAAAAAGAACTTAATCGAAGTTCATTCAACGGCGTGGTCTCGAAAAAAAGTTCACTAAAAAATAATCCAAAAATTGAAAAAAGACCACCATAAATGTTTCGTCAAACATTTTTTTTTTGGTGAAACGTGCCATCATACTATGTGTGACATAGGGTTCAGTTGGATTAGGCCCATCAGTTGAACCTGGCAAGTTTAACTGGTATTTCTGATTTTGGACCTTATAAGATGGATTAGGCCCATCTATCTTTACGACACATGAAATTCAAATGTGCGCCTTGTCTTCTCTATAGTTGGATTGGAGTTCTTTGGGGTACAATTTCAACTTGGTACTGGCTCTGGCCTCATCGTTTGTCGGGGATGTTAAGTTAGTTGAGATATTAGCCTCAGCGTTTGTCGGGGGATGTTAACTTAGAGCATCTCCAAGCGCCTCTCCAAATGAAGTTTCAGATTTAATGTTATTTGCAAAGTCCCAAACTCATTGGGATTCTTGCATTTAGACTTGGCAAACTCATTTGCAAAGTCTAAAAATAGAAGATATTGGCGCGAGGGGAGGACGGGGCGCGATGCGCGCGGAGTCGATTTGCAACACCGAGCGGACTCGCATAAATGCATAACCAAACCCGAGAATTGCAAAGTTTGCCCAAATGCAAAAGTCATTTGCAAAACCGTTGGAGCTCTTTTTGAGGTTTTTTTTGCAAATTATCAAATGCAAAACTCATTTAGAGGCCCTGGAGATGCTAGTTGAGATATTATTGAATCGGGTTAGCATCTCCAACAGCTTACCTGTACTTGGCATTCATTTTTTTTATAAAACAAAAAATATCATCTAATAGTTTGATATTCAACTTGACAATTTTAGTAACTTGGCATATCTCACCTCCTCCGCGCGCAGATATACGCGTAAATGGGTTGGCATCTTGTGCCGCTTGAGGTAGCAACTCTTGCATTATTGCCCATGCAAAAATCAACTTTTTCTTTTTCCACGATTCTACTTCTTATCATTCCCCGCATCGTATTGCAAATATGAGCAACCGATCTGGTATCAAATACTCAAGAATTAATATAAGAGTTAGCGAGGAAAATATATGTAATATGAACAACAAGTATATGAGTAGTGGGAGTACTTTACCACCGTCATCCTTCTTTAAGGATGCCAAATACAACTTGCAGCTCCTCTTCCATTGACCTTTCCCTTGCAATGAAGTAGCCGATCGGTGCCGGCCATGACCGCAATGCACGAATTGTCGGCCATGACCGCAATGCACGAATTGTCGGCGCGCCGATGAGCGCAAGGGGCCACGAAACAATGGAGATAGCGCCGTTGCCACGAGGGCCTCGGCTTTTTGAGGATGGTCGAGGGGTTGTGGGCCGCCGCGGCCAAGGCTGTGGCCTGGAGGATCCCAGCAAGCCACGGCCACCTGACGCTGCGCAGCCGAGAACGGCCAAGCCCCTGACGCTGCCAGTCGAGAGCCGGCCCTTCTCAATGTCCTGCGCTCTGTTCCGGCACCCGGCGTGATCCCCGTGACATAGAAAGGGGTGGATCAAATAGAAGCTCCTTATGTGTTCACTTTGCATGAGATGCGACACGTAGACTTACATTTATAGCTTGATTAATTAGAGAAAAGTGAAGTATTCGCTTTGTAAAAGTGTTTTTTTGTTAAGTTAATGCAAACTCTCGGAGACTCTTTACTCCCCATATTGTTCCTGAGTTGATAATTCATAACATTTCAAGTAAAATAGCAAGTCTTGGAGATGCTCTTATGTCAGCCAATCTCGCACGATTTAGATGGGCCCTTCCATTACAGGAGTAAGACTTGACGAACTGACCGACACCTTACCGGCTAGCCGCTTTTAATTTCTATGGACAGAAAACTATACAACACACAAACATTTCGTTGTACGCTACACATTCAAAAGGTAGCCGAAATGAACCGGGCCGGGTGCCAGCGCGGTTAGCCTGCCGCGGCGGCGGCCGCGGTCTCGAAGTAGCAGAGCCTGTTGTCGGCGAGCTTGGTCCGGTACGCCGAGGTCTTGTACTCCCTCCACGTGAACTCCCTGTAGCGGCGGCGTCCGCCCTCCCTGTCCACGAGCCCCGGCAGCGGCGCCAGGCGCTCCCGCGGTGGCGGTCCGCCGAAGAAGATGACCGACACCCGCGGCCGCGCGCTGCTCACCATCACCCGGTGCCGCACGCTCCGGAACCGCCCGTTCGTCAGCACCTGCAAAGCACCAACCATCACACAGATGAATGAACATGATCTGATTGTAACCGTGTGCGCGGGACATGGTTTTGTCAGAGCAAGGCCTGATGAAGTGAACAAGGACAGGTACACCAGCCTGGTGACAATGCAAGCACCGACCCACCGGCAGCACTACCGTACGCCACTGGGCATCCACAACCTCCTCTCGCTCAGACATCACAGGTCACAGCCGTTGGACACGGATTGACCTTGAAGGCTGAGCGAGCACGAGCATCGCAAACCCGGAACCCTGCTCCGTCCCGTGACTATATATACAGAGGAACCACGCTTTTTTGCCTCGCAAAAAAGTAACGACTATGTGTCGGGGAACCACTCGCTTTCATTCATCGTTGTAAAGCGTCTCTCTGATGTTCAATTGTTCACTCGAAGCATCAGAAACTCAAAACTCTGGAGTGTACTGTAGTACTTAAACCAGAGTAAATATCGTGTGTCAGTGTAGCATAAACATCGTAATGTACTTAAATCAGAGTAGATACCTGCAATGCGTCGCCGACATTGACGAAGAAGGACTCGGCGTCGGAGGGGACGGAGACCCAGGTGCCGTCGCGCAGCGAGATCTCCAGCCCGGCGGTGTCGTTGGAGCGGAGCACGGAGATGATCTGCGGGTCGGTGTGCTCGCCGAACCCCGTCACCCGCCGCCTCACCTCCGCCGCTGGCTGGTCCGCCATCTCGTCGTCAGGCCGCGGCGGGTAGTGGTTCACCCTGAGCATCGAGTCGCTGTCCCGGTCCAGCACCAGCCGGCTGAACACGCCGCCGTCGTCGAGGCCCAGCCCTTCTGCCATCAGCTCCAGCACCGTGCACGTCATGCGTCGCACCGCCGCGATGTACTCGTCCAAAACATCACTGCACGTTGATCAGCGCGAGAGAATGAGTTTGACATTTCTTTGCCACGTTGAGCACCGGTGGTACGGTACGGTAGATCAATGCAGAAAAGTCGGCAGACAGGGCTGTCTCGTCGTCAGATTCATCAGTCAGGGCCAGCTCGGAGTAGGGCACCGCCCGGTCCGGTAGGGGCTGCACACGTGCAACTAGGACCCGACGCGCAAACTACACGTGACACAAAGAGGCTCAAGGCTTTGCATCTGGTCGGCCAGCTAGCTCAAAGTTGTTGAATATCATTTCGACTTTACAGAAAGCCGTACATAATACGAGTAACAAAAGAAGATTCAATTGCAGGAAAAATGAGAAAAGAAAGGAGAAAATGGATAAGAACAGTGACTAAGCAAAGCAGGGGATGATGACCATGGAGGATTGGAGGGTGGCAGCCGGCCAAGCTGACACGTACTCGCCTGCGGTCGATCTGCCGGCCATGTCCGTGTCCATGTGATGGCCGCCGAGGTGCATGCATTCGGACACCAGCAGACAAACTTCGTCTCCGGCCATGTCCTCCGTTTCCAAGCACATCGTTAGGTTTATTTGGTCTTGGATAGATGGATTCCAGTTTCTCACGATGGGACGCTGGATTGCAAGATCTTTCTCGCTAGCTACGTCATTTTTCTCTTGGTGTAGAGTCATGAGACGTCAAGGTAAGTTTGTACTTCGCGAGACTTTTGCGCAAATTAAAAGTCAGTGTAACAAGGTTTAAGTTGTCATCGGTGAAAGACGTAGGGATTACACTCATGTAGCAAAAAATCTAATAACTCTAATTATTGCTGAAGCCTGAAGATGCTTAATTAAACCAGCTAAGCGTGTGCACGCTAGTGTGGTTTTTGCAACAGAAAATAAACGAGTAAGAGAGCTGGCATTTGCAACAAAATGCCTTATGGGACGCAAACTCAAATTCCAAATAACTTACACATACGTAGATGCCTTTGTTGGAGTTGTGTGTCACCTCTCCCAATGCATGTTCTCTGCTTTTTTGAAGAAATGTGGCGTCCTAGGTTACTTCTTACTATCACATCACATTTCCCACTTGAACTACTGAATTTGTAGTATTTTGTGACAGTCATTCGTATTTACCCAATGTTGTATCCATAATGTGATGAAAAAAAGTTTTGTATTTGCTTGTTTTGCTATTGCCATTTCGGCCTTTTCTATTGATAAAGGTCATCATCACGAAAGAAATAGGCAATGAGCATAATTACACTCATTCACAAGGGAATAGTGCCCATGTATGTAAGAAAACATAGATAAATTATGCGATTATAACAGCCGCTGATCCAGTAAGTCTATACCGGCTGGACCCACAAGCTGAGATTGCGCTCGGGCCTTTCTGGCGCCAAAACCAAATAGCAATGCGCCATGCAAATGCAGAATTTGATTTTACTACTACCAAAAAAGTAACGAGTGATGAACTCACCGGAAACAGCAGGACGGCTCCGCGCCCTCGGACGCAGCAGGCACCGGCGCGGCGGACAACGCCACGGGTGCAGCGGCAGCACCGGCGGCGGTGACGCCAAGCAGGAGGTACTCGACCCAGCCGAGATCGCCGTTGCCGCCGATCCGCTTGCTGGCGTACCCGAACGGCGGCCCCGGCGCCCGCAACCGCGGCCTTGTCCTTGTCCCGCTGCGGCAGCGCGAAGAAGGCGGCGGCCGCGGCCTGCAGGCGCGCCAGGAGCGGCGCCGGCACGCCGTGGGCCGTCACCTTGAAGAAGCCGTGGGCCTCGCACGCCCTGGCCACCGCGCGCGCGGCCGCTCGCCGGGCCGCGGCGTCCCCGGATGCTGCCATGGACAGGTCGACGACCTCCGGCGCGAAGGCCAGCGGCGGCGGTGGAGCGGTGCGGTGCACGGCCGGGAGCGCTATCTGCTCCAGCTCGCCCTTCCTGAGGACCACCATGGCTATTGGTTGTAGTTGCAGACTGCGCTGCTGCTGCTGCACTGCTGGGAATGTACGTACGTAAAGGTAGGAACAGAGGAGGGAAGGAAGCAGAGGGCGTTTTGGTTGAGCTCGAGAGGATTTGATTTGGCTCGGAATCTTGGATGGTGCTGGTGCCGGACGACGGAGGTGCTGGCTCTGTTTATATAGGCATGGGATGGGAAGAGAGCAGAGCGATCAGAGCCTGAGAGGTGTATGATACTGTTTCAGATTTCCGACAGTCGCCTGCTTCTGCTGTGTGGTAGATACAGTGCACTGTTCAGACACTGTTGTATGAATATCTTGTGTGCCTAAGACCGTCCACCATGTGTGTTTTTACCGGTGCTTGGAGAGGAGAGAGCCTCCAAAGACCGCCACACATTCGTAGTCGGTGCTGAGATAGGCAGGAAACTTGGCACCGGTGATTGTCCCACGCAACATTGCGGATAGTCTAATCTCTCGTTGTGATTTGTCGATCGAGTGGTAGGATTATTCAGGGAATGTGCTTTTCACTGTTGGACTTTTCAGTTTCATCTGTGGAGCAGTTGTCCGGACCAGTGCTGTCGAGAGTGAGAGTGGAGATCTAGTCGGAGTTTTGAAGTTAATCCATTGCAATCAGCTAGCAGGGTAATCAAATTGCAGAAGTAGCTAGCAGGGTAATCAAATTGCAGAAGTTGTCGATCTGGTGATGGTGTAAGGATGCAAAGGAAAGTAGAGATGAGATATTTGCTGGATGAGTGATGAGTCAGCGGTGAGTGAGAGTGAGTAGATAAAAATGAGGGTTGGAGCTTCAAATCAACTGTACTAGCGAGCCCCAAACCGAAGCAAATCATCAAAACCATCTCTAGTTTTGTACCAGTGGTGCAACGGCGACGCCCACGGCATCAGACAGAGGAATGGAACCAGCCTGGCTGGCTGGCGGTTGGGGCTCGGCTCAGCGGGTCTCTCCTGGCGCCAGAGCCGGACGCCGCGTGGCCGCGTGACGAGACCCACAACCCACGGGCGAGGGACGCCCGTCGCAGGCCCGCAGGCCGGACGCCCACGCGCCGCCTCCCGCCGCGTGCGCGTGCGTGTCCCACTCCCAGCCAGCCAGCCCACCACCGGGGGAATCGTGGGTACTGGCAGTCAGTCAGGTCGGCCATTGGCGTGGTCCTGGTCCATCGCGGCCGGGACGCGCGCCACCCCGGTACAGCGAGGCGCTGCTGGATCGCGGCCGCCATGCCGCCCATCCCATGCCATGCTCTGCTCACGGGTGCCGGCGACGGCGAGGCGGATGGGCGAACGCGTCGCGCGGGGAGAGGTGGGTGGGTGGGACGTGCGTGGCCGGGGCCGCCCGTGCTCGCCGCGTTGGCAGCGCTCATGGAATGGACCGCATCCGCCAGCGACCAGCGGTTGCCGTCTGCTGGCCATTCCAGGGGGGACACTGCTCGATCCGTCGGCACTAATACCGATGCTGATGCTGCGCACGTTGTATTGCTTTGCTGTGCGTGCGGTTTCTAGCCATGTAATAGGGAATTGTTCCAGAATTTGACCCGCCAATCCTCCCAACTTACGTATGCTTTAGCCCATATACTGTACATATGAACCAAGCACACACGTAGAATTTAAATGCGGCTGCTTATATACTACTACTGTAGTGTTAATCCAAAGTCAGATGGTGATCAATTTAGGTGTGCAAGATGGCCTAGATCATCTTGGTCAATCTCCTGGCCAACAAATCCTTAATATGCTGTGTCCAACATACTCATCTCAAACGGAAGATTCACTGATTAGGCATGCCAGATCATCTTGGAAAATCTCCTGTTCAAATACAGTGCAAAACCTCAAGCCGTTGAGTTTCTAGCTAGACTCATAAATTCCTATGCTAGCCATGTTCCTTTGTTCCAAACACCACTTCATACAGAGTTTCTGTGTTTTTTCATCCAATCCTCTCTACTTACGGGACATATGTTGGCAATGATAGCCTACGAAACATATATAGCAATCCTCACGGAACTGACGGGAGTATGAAGTCTGGGACTTGCTTAGAGTATGGTGTCTTCCAGTGCCCACCCAGCTGCAGTGAACTCAATATTCAAATGCAGAGAAACCTCATCCCAAGTTATTTTATGGTACATCTCTTACTCGTTTGGTCATACAAGGGAGTGCTCCATACTTGAGATATCAGTAACTCTCACTGGCGTCCATTTCAACTTTATGCAATTTGTTATTTCCTATCACAGAAGAAAAATACTACTTTCCGAAGGAGTTCGTAAGCAAATATATATAATATATAAACCCATCATTTTTAAATAAAATACACTTCTCTAGTGTGCGTGCTCTACAATGAAGAATCTACAGGTACATTACATGCCAGTTGCAGCGACGCCGATATGGTTGTCGCTACATGTCATGATAACATGTACGTCACAATTTCTCTGTACTCATTGCAAGAATAAACTGACAATGTTAGCACTATCAAGCAACAACAAAGGCTAAACTAGGACAGGGCATCAGTTACCAAGTCCGGTTCAAAAATTTGCCAGGTGAAATAGCACACATACTCATTTAATCCAGTACGAGCACAGCTAGTTTGAACTTCAGAGGAATACTGTTCAGCAAAGACAAATGTTGTGGAACAAGTTTTACTAGACTTTCCCCATATATTTTCTTGATTTCATAACATCATGGCACAACAGATCATTATTAAGCTCATGGAATTACTTTGACAGATAATACAATGTGCTTTGGTCGGAGAAAAGGCTCAAGGTGGAGAAACCAATCCGTAATTTCAATGGCAACTTTTTATCAGAAAAATGAGGGTCAAGAGGAAAAGCAAAATTTGTAATATAGATGATTACGTATTCATCTCAAGGAATTACACAAATCAATTAAAAATACGATAGCAAGGCAATCATCTTCAGACAAGATTGCCAAAAACTTAATTAGGATGAAGAAGGGGAAATTATACTGAAGTAAATTAGAACAACAAAAGAGAAAAATGCATGTCTGCATCAACAGATTCTTCAAACAATCGGTAAAAACAAATCATCTTTCATAAATATAACATATCTGCATCAACAGATTTTCAAAACAGATGGTAAAAAAACCATCTTACATAAATAGAACTGCTAGCTCCTATGGACACTCTTTGTTACAAGGGGAAAAAATCCATCTACACAAAAATAACGGTTCATCTATAACTGATTGAGCTACTGGAATACACTGATAGAAAGATGTCAAACAATTCGCTTTGCCAGACATTCTTTGACTGCAAGCTTAAAAGACTAGTTGACCATTTAGCTAAATGAGAGAAACTTCACCACAGTCACTAAAATTTTAAGCGCTGAATCTAAAAGCAATACTTTACCATGTAACCATGGCTAAAGTACAAAATATCAGTGAAATGGTTGCAATTACAACTAATGCAAGTACTCTGAGATATAATTCTCAAAATAAGGTCAAATATCTGGACAATTTAGTGCAATGAAATAAGATAACTTTATAAAAGAAAGGTTCTTAGCTAATCTTGAGATTCAGGAGATTTACTGGTAATATCCTACATTATGATAACACCGGGGCAGCCTCAAGAAGAAATGAGCAATGCATTAGCAATTACTGGAGATGACAAGGATACCGCTAGTACTTACCAGCTACATGAAGCAATTTGGTGGAACATTGAAGGACAAGAAAGAATGGCTGACGCATGATCATACAATTGTTGAAGATATAAAATCTTGGTGTAACTGCTAGCTGATTTCAAAATTTGAAGTTAGGTAGTACAGACTACAGAGTACAAAAGTTGTATGGCCTCCAATAAATACAAGTAAAAACCCCAAATCCTCAAATCAAGCATGACGATTCCAGAATCATGAGCTTGCCTCCAAGAACAGGTCATGCAAGGGATTCTCAACTTCTCATTCCTCCAACTATGTTGTCAAGTATATTTGTCACAGATCTGTACTTCTCACCATAGTACAACAGCTATAAACTTGGGAAACTACACAGAATGTGAAGCCTGTTCTGCAGTCCGCATAACTGGAAGAGGATGGGCCTCTGTATTGAATACATACTTATCTAGTGGAAGGGTATTGTTTTCATCAAACAGCAAATACAAATACTTCAATGTTTCTCCAAGGAAGAAAGTTTCCATTTTATCTCTCGTAGAAGGAGGTAGGCTTGTGACAACATCCAATGATGTGTAACCACCAGAATCAACTTTTGTGTACTTCTCAAAAGCCTGAAAGATCTGCCAACCCCACTCCTATACCTGTTCATGGAAAAGGAAGAAAAGATTAGCAAACAGTGACTGATGCAAACTGAAAAGTAGGCAGTCACCAAAGCTTACTTGGGATCCTCTGTAATTCTATACAAAACAAATAGTGATTCCACAGTCTCTGGACGTAGAAGATTGTGACGGTCAAGTGGTTTTATTATGATATCATTGATATATTTGGAGCTTTTGTTCCCACCATCAGGCCCCCTTCTGCATCACCCTGTAGAAACCCCATATCATAAGTTATTCGTACGCAAAGTCAAAAATATTGTCATTAAATAAAATGTAATTGACCAAACTCAGGAGTATTATATTAGGATGCATAGTGACTCAGCAAACCGTTTACCTCAATGTGGAAATAAGCTATTTCAGGAGCAAGGCCGGTAGAGGTCACAAAGTACATCTCAACACATGTTTTGGCCAGATCTTCAGCAAGCTGGAGATTTTCTTTATCTTCATCAGTTAACAAGTTTCAAGAGCTTTTCTCTTGGTGATACCTTTAGTTGCACCAAGAGCAAGGGTACCAGGAAGAAAACACACCTGCAACATGAAGACATTCAGTGCTACCACAACACTAGAGAGGTCAAGAGACTATAAGAATCTGAGTGTAAGAAAACAGATGCTTAGCGACAGCTGCATACCAGGTGATCCATTTTAGGACTAAACCCACCATTTCGTCCGAATGGAAGTTCTCCAACAAATACTAACCCATTTGGAACAGTTTTCCAACAAGAAGATGCTTGACCCTCTCATTGCTTCAGTATACATTTCAAATAGATACTTCAAACTACTGTCACGATATTCCTCTTGCTGAACCCACACTTTTAGCAGATACTCATAATAACTGTCCCCTCGAGATCCTAATCGAATATTCTCACCACTAAATTGACCAGATGAGGGGCTGCATATATAAAGCTAAAAATGAGAATACAAAGATTTCCTTTAAAAAACTTGATGCCTTTGAAGACAATCCAATGTAATGGCATTATGATGAATTAGTTTAAAAATATACAAGGGTAGAAGAGGCATACTTGATGTAAATAGGCACCAGACCCTCCACCTTTGGGAGTGTATGCATATGCTCTAACACCTTCATTGCTTCCCTGTCATACTTAGGATCCCCTGATACTTTGCTGAGGTAACTGAACTCTAGTTGCAACGTTGAAGCCTCTGAAGTGCTGCTTAATCCATCAGGGGCTGCATGTGCAGTGTGGTCACGAAGAATAACATCACTTAAAGGTATAGCTGTTGGGCTTGATGTAAAGGCCAATAATAACCTGTCGGCTAAATCCTTTGAAACCAAAAGTCGCTCTGGATTAGCCTTTTTATATGTTACTGGTACTCCGGAGTCACCTGCCCTGAATGATCACCACCACCAAATGGTATGCACTAAGAAGCCCTCCCAAGACACGGATGGTAGTCTCAAATAAGTTAACCTGCCCTTTCTCACTGATTCTTTTCATTAGGTTGTCTTCAATCCATTTTGATGCCTCAGAAACAACATCATCAGCACCCATTATTATTGCAGTGTCCAAAGAATCCACAATAGTAGCTCCTAGACCACCTAATCCCATCTGTGCCTCTGTGGCTCAGAGGCATAAGCTCATCATAACCCATCGCATACTTTGGTAACCAGACCATGCATGTTGAAATGCTTCTTTGACTTTCTTCTGCCTGGATGTCCACTCAGATGGAGTCTGCTGAACCAGAGAATTATTTTTGTAGATTTCATTTGGAGGGGAGGCGTGGGGCAGCCTTGGTTTTCTCCAGAATGTACGTATATTGGGAGCTCTCCTGACATCTTTATTGTGTACTTCTTTGCCATGTAACTCACTGGATACAATACCCTCCGAGCCTTTGTGCAGAAATAAGTACAATAAGCCAGAAACCATCAACAGGCTCAAGAATTTACCAACAGTAAACTTTCCACAACGGTATTTGCTGCTGTTAGTAGCCAAGGACTGTAGAACCATCTACACAGGAGAAAAGGCTTTGGCCTTAGGGAATAATAAGAATTAATTAGACCACAAGTCCACAACAGCCTTGAATAAAGTCTCCTAGTGTAAGAAACAACAAATAACTGATATAAACATGTGTCGCTCCTCATCAAACAGGATAAACAAAAATAGTTAAATTATTACTACAGTTCTTTCTCAGACAAGAAAATAGTATTCCCGTCCACAGATAAGTTTAAGACAAACAGCACTCAAACGTATAGTCCAAAGGATCAACGTTATTCTAATTAGTACTCCCTACATTCCAAATTATAAGATGTTTGGCCATTTCAAGATACAATGGTATTGCTATGCTTGGATATACATTATGTCTAGATACATAGTAAAAGTAATGTATCTAGAAAAATCAAAATGTCTTATAATTTGGATGGTGAAAGTACATCATTAATGAGTGTATGAGCATGATGATCCTCAAAAAACCAAAACATAATTTGGATGGAGGGAGTACTTCATCAATGAGTGTGTGAGCATGATCCTTTGGACTAATTAGAATGACTGTGATCTTCATTAATGTATAGCGAAAATCTAGAAGTACATTGCCAGGTCTGGGAAAATTTAAGTTCTATTGAGCACCAAGTAAGCTCAAATATTTGCGGATATATAACTTCAAAAGCTTACTTCTCAAGAAATGGATGAGGTACAAAAGCTCATACAGGCGCAAGAGCAACTGCAATCATATGACACCAAACTAGCTGCTGGCGAAATACACTACGCCAGGTCAAAGCGACCATTCGATCAGTGAATGACCTCAAGCACATCGAAACAACCTAGAGTAGCAGTGCTACAGAACGATTATCCATAGCAAATTCAACAGTGACTAGACCCGCAGATCCGCCAGGGACCCTCATTCCAACTGAAACCAGACACAGCCCAACTAATCAATCGACTAAATCACTCCACTCAATGAATCGAGTCACGGCCGTAGACTCCAGTTCTCCACGGAGATCTACACCCCAAAACTAGAGCTAACTCTAGTCTTATTAGGAAAAAGTCAGTCTTTTTGGTAAACAATGGGGGCTTGGGTGGGAGGCGAGGCGC